>JADIIU010000003.1:0-367593 GCA_027603945.1 Terramyces sp. JEL0728 | reverse complement strand
TATGAATGGTCAAGATCAAATACAAATCTATTAAAAGTACACGGAAGGGCTTTTGTAGTGGGTCGAAGTAAAATCTGAAGGATGTTTTTGGACGTTGGAAGTGAATTCTGTAGTAGATTTACCATTGGATAGATCAGAGGAAAGCATATGTGCAATCGAGTAGTAAAGCAGGATCTCGACAATGCTGCCAACTAAGCTGACCAGTCTGTCATCTTGCTGAATAGATGGATGTAATAGGACTAACCCAACCAACCCATTAACAATCTGGATCCCAGAGATTTTAATGTAGTTCTTTCCCAATTTTCTAACAACTCCATCCGTGATTTTTGCAATGTCATTGACAGCATACAGGATCCAAAAGGTAGACAGCAATCGAGGGATGCATACTATACATTGAACTAGATTCACAAGTGTCAAATCGCTAAATATCCCAGGTAGATTTACGTATGCTGTAGAGTAATCCAACACCAACAACACACCACTGAGGAATACGCCAATAGTAATGATGATTCTCGGACCTTCAGCTATATAGCTGTAGTTTGGCCTTACAGCCTTCATAATCGCACTGAATTGCACAAACTCGTATGAGAGTGCAGTAGCGCCTAGCCACCCACAAACAGCAGCGACTAGTCCCAAGAAATTGTTCAAATCATCAGAGAATACTTTGAAATGAATTAGCATGACGAAAAAGTAGTACATATTATCCAGTATAAACAATCCAAGCGCTTTGTACCTGTTACTTCTTGTGCTCGTTGTGACCAAGGTAAGCAAATCCATAGCCAAAGTTAGTACGAGGAGGAACTCTCCCAATCTATCGTAGGCGGTATCATCTGTAAAAAGCAAAGAGCGTTTGTACAAATGCATATTTGATGACTGCCAAGAACTCGAGCAACTAAAATTGTCGTTTTAAATCACGGGAATTTCGGTGTTTCTTTACGAGCGAAAACAGCAGGTGATTTGGGGCGTAATTTTTGTGCTACAACAACTGGTCAGGTTCTACAGACAATTGTATTACTTTGGATCAATCAAATCCTGCAGCCAAGAGCCTGCCTTTACTATCGAATTCATGAATAAAGCTGGCTTAAATGGACTGTTTAGTGATGCTTGAACTACATGTTCATTGTTCAATTTCCAAATTTGTAATTCCATTTTTGCGCATGAAACAAGGAATCTAAAAAGTCCCCATTGATTGCGCTATCGCCAATACAATTGCAGTCTGCCTAATCTGCGCTTTAGCTCACACATACCTCACCAATGATTTCAAGATAAATAACTCTGAGGTAAACATTTTACACTTTAATTTTTTTGTATTTTGGCTAGTAGGGCTTTTTTTGTGTAGCTGGAATTGGAAACTCAAGGATAAGAGTTGGTACATAAACCAAAAGATGCGGTAAATTATGTTATATCGGTTGCTGTCCCTCGTTGAAGCGGCGATATCTCTGTTAGAGGCATCTTTGAAATAACTGCTGGAGGATTCCAAGACAAAGACCATCTTACAATATGGCCAAGCCCGTCTGAACAGTGTCGATGGAACATGCGCTAAAGTTTACTTTGTGAGGTTATGAAGATTTCTGTTGAGAATCAAGAATGCAAACGCTGCAAGGACAGTAACGGTAATACAAGGTCATTTATTGATTATAGTAGAAGGATAAATAAACAATGGCTTCAATGGTGTGGTTTTCTTTCCTTGTAAGAAGTACTGATATCAGAAGGATTACCAGATATGTCTGCCGCAAGCATGTAGCAAATAGAATAATACAGCAAGATTTCAACAATACTTCCGACCAAACTTACAAATCTGCCATCATCTCTTACAGAAGGGAACATCATTACCAGCCCTACAATTCCATTAATAATCTGGATGCCAGATATTTTAATGTAATTCTTTCCAAGTCTTCTTACAACTCCATCAGTAATCTGAGCAATATCTTTAACCACATGCAAAATCCAAAAAGTAGAGATTAAACGCGGGATACAAATAATACATTGAGTCAAGTTCACCAAAGTCAAGCTGCTGAGAATAGCAGGTAATTGAATATACGGTGAACAAAATGCCAAGAAAAGCAATAACCCGTTGAGGAATACACCGATGATGATAATCATTCTAGGGCCTTCTGCAATGTACGTACAGCTTGGTTTGACGGCCTTCATAATTGCGATAAATTGCAAGAATTCATAGTACGAAATAGCAGTTGCGCCTATCCATCCACACAAAGCTGCAATCAATCCCAGAGCATTGTTGAAATCAGTTGAAAAAATATTCAGTTGCATCAGCATTACAAATAAATAGTACATGTTGTCTAAAACGAATAATCCAAGTGATTTGTACCTGTTGACTCTGGTAGTTGTAATTGCGAGTGTAAGCAAATCCATTGCTAGTGTAAGACAGATGACGAATTCTGCTATTCTATCGTATTTCAAGTCACTTTCGATATCGACTTGGCGAGTATGTAATCGGAGTGTAAAGGAATTTGCAAACATGAGGAAAGAGAAAATAGCGCGGTTTTATATCGTGGGGGCGTTGAAACTTTGCCGTTTGTTAAGTTTTTCTTTATGGAAGTAAATTAAATTACGACTTGGCTCAAGCACAAGCTTGTGAAGCAGTAGTGATCAGCGCAAGTGTTTGTAGGGGAAAAGTACCTTGGAACTTAATTTATGCAGGCATTTAGATTTTCTAGCTCAACCAACTGGCTGGTAAAGGTCCTAATTTAGAGACTATCCAATGCTTTCCTTCAAACAATTGCATAAATACAGTATTATTTATACTACAAAAAGATTTATTAAGGTCCTTGGGATTGTGAAAAGTACGCGTTATACATGGCGGTAGTCTTTTGGTCCTTGTATGAAGTGGTTTGATCTTCACTAGAGTTATTATTCAACTCGGCTGCAAGCATGTGGCAGATAGAGTAGTGGAGCAAGATTTCCACAATGCTTCCAACCAGAGACACGAATCTGCTGTCTTGGTTCAACGCAGGGAACATCATCGCCAACCCAACTAATCCATTTACAATCTGGATACCAGAGATTCTGATGTAATTCTTTCCTAATTTACGCACGACTCCATCGGTAATCCTGGCGATATCTTTAAGAACGTATAAAATCCAGAAGGTAGAGAGCAAACGTGGGATACAAACCGCACATTGAATCAAGTTTACCAAAGTCAAGTTGCTGAAAATTAGTGGCAGTTGAATGTTGTATGCTGTCGAATAATCCAGCAATAAAAGGAATCCGGTAACAAAGATACCAAGCATGATTACTACTCTGAGACCTTCAGCGACAACAACTTGCGACGGCCTTACTGCCTTCATAATTGCAATAAATTGGACAAATTCGTAAAATGCAATAGTAGTGGCACCTGCCCACCAGAATAATGAAGCAAGGACACCCAAGAAAGCGCTGATATTGCTAGAGACATCGTTGCAGTGAATAATCATCACCAAAAAGTAGTACATATTAACAAGAACAAACAAGCCCATAGCCATGAATCTATTTTTCCTGGTAGTAGTAGTAACAATAGTAGCTAAATCCATAGCCAACGTCACAAACAACATGAATTCTCCAAGTCTATCGTAAGCAGTAGTAGAATTGAATAAAGTTGGAGAAGCTTGACGGACAAATAAATGTACAGATTCGATTGGATTTGCAGAGACCATTAGTGCACTGCACAAGAAGAGTATGAGGTTAGCAAGCATCGTCTATATGTTTTACAATTCTTTGTGTTGCCTTTTATAAAACCTGTTGTATCAGCTGAGGGTGGGCTTTTTGTTAAGGCGCTACAGTACCCCTTTTAGCGCCAGCTTCTTATCGTTGCATTGCCCCTTTTGCACCGAGGACCAAAGCATAAAATATTTCTTACTGTTGGACACACCTCGTTGGTAAGACGACAAGAAAATTTATATTATTTATCTGTTGCATCCCAATAGTTTGAACCTTTTTTTTTCGAGTAGCCAAAATAGCGAGATTGGTCCCGAGAAATCATATCGAGTTTCATAAGGAGAATATTTGTCCGGTCATAGAAAACCCGTTAAAATCAGATTTAAAGCTGGCTGGATATTTACTACGGGAATCTAGTATCGATCCATCTGGATTTTTGTAATGCTCATCAATCGCTTGGTTTCTTTCATTGCTCATGATGGCCACAAAAAATTACAAGAGTCCCAAGTTTCAGTCCCAGCAATTGAAGGTGATTTTGGTATTTCAACTAATAATCAGGAAAGCAGCTGGTTTATGTTCTAGTTACGTTTGACTGAATGGACAGACGGTATTCATCTTTGATTGTGCAGACTGGTAGACCGCAGTTGAACTGTGGAACCGCAAATAACTGACGTCATGCACTGCGGGGAATCAACACAGAAATGTAGGATACTCAACAATAATAAACTGCCAAGCTTTACCGTGGAATGTGCTGGTTGCGGCGTGCATAAATTGAATGATGTCGGTGGCTTCTTGGAACGGCGGAAAGATACTCAACCGCTTAGTTGTTTCGTACGATACTCCTGAGAAAGGTCTGTAAAGTTGGTGATCCAAGTTGATCAGTGGAAATAAATGTGCTGTACATAATTTGGTGTTAGCTCAAACTACAAAATTTGTCTACTTTTCATGGCGATAGCATTTCTTTGAATATCCCATTTCACTCGCGACAGCTGTAACATTTGGCTCAGCTGTCTACTCATTCTCTGGTGCAGAAATTGAATAAGCGGAAGGTTTGGTATGTTATTTCCGCCTGCACAAAATCTTTCAACAGTATTTTCCTCCCTTATTTGATTCCATTTCCTCCCTTATTTGATTCCATTTCCTCCCTTATTTGATTCCATTTCCTCCCTTATGTGATTCCATTTCCTTCCTTATTTGATTCCATTTCCTTCCTTATTTGATTCCATTTCCTCCCTTATTTGATTCCATTTCCTTCCTTATGTGATTCCATTTCCTTGCCCCCAAATACTATTACCCCACCTTTCGATATTATCCAAATCTATTCCTCATATTATTGGAGCATATTCGCTGCGAATCTGGCTGATGAGTATTGTAATATTCGACTGATGAGCGATTCTGTGGAAATGCAATGCGTATCCATCAGCTCGACTATATCAAACGATCGATATCGTTATCTCTTGTTACACAAGAAGCGGAACCAATGAATCTCGTTTATTTCAACGCATTTCATTAACCACACCTCATCATGGGGAAATGTTACACGAGTTTCCTTTTTGGCTTTAATTAAGCGCTGAGGCTTGCCCATCTCTATAAAGGACTCGACTTTGAAATTTTTTAATTGCAAAAAATGAACTCCTCGTATATCGAACAATCTAGTAAGAAATCATCTGAAAATAGCTCGCCCGGTACAGATAAAAAGCAAGATCATCTGTACTATCGGTAACTAAATTTTTATCCAAGGTCCAAAAACTCAGTCTACCGAAGCGCTTACAAAGTTGATTGACGCTGGTATGAACGTAATGAGAATGAACTTTTCGCACGGAACCCATGAAGTACCATGTATATAACCTAGTATCACCAAAAAACCGTCGATAACCTACGATCCTATCTCTCATCGTCAAAGTCTCCAAAAACTGTTGCCGTATTATTGGACACCAAAGGACCGGAAATTCGGTATGCCATTCGCTAATATTAGATCAGGAAAGTTGGTTGATCACTGCGATAAGAATTTGGTTGCTGGAAGTACCTTTACGTTCCACAATGATGAATCCCGATTGGGGGATTCTACTCAAGTTGCAACTACTTACAAATCATTAGCTACCACCGTTGTTGCAGGTGATAGAATCTTGGTTGATGACGGTCTCATTGGGATGGTTGTTCAATCCGTCGATACTGCAAAAATGCAAGTTGTCTGCACTGTAGAAAACGACGGTGTTTTGGGCGAAACAAAAGGTGTAAATTTACCTGGAAAGATCATTGACCTCCCTGCTATTACAAAGAAAGATGCAGCCGATATTCAATTCGGGATTGAAAATAATGTAGATTTTATTGCTGCTTCTTTCATTAGAAAAGCATCTGATGTTAATGAAATCAGAGATCTGATCAAGGGGACTGGAATCCAAATCATTTCAAAGATTGAAAACCAAGAAGGTCTAGACAATTTCGACGAAATTTTGGATGCGTCTGATGGTATCATGGTTGCTCGGGGTGATTTGGGAGTAGAGATTCCTGTCGAACAAGGTGCATTTTGTTAATCATAGTTGCTAGATTCCAAAAGATGATGATTAGAAAATGCAACATTGCTGGCAAACCTGTAGTTACTGCCACCCAAATGTTGGAGTCTATGATTGTAAACCCACGTCCAACCAGAGCAGAAGCTACCGATGTTGCAAACGCCGTGTTGGATGGATCCGATTGTGTCATGCTGTCTGGTGAAACTGCAAAGGGAGCTTTCCCAACCCTGGCTGTATCTATGATGGCTAGAATCTGCCGAGAAGCAGAAGCAGATATCAACTACTCTGAACTATATCCATCTCTAAGAAGACATTTACAACTCCCAATATCAGTCTCTGAGGCAGTTGCTGCAAATGCAGGTATGTTTACACATGTTGTCATGATGATAAGAGTCAGGGAGCCTCTGATGTAGAGATACATGGATGAGTTAGACTCTGTGCGGCATTTAGTTGGCGCTTTTGAACAACAATTGAGCAGACTAATCATAGTAAAAACCAGCTGGGATGTCCATGCTGCTGTTATTGTAGTATTAACCCAAAGTGGTGCTACTGCCATTAACATCTCCAAATATCGCCCAATTGCTCCAGTTTTGGCTGTTACATCGTCTCATCAAGTTGGTATTCTATTGTCTAACTTAGCCCGTCAATGCCAAGTACTAAGAGGCATATATCCATTGGTTGTTGAATCTATGATGGGAACGGAAAACATCATCCATCGTGCAATGCTGTGGGGTGTCAAAATGGGGATGGCTCAAAAAGGTGATGCAGTGGTTGTGACTTCTGGCGTTTTGGAACAAATTGCAGGTTCTACCAATATTATGCGTGTGTTGAACTGTGTTGGATTTGAACCAAATTAATCAGCAAATATATTTTTTTACCAATCCTATTAATGAGCATTAGTGTATGACGGATGCATTTGCTCATTAAAAGTTGAAAGCCTGCCTAATTTTCGAGGGGCCTGATTTGTTCAAAACCAGTGTTTCATTAATGGAAGGCAACTGTGCCCCCTAAGCCATTATAAATATTAAAAACGCCAGACAGAATTAGAAATGTACAAATCCTCAATCTTGCCAAAGAAACAAAAAAAGATTTGGAATCTGCTATTGACCGCGATCTTGGGTCTGCAGCTCTATGCCATCCTCCAACTCTCAACCGACCTGACAAGTCTGAAATGCAAGGTTGAACAAAACCAAGCCAGACTGCAAAGTAAAGCAGCTGTTGTTCCGAAAAAAGAGCACTTGCCCCACGGCCACTACCTGAAAAATATCCCAACTCGTGCAGACGATCCTCAAATCCCCCAAAATCCTGATCGCGAGTACTCTTATGATGACTTTGAATCAATCTTTGAATTAAAGTACTTGGAAAACGTGGCTGTAAAGAACTCTGCTCTGGAAGCCATGCTCAACAAGCACGACATTTACACTGATGAAGAATACCTGTCAGACCAGGAAACCAAAGACGCTTATGCAAAGAAATTCTTGCCTTACCTGCAACAAAAGAGCCACAAAAAGGAGCATATGGACCGATACGCTGTCAAATGGGCATCCAAAGACACTGGTTTTGGTTTGTTTGCCAAGGTTGACATCCAGCCAGGTGAAGTCATTGGTATTTACACTGGTGTTTTGCATGATGACGATGAAAACACTGACTTTACCTGGTTCTATGCTTCAGACGATTTTGCTGGCAACCATCTTGAGCTTGGAATTGATTCTTTGACCGAAGGCAACTATTTCAGATTCGTTAACCATCACGATACCCGCTATAACGTTATTTGCGACAGGGTTCCGTACAACAACCGATGGCATTACTTTTACCTTGCTATAAAGCCAATTCAAAAGGGTCAACAGTTGCTGACTCACTACGGCGATGACTATTTCGATAGCAGAAGCAAAAATTGAATAAATAGCCTGTAAATATCAACTTTTTGTTTTGTGAATTTTTTTGACTTTTTCAAAACAAACTCAAATGGTGGTGGAACTCACAACTTCAAGAGTCGATAAGGGAACTTCAAAGTTTGCACCAAGCATAAAACCGAAAGCGGCGAGAAGGAAGCCTAATGTGGGAAGTGCAACCACAACAGCTCCTCCAGTAGGCAACTCAAATGCTCCAGAACAGGAAGAAGCGGAAAATGCGCCAGCAGTGAAACGGAAAAGATCATTATCAATATCAGGCCTTCCAAAAGGATTGAAATCGCCAGTATTGACGTTCACCTCACCACCTGTCCTGGATACCGTGAGTGAAGGAACAGTAATTGCCACTCCAGCAAGTGATGCACACAAATCAACCTCAAAGCCTATTCAGAAAGGGAGTGTGATATCAATCCCGCAGCGGCGACAAAGTATAGCCCCACTCTCAGCTTCACTGCACGCTCCAATTGATATACCACCAATATTTACAAACCCAGAAATTAATATTGAAACAGCAACTATGACTGAACTGATTACCCACCCATTCCCTAAGGGCAAAAAATCTAAAAGGGAAGAAGCGAGACTTTTCGAACTAAAAGAGGCTAGAAAACGTAAAAAGTCGGAAGAGGATGTAAAGGAGGATGTCAAAATCAAAGTTGTTCTGCAGCCACAGTAACTGCATATTGATCTAGATCGGCTCCTGCGGAAGCATTCGTATTGGTGGATGGACAGTTGGTGTTTAATCAAGCATCTCTTCAAATGCCAGCGCAACAAGAATTTATCGAAGAAGGAGACGTTATTGAAGAAGATGCACAATTGAGATATGTCACATCAGCTTCATTCAGAAGGAAACACAAACTATCGGCCTCAAAGTGGACAGATCAAATGACTGCAAAGTTTTACGATGTATTTACGATTTAACAGCAGGGACTGTCGTATTTCGGAACAGATATGAAAATGATCAGTTATATGTTTCCTGGGATGACACATAAACATATCAAGCTAAAATTTAAGCAAGAGGAAGCTAAGCACCATCACTTAGTTACCAGAGCAATCAGAGAACGAAAGAAAGCGCCTCCAGAGTTACGACATAGGATTCTTGCTAGTATAGATGCAAAGCGCACTTTAGAAAACGCACAGTATGTCAACAAGCCTCCAGATTCAATGTTTGTTAAACGAGAAATTACAGAAGGAGTCAAAGCGGAACAAGAATTGCAACAGGATGAAAAGGAATCCGAGGCAGAAGATTTGCCAAAACCAAAGAAAACTGTAACATTTGAAGAACTGCCAATACAAGAAAAGCTACCTGTTCTGGAACTCAAACCAAAATCGCTAATTACTTCTGGCCCAGTAGCCAAGGCAAGAAGGAAAAAGAAGGTTTTTGAAGATGAAGTGCTGCCAGAAGCACCAGGCCCTGAAATAGTAGAAGAGCCAGAATCTGCACCAAAGTCTGGCCCAAGGAGAGCAAGAGCTACAGCTCCGCCTGAAATTGCTTCTGCAAAAAGATAAATAGTTTTAATATACATTTTTATTTATGGTTGTCGAAATCAGAGACTTTAACAGGTTTTCTACCAGAATATTTTGTCAATATTTTGTCAAATTAACGCGAAACATAATTGAGGCCGGCCATGTCTCCTGTAAAAGGCAACAGATCCTTTGCAAACGACTGGCTATGAATGCAAATCCAACTTTACATATTAATCATCTTTATTTAACGAGTAGAATCTAAAGCAAGATACTTTGGCGCTGATAATAGTAAACATTGAATACCAAGAAAATGCAGAAAACATGGCAGCAAAAGTAAACACACTTCCCATTGAAAAAACACTAATCACCGAAAACTGGGAGATTATTGAAATGTAAGAAAACTGAGAGATGAATGCAACTTTACAAAACTGGCATATGATTGCGAAATCCCCAAACTCTGTTGCTGGTGTGAATTTGAATGGTGGTTGCGCTACTTCGTATATGGCATATGCAACTGCACCAAGGATTGCTGGAATAAAGATTGCTAGAAACACTATTCGTAAGAGTTTGAACGGATCTTTAGGTGTGTGCGGCTCTTCCATGTGCAATACCTGTACAGTTGGAATCTGGACTGTAGCTTCCGAGGTTTGGTTTATTGGTGGTGCATAATGCGTACTGCTAGGCTGGCTTGTGGAATTTGATGGCTGATAATTGGCGTTAGATAAATAGTCGTTGTACGGTGGTGGATCGTCCTTTTTGCCAAACATAAGTTTTATTCCTTTTTGAAACTTTTATAAGTAAGGTATAGCCACGAATCGCCACCATTTCAAAGCCATGGATTTCGGTTGGCAGAATAATCACAGCCATTCTTATCCTCTGTTGACACTGTTTGTAGTTGTACTATCCTTTGCATTCCAGTTGTAGGTAAAATTTATGATTCCCTATTCAGCCTAAATTTAGTGGTACAAAAAATTCAAACCAAGAAAATTAAGAGAGCAAGCAAACGTTCCAAGTTAAATTATTTTTGGTGAGTAGCAGTTCTTGATACCAAATCCACCACAAATTTGAAGAATAAACATAAATTCCTTGAATTGGCGGTAGATAAGCACATTAGCACCTGGGTAGCTGTTAACAACAAGGAATATTGGCGGTTTCCTCAATGAAACTTGCACAACATGTTTTCATTCACATAATCGCAGTAACTCTATTGGATTAAAATGGGAGCCCAGACCCAGCGCGCACTGATACAAGCGGTCAACTATCCGATCAGCATGGAATAGTACAATAAAACGTTCAGCAACCCAACCAATAAAGATTTGAATTGCAGACCAAATCCGTACATCACCACCAGTCCAATAAGATTTTTTTCGAAAAACGTTTTTTTAAAAGTCTTTAACCAGAAAAAGCAAATCGACGGCAAAATATTTTTCACTTTTTTTCATGGACAAGACGGATTATCAAACAGTACAATTACCTAATATAGCTTGCGTTTATCTTGGATGTTAAATTAAAGTGGGCGATGCACAAGATGCAGGTGAAGCAAGATGTTGAAGCTGCCAATATTCTCCTTGATTTGAGGAAAAATGTATTATAAATTGTTTTAATTTTCAATCACGGTTTTGTTGAGGTTGCTCTATTATGGGGCTGGACAGAGTCTCCTGAGATGAGCGTGATGTGAATAAATGTGTTTCGCAGCGCAACCACGCTGTACAAAGGTATGGCGATCGTGGATTGGATACCTTCCGATTCATTTCAACTACGAGCGCAGATTTACATTTCTTTCTCTTGGATTGCAGGCTAAATTTTATCACGCGATCAATTTTCAACATTTCGGAAATTTATCCGATATTACAAAAAAGATTCCTGAAATTAATATAGGAAATGAAATCAAAGTTTGTGTAATTCAATTGCGGAATGATATGGGAATACTTTCAAGCCATGATTTGCTTTGATCTATCAATACTTTTGTTGGATTGGCTTATTAATATTTGGTTGATCTATTAATACTTTTGTCAGATTGATCTAGCAAATCCAGCCTCGCTTGGTTAACCGCAATTGACTTTTTATTCCTCTTTAAAATCAAACTGTTAATTTTTTGAATTTAAAATGCAATCACTGGAAGTTGCAAATCAGATTTGCTCGATTTTAGATACAAATTTATCTGATGATTTATTCGCAAAAGCATACAATCTGAACCTGATTGAAACTCAATTACAATTGAAATCAAATGAATTACAGAAACTGCTGGAAAAAATACAGAACGAGCATTACAAGATTTCAAAAGAACTGGATATCTTGAAACCCAGGGACAAGCAAGAGTACAACATTGATTTGTTAAAGGAAAAGAAGCTGCAGTACATGAACAGAATGCAAGAGCATGAGATTGTTGATGTCGCTTTGCTGGAAAAAAAGAGACAGCTGGTAATGAGGTTGTACAATAGCTATAGGGATAAGATAAATAGATACCAGGCGCTTACAAACTTACCGCCTGATCTGAATCTCGCCAAAATCAAACTGGAAATCCTTCGAAAGCAAGTGGTAACTATTCGATAACATAGAATGCAAAAAAGAACCAGCGATTAGATTTATTTAAAGTTTAGATTTCAGTTTCTTTGGGATTTGCAGCGAAGCTAATTTCCACATTAAGTTAATAAATTCTTGCATAAGTTTTTTGGTTGAAATTTGTCTTTAACGGCCGCGCCAGGATTGTCGGACGGAAATCCCAAAGATAAGTATATCAATTCCGATGGAGAAGCATCGTCGACATTCTTCTGGAGGAAGATCTAGCGCTAAATCCAATAAGTGGTTTATAGAGTGCAAATCAAACACCTCCGCCAAATTATGTCTGGTTAATCAGAGGCTAATTATATGGCAATTCAAGCAAAAGAGTTTTATTCAGCAAGTAAAGGCAAATCATCAGTTCTTTCGACCTTGTTTGTCATTGGTTTATCCACCTTGTCCTCTGGAACTGGGTGATTCTTGCATTCCAAAGCAGCGATTCAAAATTTGGATAGAGTTTTCACGGCAAGCAGAACTAGCACATTGAGAAAACGTTGGATCGTTTCTATTAGACTGAGCAGCCAAGTAACACATATTACCAATACTGCTCCAGTCGGTGTTTGCATCAGAGTCTCTCTTCCGAACGCTATTGTAACTACCTGCAAACCCAGGGGCATAACCAGAGAATTGGCCATTGTTGTAACTACCTGCAAATCCTGGACCATAACCACTAAATTGGCCAGGAGCAGCTGAACCATAGTACCCACCAAAGCCAGGATATCCGTAACCCCATCTTTTAGAATGTTGCGAACCTGACGGTGAAGCTCCAGTGCCGGCAGGTTGAGAAGACTGTTGTGTCAAAGTTGTAGCAGGTTGTGTTGTAGTAACAGTAGGCGTTTGGGCAAAGATTCCAGTTGCTAAAGCAATACAAAAGATGACTGGCAACATGAAGAGAGTATGCCATGCTTGGTTAAATATTTCCAGAGTCTACGCACAATGCGCATTATGCTTTGAATTGAAGGCATGAATTATGCACAGCAGCATTATTTGACCAATAATGAATGTTTATTTCAAATTCTTTTCGACTGCTTTAGTCATAATAGAAATTGCTTCAGATGGACTCGCATGTCCGAAAACCCCAGTTCCAGCGACGATAACGTTGGCACCAGCTGCAGCGACTTGTTCAATATTGGATACGTCAATTCCCCCATCAACTTGGATATCCAGAAGAGGAAACTTGGACCTTAATAGTTTAACTTTTTCCAAACAATCAGGCATCATTTTTTGGCCACCAAATCCAGGCTAAATTAGATATAATTACTTCAACAGTCATGATGAGGATCATATCGACTGACTTGCAGAATGGTATTACTGTTTCCACTGGGGTTTTTGGTTTTACAGCAATCCCAACTTTCATTCCGGTTGCTTTGACCAGTGCAATCAAATCAGCAGGTTTATCTGCATTACATATAAAGTACCAGTTGCCTCAATGTGGAAAGTGTAGCTGGAACATCCTGCCATTGCATAATCCTTGACCCACTTTTCTGGATTGGTGACCATTAGATGGCAATCTTCATTAGTATTGATTACCAAGAAACATATCTGTATGTTTGCGAAGGGATTTAATAATTGGTGCACCAAGAGTGAGATTTGGTACGAAATGGCCGTCCTTGAATTAGGATGAATTACCATGACATCCATATGCAATAGATGGGCCCCGCAGTCCTTCATTCTCTTTGATTCATCAGCAAGCGCTGCAAAATCGCTCGACAACATGGATGGGGCAATTTTAGCTTTCAACATTTAGGCAGACTTTTTTTTGCCCCACTAATTAATGAAACAAAATGGAACCCCATTCAAATATATTTAAATTCTTCTTGTAGCAACATGGACTGCTGCACGGCTTAATGCATATGGAAGGCTCAACAAAGTATTCTGAGCCTCTAGATGCAGTCCAATATAGCTCTAGCAAGAATAACAGAATGGAATCAAAATAAAGTACGCGCCATTTCGGAACGAGAAATACTGATAGTGGACAGTACCTGAATAGCTGGAATAATCTGACAAGCAGAGAAGTGAAACAGTATTTGGCGGGTTGAACTTGGCTCAAAGGGAGCTAGGACTGCAGATAACACTGTAGATGCCCCCATTAGAATGAAAAGACTCTCGAAAACTCGGATGGCATGGCATCGCAAACGGAAAAGCATAGTAGCATCAAAGATCTTTAGTCGTTATGAAAAACAGGAATGCACATGATTGGTCCTTGTTTTTAGTCTATATATCAGCATCAAACTACCTTTTTCACGGGAAGCTGATCTATCACGACGAGGAGAAGGAGAGCGACGGCGTGGAGAAGGAGAGCGGCGACGTTCGCGGTCTCTGTCATTACGGTCCGGTCTTCTTTCTCTAGAGTCGTCACGACGACGTCTTGGTGAGCGAGAGTCACGTCTATTGGTTAAAACAGGCATACCTTCTACGAGGACTACGGTCTCTGTCTCTGAAGCTACCGCCGTCAGGGCAGTCTCTAGCCCAGTGGCCTGGCTTGCCACACTTGAAGCAGTCATTGCTAGATCTGTCTCTGCGATCATCTCTGTCTCCTCTGTCTCCCCTTTCCCTGCGGCTTCCACCTTTAGCGAATTCCACAACAATACGGTGGCCAAAAAGCTCAAACTACTATTAGAAAGAGCAACCTCTTTTTCTTCATGAGCCTTAACCACATCATCAGCATCCCTTTTGTCTTCGAATTCAACAAATCCAAAGTTGTACTACATAAACTATTACTTACTGACTGTCCATTTTTAATGTCACAGCGACTGATTTTGCCGTACTTTTCAAAGATCTTTTCAAGATCTGAAGCGCGAGCGTCTACAATTAATGAAAACCAACCGTTAGGGATTCTTCCAATAAACAAAGCCATTCTTAGTTTTGGAAACTTTTTTGATTTGAGAATTTTTCATGAGCCCAAGCCACATTCGAAATAAATCACATCTTTTAATTTTATTGATTATATTTCAAAACCAGTACTTTATAAAGTAACCCGCAATCTACAAGCGCAGGTAGCAGGCTAGGGTTAGTTTGAGCTTACCAACAAAATGTAAAAATATACCAGTACGATGTTACATGCCACACTTCAGTAATGAATAACGAGACGCATATTGTCGCAGCCGAATGGGTTAATATATCTAGAATTAAATACAAATACAGATTGTGTTGACTTTGCGGTGAAAGATTGACATCCCAAGACACAACCCAGCAAATTCAGTAATAAAGCAAATCCAAGTTAATCCCAACGCTGCCTTGATTCTAAATTAGAGCCTACATACGATGTATCAAACGAATTGTAGTTTGACAAATTATCGAGAGGCAGCGCAGCGCGAATATTTCCATCCTGCTTTAATTACAAAGTACTTTGGTCAGATGAACCATCACAGTTGAGATAAAGTGACTGGTTGTTAATAGAAATCGTGCAGGAATGTGCGAATCAGTAATTGTTAGCATTCAAACGCGTGTTCAACTTTTCACCAACAAACAATTACATTTTCTTGATCTAAATAAAAATACAATCTCAAATGGCTGTCCTATCCGACTAGTTTCGTTTGATTAGGGGTTGCCAAAAATCGACTGGGGACCATCCATATTCAATTGTGGTACAAGCGGTCCACTATATAAAAGTAGGAGAATATTCAATTTTTTTCAAAAGTCTAACCAACTATAAGGTTCCAAGTAGATTGCTACTGACAGCTTATTGAATAAACGCAGATCACAAATTCTCCAATCGCAGTATACAAGCAAGATCAAGAAAGAGGAAAACAAGAACGTTTCGGTGTTTACCTGTCCTCATAATGCGCACCTCATATTCAAGTTAATAAAATTGGTTTAGTTTTTCATTCGTTTTCTGAATTCGAGATCATGGATGAACTAAAATTCCGACGACTAATTGACGGAACTGTGATTTTCAAAAACACCAAACCGGATGCACTGGCATGTCTTCAAGTAACTCTTGCTTATGTAGACTATGTCCCTTATTCTTACTAATTTACGAAATTATCCTGACGATCCGAAATTCAAGTCAATAAAAGCTTTGGGCAAAGTTATCAAAAAGATCTTGGATTGCATTGGAGGCGAGGATTTATTGATTGCGTGTGGTGCATTGAAATCTGTGGTTGAATTCCAAGCTGTATATACTTTTAGGCTTGCTGAGGAATCCCAGCTCCAGATAATCAACGAATATATTGCTAGCGTGTTAGAATTGATGAATTATCAAAAGAGCAAGGATGTAAGAAAGGAAGAAGAAGAAAGAAAACAAAAAGTCTTGAAAGAAATTGAATTTGATCGGCTAGAAAGAAAAGAACGGCAGCAAGTGGAATTGGAAAGAAGAGTTAGACTGGCAGAAACAAGTGAGTCCATTGGTAATGCGCAATAAATTCTATTAATAGCGGAAAATAACTTTGTATCTGCATTGTTGGTGACAATCTTTCCATCTCGGTGAACGATATCACTTTGAATGCTGCACCTGATTATCTCTCCATATAGCCCCAACTAGTGGTGGTACATTGAATCCCTTGTATGGAGAAGCGTTTCCTACCAATGACGTTACCCAAATCTAATTATTAAAAGAGATATTTATTCAGCCCAAAGTTGTTCCATTAGTTTCTTTGCGTTGCGATTGAAGATCCTTTGACTGACGATTTATCTCCTCTACTTTTTACTGTAAATACTTTCTTGATCGAGTCGTTAATTCTGACAGAGAATGTAAGGTGCAGTATCATGAAAAATACACAAACACCAGTACAGTCTTGAAACGCCATGTTACTTCCAAGAAGGGAGGTGTTGAGTTGTACAAATGAACTCGCCAGATAACCCACAACACCAAAAAATTGAGAAATAAGCAGATATGGCAGTTGTGGGTCTGCGTCTACCACGAGCTGCAACTTTTGAATAATGTTCAGCTCTTCGTATTTGAGCGACAGACACTTTACCGAGATGTAAATTGGGATCGAAAAGTTCCATAAAAACAAGAACAGTATCCATATATAGCAAAAGTTTTCCCATGTGGTGATTGTAAATACAGTCTCTGGATTTCCAGTATAAAATATTCCATTATCTCCCCCATTATAGTAGTACATTAGATAATTCGGGCCATCCAACAGTATATGAGCAAGGAGTAGGAAAGCAATTACCAGTGTGTAATATTTCCTATATTAATTCAAAGTACTGACTGCTTTTGTATATTGCAGTGACCAAAAGTACTCCAGCATAAATAACCGACATCAAAGTCCCTATGTTGAAGAAGGCTTCCCGTAGCTCTGCAAAAATAGCCATTTTCTCTAAATCTATAAATACCGTCAGCCAGAATATTGTTGCCAAGAGAACCCACAGAAATATTAGCAACTGGGATGAAAGTACAATGAAATGATAAGAGTTAATTGATTTCTTTTTCTTCCATAATCTGTAAATTGTACTAACCGGTATATATACAGCCAGAAGCAAAGCGAGAGCAAAGAAAACTGCTCCGACGTAATCCCATGCAATTGTAAAATGTGGTACTAGATACGTGGACGGTGTATATTGCACCCAATCGTAAAACATTGATGCTTGATGAAATACTGTCATCTCGGCGGTAATGTTACCCAATAAATCTGACTCTGAAATGGAATATTCCGATATATTGAATGATAGACCGCTATTTCCAGCACATCCGCTCTCGACAAAGTACGAGAAATATCCAGATTGATTACATTTGAAATGATTGTCGTAGCATATCGAATCATCTGCTAAAAAATATATCCCATTATAACCTAGCAGTGAACTGGAGTCATTAACGTTTGAAGCAGCTATCTTGCAATATTGATGCCCATTTGCACTTGTTGGAACAACAGAATCCATACTATCCCAATCTTTATACCACGACGTGCTTCCGCTTTTGTAAGGATACGACAAATCTGGTCGCAGTGTGCTAGTACACGCTGTTCCGGGTATAGGAACATAACAGTTATCCGTATCACCGACAGTCAATTCTTCAAAGTGAAATCTGAAAAAAGAGGGCCAGGTTTCATTTAATGTAGGATCATAGGCATATGGATTGGATACATTAAAAACATATATTGTATTTGGAGGGCCGCTACACAGATCGTGAAAGAATTGATTCTCTACCAAAAGAGCTCCTAGAACTACGTGTGTTAAGTGTAGGAATAATATCCGCATAATTTGAAACAGAACTAAAAATGACGTTTTTATTGCTGGAAATTTACGTTTGAAAATTATAATTTTTGCATTCGCAGTCTTCCAATACTTTTGCGCTGGATAGTTCTTTTGACAGCCTGGTGGTGGATGGAACCTTCTTTGGCGTGATTTTTACTTTGAATACTTTTTGCACACATTCATTTATCCTCACGGAGAAAGTTACGTGGAGAATCATGAAAAATATCCCGACAGATTTACAATCTTGAAACTCCATGTTACTTCCGAGCCAAGATGTGCTGAAGAGCGTGTACGAAATGAAGGAATACCCAATGACAGAACAGTTGAATCGCGAATAAGTAGGGCAATTGAGGATCAGCAGCTAGCATCATCTGAAACTTTTGGACGCTTTTCAAATTGTCGTACTTTAGTGTCAAGCATCTCCATGATATCACTAACGGAATCGAGAAATTCCAAGCAAAAAGAAACACGATCCACAAATAGCCTAGATTTTCCCATGCTGTGACCGAATTGATTGTTGTTGGAGATCCAGAGTAAAACACGTTGTTGTCGCCGCCATTGTAGTAATATTCAAAGTAGTTTGTTCCATTAAGCGCAATATGCACACACACTAAAAACAGGATGGTAATATAAAAATATTTTCTAAAGTTAAAGCAATCAGACCTTTCGTTGTTGTATACAGCAGTGACAAGCAAGATCCCAGCAGAAACTGACGACAGCAAAGTCCCGATATTGAAGAAAAGATCTCTAATCTCGGAAAATATTGCCACTCCTTCGTTATCTACAAATATCATTAGCCAATAAATCATTGCAGTCGTGATCCAAATAAACATACATGCTTGACCAGACACTACCACATAATGCATTAATTTCAGTGGTTGATTCTTTTTCCAAAGCCTGAAGCAGGTATGCATTGGGATATACAATGCCAACATCATTGAAATTGCATATAACGAGGCTCCTATGTAATCCCACGCCAAATCAAATCGAGGAACTAGATCTGCAGTTGGGGAATACTGTATCCAGTCATAAAACATTGTCGCATTTGTGAATGCTGTGCTTTTGAGCGTGATATTCCCCAGGACAGAAGACTCTGCTGATAATTGAGTACTAACTGACGAGGAAAATGTGGGGTTGCCTTTACAATCGTCCAGCTCATAGTAAGAAAAGGATCCAGAGACTGTACATTTGAAATGTCTGTCGTAGCAGACTCTGTCATTTGAAAGTAAAAAAATTGCTTTGTAACCTAATAGTGCAAACGGATCATCAAAATCTGAAGCATAGATTTCACAATAAATGATTCCATTTGCACTTTTTGCAACCACAGACTCTATATTATCCAAGCTGTCAAACCAAGAAGTACTGCCGCTGTTGTAAGGAAACGACAAGTCTGGCCGCAGCGATGATGTACACGCTGTTCCTGCTATTGGCACATAGCAATTATCAGTTTGTCCCACGGTGAATTCTTCGAAATGAAATCGAAAAAATGAAGGGAGTGCTTCGTCAAGGGCAGGATCATACGCAAATGGATCTGAAATATTAAATACATAAATTGAATCCGGCGCTCCGTTGCATTTCGTTTCAAAGAATTGGTTTTCTACTAATAAAGCTGCTTGTAGCACATTTGTAAGCAAAAATAGCATCTTGACGTAACCAAGAAAAAGAATATATAATTTCGAGTTACCTTTATTCCGGTTTATCAAATGAAGCCGGAATATCGAGGGCGATATCAATGTTGGTTTGGATATTCGGCTGGCCGTACCAGAATAGGGTCCATTGAGAAGAAATAAGCAGATGCCCGTCTGAACGATCAAAATACCTTTCATTAGTTACTTTTACCATTTATTTACTGGATTGTCCACTCTTGACCTCCAGCACATATTTTCATAATTAGACTTGAGAGAGTTCCAAAGTATATCCGCAACTCCAGACCCTTGACTATCTGGATCGACCGCAAACTTATCAAGATAAATGACCCCTTTTTCATTTGTAACGACAATTGCTCCTTGGTACTCTCCAGCTATCATAATGGAATGGCAAACAAGTTCTAAACGATCCCAAAATTCAAGTCTCAGTTTCTTTCCAAATGACTTTTCCATTAATGCTGTTAATTTTTCCTTATCTACATCTTGCAGCGTAACTTGCTTAATTATTACCCCTTTTCTGAAAAGCGTAGGAGCTGTTACACTGTCATTTGAAGCTTGTATAGGTTTATCCGTAATTAAATTCGTAATTAACTGGCTGGAAGAGTTGGCAGATGCCAGAATAGCGGAAGATGTGGAGGGCAGAATTTCCAAGATTGAAGATATAGCTAGAATATCATCAATCATTGGCTGAATGGCTTTCAGCACCGAGATATCTCTTTTGAGCAGCATCGGCAGCTCTTCCGACAAGTTGATTAGCCCCTGGTGTCTATGGTCAAGAATCACACCGCCAGCTTTGTTGATTAAAATAAACTTTTTCGGTGTCGGCAATTCTGGGTCTTTAAGGATTGATCGACACAGGTCCGTTAATGTTGAAGAGCGTAAATGTACAATGGAGTCTGAAATAACAAGGGGAACAACTACGGGTATTTTCCCAGTCGCGAGCGAATCTTTGATTGAATCCAGAGATATTTCAAATCTATTTGTATCCTGCTCATCTAATGATTTTTCAAGGTAAATATTATTGTAGAGGGTCTTTCCGTGTCCGCTGTTTTGATCAATTGCTTCGCATATATGAAATGCAGTCTCCAATTCGCCCCAGTGCAATTTTCTTTTGTTTGTATCGGCTCTCGTATTACATAGCACTATTGGGTGTATTCCTAGTTTTTGAATTTGGACAAGATTTCGACCTAAAGTCTGGATTTCCCCCCGTGACAACCCTGGCGATATTGCAACCAGCCCAGTCTTGAATGGATTCCTAAGGAATGATTGTGCTTCCCTCTTTGTTGGATACGAACCAAGGATATTGAAAATCAACTCTCGAGAAAACATTGAAAAAATTTCATAAAAAAGTGGTATTTATTAGTTTATTCTGGTGTCTGCTCACTGCATTTTGGATTCCTCTGCTCTGGCTTTTAAATAATCTCCCTTCCTCCTCTTGTCAATCCTCTCCTTTACTAGACTGAATGTGAATGTTCCAATTACTGCAGTTCCAGCCCTTCCTGTTAATTAAAAGTACCATCCTAGAAATACTTTTTGAATTGGGAGCAGCCGTTTAAACATTTTCGAGCAAGATTTTTCAAACCAAAAATTCAAGCCAAATGACTCATATTAGTCATGCATTAAAGCTGCTCGAATCAGCAGACGTCATCTTCATCTATTGCTCAACCTCCCACTGCTGAGTACCTTTTGAGTCATCACGACACTTGGTTGCAGAAGGTCAACGCCACACCGGGAAATTTGATTGGCTCATATTTATTTGGTTTTTCTTTTCGTCCTCCTCCTCTCAAAAATTTACCTTTTTAACCAGCAGAAATGTGAGTCAAAGATTAACGACAGGGCAAACCTTTCAACCCAAAAACGTCTTGCTGCAGCAGTATTGAAATGTGGAAAACGCAAGGTCTGGTTAGACCCTAACGAAATCACTGAAATCTCCAACGCAAACTCTCGTATTTCAAATTTAACATCAGGCAAAAACATTCGCAAACTTGCAAAGGACGGTCTTATTATCAGAAAGCCAGAAGCTTCTCAATCTCGATTCAGAGTTCGTGAAATGGCTGCTGCTAAACGCCTTGGACGTCACACCGGAACTGGTAAACGTCGTGGTACCGCCGATGCTCGTATGCCAACCCAAGTTTTGTGGATGCGTCGCATGCGTGTTCTCCGTCGTTTATTGAGAAAGTATCGTGAATCAGGAAAGATCGATAAGCACTTGTATGTATTTAAATTGTAGACATGGAATTCGAAAGGATTGATGTGCACCAATTACAATTGATTTGGGAACAGATTCTAATTCTTTAGGTACCACGAACTTTATATGAAATCAAAGGGTAACGTCTTCAAAAACAAGAGAGTTCTCATGGAATACATTCACAAAGCCAAGGCCGAACAAGCCCGTGCTAAACTTTTAGCGTAATTCATCAATTAACATAGTGACCAAGCTGAAGCTCACCGTGCCAAGAACCGTGCTACCCGTGAACGTCGTGCCGTTAGACTCGCCGCTAAACGTGATGCTTTACTCGGCGTTGAAACCCCAGCTGCTGAACCAGTTAAGGCTCAAAAATAAGGTTTCAATCGACTGTAATATTTTATGGATTTCAATAAAGCACTCTGGATCAATATATAATTGTTATGCAGTGAATTCTTTGATTTTTTGACGCGCAAATGTGTTCGGCCAAACTAACTGCAAAAGATAAAAGGTATAATCTTGCTTATAATTGAAAAGTACTGGCGTCCACCACCAATTTAATGGAAAAGAAACCTCATCCAAGGAGGGTAGATACAGCAAAGAAAAGGGATGAGGATAACATGCTTTGGTTTTATTTGACCAATGAAATACTGGACGATTTGGAAAAACTACAAGATCCGGGAGCTGAAATTATGTATTTCCTAGCTGACTGTAGATATTTCTCGGAAATATTTGATCTGCAGGGATTTAAAGACGATTTTCATTTAGGTGTCAAATTGTCGACTTACCATTCGATATATGCCCATGGAAAAACGCATGGATTTACTAATCAGCAAATCAGTCTATTTTTTTCGATTCACAAGTTTACCTTGGACAAATGGATAGAGAATGGCTTCAAGGATGAGAATTATTGCTTGAACGAATACAAGAACCTGGTGTTTAAACAATTCAGGGCTGATTTGGAAAGTAACAACGAACATGGATTGACGTTTGATACTTGTAAAGTCATCGTCGAGTATGGAATAATGACGTTAGTAGAGTTTAATGTAGATTAGTCCAACATTTCCATGCAATCAAGCACCTGTTTACTGGAGAGCAGGAGATTGAGACAAATTTGAGGTCCAAGTGGTTAGAGATCCCACCGTATTATCCACCGTTAAGTGAGGCAAGGACAGCTGAAAGTGTAGCCAAGGAAGAAAGACTTGCTCAACTTGAAAAGGAAAATGAAGATACTTTTAATTCCAGCATAGGTAATTGCTTCTGAGGATAGATATCTTTGAATCGCTTGATCCAGTTGAAATCAAAGAAATTGCATTCGAGACTGTTACAGGGCTGGTAGATGGTATTCAGGAGGAATGCGAAAGAATGCTGCTGGAGCAAAGACAAAAAACTTTTGAAAAGAACTCGAAATTCCCAAAAGAATTTGCGTAATAAAGTATAGAAAAACAATTTATTCTCGTAATATTTCACTTTCGTTTTAGGCGGGGATACTCTGTGAGATTGGTTTTTGCGCATCGCCTGCCTGTGTGTTGTTTGCAATTGAAGGCTTTTGCTTGGCACCAGACATATTAAAATCTTGCATTCTGCCATATTCATCAATCTAACTTAGTAAAAGGTACCTTTTCCAATAGAGTCGCAGAGTATCCTGGAGAAAAGTATCTTACGATTTCTTCTGGATAGCATTCGTTAATGGTTCTGATTGCTTCTCCCAACTTGGTTCCAGTGAGAGCATTGTTTTCTGTATACGAGGCTGCAATATCCTGCACTCTTTGAAGACCGCCGCATGTGACAAATGCACGTCTGGCAGCAACGTCGTGAGGCAAGATCTTTGCAAACTGAGCTACTACATATTTCAGAATAGCTGCTGGGGTAGAGGTTTGCAAAAGTGGTTCCAAAGCTTCCATTTGCAACGTCTTTTCCAGTACACATTTAATTGCCCGTTTGGTTTTGGTTTTCAAATCGGCTCCAGCTTCTTCACTATCATCCGTGGTCATAGATAATACGGCCAAAAGTTTTGGAAGCACAGAGTTATCGGCGAGAGTTTTTGCATGGTCTGGAGAATGTCTGCCGATTTGCCCAAGAGCCCATGCGCACGCAGCCTGCCGTTAATTGATCAATACCTTAATGTGTTCTTCAGTTTCAACCTCAAGTGCTTTAGACAGTGGCGGTACGCCTTTCGCTACAATAACAGAGAGAGCCAATGTTTCAGAGAACGCTGCGATATAGCCCAAAGTCATCACGCCAGGAAGGCGCGCAGATCCGGTAGATTCGTTGACATAGTCCACAACTGCAGCAACGCCTCCAGAGTTGACGATTAATTGCGCAAGCTCTGGTGTGTGTTTTGCGATCTCGCAGATAAGAGTTGCTGCATTCTTTCGTACGTAGCCATCATCATCTTTTAGACAGGTCAGCACATTTGGGAAAATGTCCCCATCTACAACAGTTTCAGCCAAATCAATCGTGTGTTTTGCAATTTGGGAGAGTGCAGAGCAAACTTGTCTTCTTAGTTTAGCGTCAGGGTTAGATAATAGTGGAGCGATAAACGAAATGGTGTTTGCATCTACAACAGATTGGGCGAGTTCAGGTGAATGCTTCGATACGTCGCTTAAAGCAGATGCTGCAATTCTTCTAAGAGACAATTCAGGTTCTTGAACGCATAGTACAAGTAGTGGGATTGCTCCAGCATCCACCACTGCCTGGGAAAGATCACCATTATGTCTTGCAATGTACCCGAGAGCCCAGGACGCCGATTCTTTAACACCAGGATCGAATTCTTCCAAGCAACTTACAAGAGCAGTTAACGCGCCGGAATCAACCACAGCCTGGGACAATTCAGCAGAGTGTTTCGCAACCGCGCGCAATACAAATGCGGCTGCTTTCTTGTAGAATCGCTAAAATCTTAATCAATACATACAATACGTTTTGTTCGCTCAGTGAAAAGACTAGCTGTGGGAGGATATCCGACTCCACCACAGCTTCAGCCAATTCTTCGTTATAGTTTGCCAACCTGCCTAATGCCAATGCTGCTGCTTGCTGAATTGCTGGAACAGTGTCGAGTAAGAGTGGCCGCAAGAGCGATAACACTCCTGCTGACTGAAGAGCATCAATGTTGCTTTCACGCGAAGCCAGATCTGCAATAGTTTGTACAAACAATAACCGTTCTTTTTGGTATTTTTCGAATACCGACATTACTACTCTAGTGCTGGAAACAGTTGTATTCGTTGCCATTTTGTCGAGAAAGTTAATTTCGAGCGAGACGTCATTCTTGAAATCACGCGTGGACATTGTGATGAATGTACTATTGTCAAAGATGAATTAAAAATATTTATTGCTCCATCGCAGCTGCGAAATAGGAATCCAAGTCCTTCTTTGTGAAATCTAGTCTGATTGCCAATTCAGGATAGCATTTTGTAATAAGGTCTTCATATTTCTTTACTTGATTTCCACAATCAATTTGAATTTGTGCCCATACCACTTGTAGCAGACTGGCATTGTCTGAAAAGTGCTTTTCGACTTTCTTGTACAAAATTTCCAAGCTTTTCTTCAACTGGTGTTAGGTTTGCATACCTCTTTTCCAGGATATTTCTTGATGACGTCCTTGAGAGCAGATTTGCTATATTGGACATGGTAGGCAACCTCGTCAGAAGGTCCAGTTTTCAACAGCCCTTCAACCCCTTCAAAGAATTCCTACAATGACCTTTAGCTTACCAGTAACTTTCCGAGAGGCTTTCGAATCACAACTTTGCAATATGCTTCCAAATTGACGTCGTAGAGGGTCTTTGCCTGTTTTGCAAAAGAATCCAAACTTGGAATTCGCCTAGTTTTCAGTTCAGAATATAAATGATGCATGTTTTCAACCGACAGGATGTGCATGTTCAAGAATTCTTTTTCATCGCTGGCATTCTTTGAGTCCACTCCTACTTGTTGTGCTTCAGCTTCAAATGTTTCAAATATACACTTTAATATTTTTGCATAAGCTTTGTCAATCTGTTTTCTAGCGGTTCCGTCCCAATTTGATAGCATTTTTTCCATTCTATCGACAAAGTACTTTTTTTAATTCACACTTACAGGCACGGTTTTTATAAATGGAATAATACCACTTCTCTTCTTTGAAGCAGCACGAGACTCTTCAATTGCCTTTAGTTGATCAGACTGGTTTAGTAATAAATACCACAAACTTTTCAAAGGCAATATTAACTTTGCGGGACAATGAATCGAGAAGGTTCAAAATATAGGTGTGGCAAGTTTGTTGGTTTTCTCTTAAATGATACTCGATGTTGACCATCATACCAACCGAGTACGATTGGTCATACTTTAATCCTGCATCAATGTTGGCGAGAATCAAATCGCGCACTTCTTGGAAAACGATATCCAGCAATTCACTTCAATTACAAAAACAATACATTATTCGCTTCTCTGCTTTTGGATCCTTAAATACTTGTCTTGGCTGCGATAGTGCGGATTGCCACTTTTGCAATGTTTCCGCTTCATCTTCAGTATTTTGATCATCAAGGACAGTTCCTGCTCCAGGAGAATGAGCCAGGATTGCAACATTCTTTACAATACCAAAAAAGTCCATCAAAAAGTTCTGCTCCCTAATCATAATGTTTGTTAGCTTCAACAGTGCGTGTCCAAGAGCCTCATCCGGACTCATTTTGTCATCATCACCATTAAGCCCAGTTCCACCACTAGCGATTGAATCCGATCGTTTCATCCCTCTTTTCATATCAGCTTCATCTTCGTCATCATCGTCGTCTTTCATCCCATTCCCCTTCTTGGCTTTCTTTATTCTCCAATTTTCAAACTTTTGCTTTATGCCGCCAGAACTTTTATCGCTAATTCCGACTGCATTTTTCAGTACATTTGTCGCAGCTGAAGAAACTGATACATGGCCAATGAACACTGCGTTAGAGAAAAGATACGGAAATCCAAATCTTCTTGAGCAACTTTTTTCAACAAGTGCTGTGTTTTGATAGCTTCCAAGAATTCTCCAATTTCTTTCCTGTACGCACGGGACACTTCTTTTACATAGCTCTGGGATTAAGTTAAATCACCATTTGTAAATCATAGTGTTTTCTTGCATCGATTTCTTTTACCCAGGTTAATATTTTCTTGAATTTGAAGAGCTTGGCTTCCAAGTTTTCATGGCCATGAAGTTTGAGGTTTTGCCGATGTGAAGCTCTTGCTTTATCTTGAAGATATATTTCAGCCTGAATTAATAGGTCTTACTTGAGATGCAAATTGCTGTGTCAAGAAATCGCATATTCTCATTGTAAATTGAGTAGCATGGCCCTGCAGGAAAGATACTCTTTCGTGGGTGGCATCCATATCTCCATACTCTATTGTCACAACAACTTACCATCATTCTTTGATCTGATAATATTCATTACTTTTTCAATTGCAGTTTCACATTCCCTTATGCCATCTGCGGAGTCTAAAGGTTCATTTTGCAAAACTTCCAATAGATACCCAGGTACTTTGAGGCTGCTAATAAAGGAATCAAGTTCTTGCAAGAGTGCTTTTTGATTACTAGCTGTTTGCTGCATTCCTTTATTTTGCGCTTCAATTTGATGAACATCATTTCCCATTTTCTGTATTAGCAAACAGTACTTCTAGTAGCCCAGTATAATATGACAGCCAGTTTTCAATTTGAGTCAATCCTTGCAGGGTAGTATCGATTTGGCCGACTACTTTGTTTGCTTGCTCTTCACTTTGTATAATATCGTGGACATTTGCCTGAGTAAATTTATCCTTACAGCTTCTAACGCTTGCAGTTCAGTAACTAACTTTGCCTCTAGTGCGGCAGCATCTCCCTTTGCATTCCAATTGAAATCTGCCAAAATTACATCCAAATCAACGTGAGGCAGCTCAATTTCAAACTGGGCTTCCAGATCATCAATCATTTCATCCTCCAATTCTTCCATATATTCTCCTTTTTCGACAGTTGTATCTCCTTGAGCATCTATGGCCGCATTTTGCTCATTGACTATTGTCATTTGTTCTTGAATCAGTTCTTCATCAAAATTCACCAGTTTCATTTGTGCTTTTTTGGCATTGTATTTCTCGGATAGCTTTATTAGCTGGATTTACTTTAATCAGTGTGTAGATGAACTCTACTTTCTTCCCCATCGAATTGAATAGCCAAGTGTAGGGTTTCCCAATTTGAACCAGCATTTGGCCATCATTCTAAGTCAGTAATCAGATACGCTTCCCAATTCTATTGACTTTACATCATCCAAATTCCACGATTTGATTATACTGAAGCTGTTTGTCCCAGTCTGTTTAACCTTTGTCAATCTGACTTTTGTTCCTTTTTTTACTGTGTTAACGCTAAATACTAGATATGCATATAATTCTAACTTTGCCGTGGCCTTTGCTTTCATCTTCGTCGTCCTCTTCCGCTTGAAATGTTTTAAACATATCCAGCATACGGTTGACGTCCTTTTCCTTCCCGCCTTCTATAACGCGAGCAGAGTATAACAGTCTTTCTGATTCTGCATCTGATTTTGATGGGAATAAGTTTGCGGTTAGTTGTTGTCGAAGTTGTCTGTCCTGCGCTCTAGACATTTCGCGTTCAAGATTTTTTGCCTCAGATATTGGTTCTTGTTCTAGTATATATTTCCAGACTGGAGACCACCAAATTTACCCGTTGCTATAAATTCAATCGCTCAGCTTGCTTGCTTGACTAGTACTAGGATGTAGTGTGCTCAATAATTCCGTTCATGGCCCTGAAATTATTGCATTTTTGTTTTTGAAAATTTACAAATGACGAGACATTCGAAAAATAATACAGCCCTAGGATTCTTTACAAATGCAGAGAGAAGTAAATTAAAGTATGGAACTCAATCACAAAGGCTAGGGAGGGATTCCATGCGACCGATCGATAGCTGTATCCTTTGTTTACAAACCGCCAGGAATCCAGTGTGTTGTGTAAAAGGACACTTGTACTGTAAAGAATGTGTGGTTGAAAATATTATTACGCAGAAAAAGGAAATAGAGAGGGAAGGGAAAGCAGTTACACTCCACAACCAAACTGTGGAAGTAATAATCTTTAATGTAGACCGAAGAAGAAAGGAAAGCAAGGGTAGAACACGAGCGCAAAGTGCAGGAGTTTATTTCTCAAGAAACTCAAGTCAAATCTACTCTTGAGACGGGGAAAAAGGAAAGGGAATTGAAAGCGTTTTGGATTCCGCAGTTACAGCCTGAAGCTAACCCTGAGCTAGCCAAAGTATCCAAATCTACACCTCAATGCGTAGCAGGTAAAGAGCCGCACAATCTGTCCTTGAAAAAAGTGATAACTGTCAAATTCACTGAGAGGGGCGAAGGGGAAGATATGCATAAAATATGTCCAGTGTGCGTTAAATCAGTCATACTGGGAATGGAAATGTCTGGTAAGTGAATATTAACAAGTAATTAAACCATGCGGGCATGTAATTTGTAACAAATGTGTCAATCAATTCATAAAGAAAACCTCAAAATGCCCTACTTGTGATACAAAATGTAAGGAAAAGGATGTGCTCCAGATAGCAAGCGAAGGTACTGGATTCTCGAGTGCTGGACATACTGAAGCCAAAAAAGTCACTCCAGCATTTACGCTTTAGCTACTGAATAATAAATATTCCTCGATTTAATTTATTGATTTTTCCATATTCTCTACTAACTTATCATGAATGTAGTCTGTAAGTTGAAAAATGCCATTCGTAGATACCAAGCGGTGAGTAGGCATGATTTCAAACGTGCTCGCATCAATCTTTCCATCTTTAATGAATACCGAACCAAAGATATCTTCTGGATCGTTGGCTCTTCCAAAAATCGTCCCAACTCGCAGATCATTAATATTCAAGTATCCCGACTTCTGGTATTGCGCAAGCGCTTTACTGTACTCGCATTGATCCACATTCTCTTTAATCGTAGTATAAAGTAGTTCTATGTGAGCATTAATTACTTTTGAATTTGGAATTTACTTTGAAATCTTTTAGGGATTCGGTGCTGGTTGTTCCGATTGTGATTTGCGAGGGTTTGAAAGCTTGCGGTTTGACAAATGATACCAGGAGTTTGTTTCCGGTAGGGTAAAAATATAATCCCTTTCCGAATTGTGATTTCATGTTTTGCATCTAAAAAATAAATTACACAATTAGAATATTATATTAGCAAGTTTGGTAGTTCGAGTGATTGGAACTTTGAATTCTCGTTTAGCTCCATCAAAAAATCAAAGTCTGAGAATGGAGCATAAGTAGTAGTTGGAGATACCCAGGATTCTGGCTCTGAAGTCTGGGTATAGGTTGGTAAATCGAAATCCTTAACTTCGTATGGCGATGTGAAGCAAGTGTATAGCGAAGGCGAGTTGTTTAGTGTAGTTGGAGATCCAAAGAATGATTCTGGGGATTTCATCAAGTCGGGCATTTCTTCTTCAAGCGATAGCGCAACTGGGATACGATCGACAACAATGTCTGCTTTTGCGGCTTTGATGCTTTTCTTGACAGGTCTTGCTGTAATATCTGCATATTTCTGTCTGGCATAGTAGCTCGGAGACATACCGCGAATAATAAACTTTTCAGATATACTGATAGAAACCAGCTCCTCGGTGCCGTCTTCAAATATACAAATTAGTTTAACCGAAAGTTCAACGTATTTCTTTGCGCCTTTACTGCCAGCCGGAGATGAAGTCTTGAACTGCATGCGTTCAAACCTTACATCTGAAGAGCTTGCAAGGTTGGGATTTAAAAGGCATTCTGTCAAGTGCAGGCTGTTGTCGAGTTTTTCACGCTGTGCGTTGAAGAAAGTAATAAATATTGGTTCTCTTTCTGACGATGCTTCGATTTCAAGTTTGAATTGTCTGATGCGTAGTGTTTTCCCATTGCAATTAGCGGTATAGCCTGGTTGGTGAAAGTCAGAGTGGAAAGTTACAGATGAGCTGACTGAAAAATAATTACGGCGGTAGCAGACTGTATCTTCACCTTCTTTTGAAAAGCCTTGGTCGAACGCAGAACTGATGGAGATTTCAGTTGGGATTCCATTAGCAGACAGAGGCAGGAAGTGAGACGTGTAGAAATTAACGTTGTATGAATTTGCGATTTTTTTCATTGGAAAGCATGAGGTTGGGTCGATATTTAAGCCATTTCATCAATCCATTCTGAGTGTCCCGGAACAAAAAGTGCTTTTTTTGTGATCAGTAGGGGTCGTTTTTAAGACTGTGTGGCTATAAAATTAGTGGTACAAAAATACATTGCATGCAATTAATTCTAGATGATTCAAAAACTGTGGGCTGGGCAACTAGCTGGCCCGACTAGCAATTCCCACCTTATTTCGTTTTCCAGGCTTAATAATTCACACGAAAATCTAATGCTTGTTTTTGTGTAACAATGTGGTCTCTTGTAAAAATACATAATTGGAAATTGACTCGAATGTGCCGCCGAAAAAGCTCCATAAGCCTGAAACGAAAAAAAAGGTAGAAGAACAAATCCATAAACAAATTGTGAAATAAGACTGCTCCAGAGTTTTCCCGAGCGCTGATCAGCGCAGCAACCTCAAATTCTCATATCATCACATGCAATGGCTGTATTTCTTTGGCTGTGCTTTTGGGAATTTCCAAAGCGCTTTTGTGTTGGAGGTAAAGGTCAGTGCGCTCGACACCTTCAATCACTGGTCAATCCCCGATTTGCGGCAAGTCGTTTGAATTGATTAAACCCCAAACACTTGCCACCATCTGCAACATTTGAAGACTGAGTAAGCAAGGCGCAGTCTGCACAATGTCTGTTGAACTATTTCATAGTACAATTGTTTCGAGGTTTTCTGGCCACAAGAGTCGAATCACTGGCATACTGCCACGGGAAAGACCTTCCATAAGCGAAACTGGCATTTCCAAGCAAATCCCATACTGTAGCTGGACAATGCAGAGTGATCAGTACCTTGGAAATAACAGATTGTATGCCAGATCACGCTCAAAAAATACACAAAGGTAATTTATTTGGAACACAATAGGGAAAGCAATTGTAAGTGCTCATCTGCTCCATCAACAATCTTGCGCTCCACTTTCCCCAAAGTTACAGCCAATCGTTGCTTTTCCACTTTTGAAAATAGGATACCTTCAGTAATCTCTTTATGTAATTGCGAAATGATTTGTAAACCTGAATATCCTTCCTGTAATAGAGATTTCAAAACTTGACTGATTTCATCAAAGTTTCCTTCTTGCCATTTAGTAATTAACGGATTCAATACTAAAGTAGGGATCATTCCAGTCAATTCATAAATATCGCCTTGGGTGACTCGATTAGATTTGAATAGCTGCTTGGCAGTTTGTAAAAGTGTGATTGCTTGACGAAGATCTCCCTCAGAAACATCAACTAGAGCTCCAAGAGTCTACTTTTAAAGAATAATTACTTCTTTTGTGCAGTACAATGACTCCATTTCACTGATATGCTCCAATCTGGCAATCATTTGTTCTCTAGGAAGCGGTTTGAATCTAAATTTGGCACATCTACTGGCCAGCGGTTCAATAATCCTGGAAACATAGTTACATATTATACAGAATCTTTATCAACAATAAATACCTGGTAACCTTGGAGTAAGTTTCCATTGTTCTTCTTAATGCAGCTTGAGCATCCGCAGTCAATGAATCGGCTTCATCCAATATAATAAGTTTGTATGGAGGCGAATTTCCATCGTTAGATACAGCCAATTTGGCAAAGTCTTTGATTTTTGTGCGTACAACATTAATACCACGTTCATCTGACGCATTCATTTCCAATACCCTTGATTTGTAGTTGGATTTATAGATTTCTTTTGCAAGGGCAATGATTGTGCTTGTTTTTCCTGTACCTGCTGGCCCATAAAATAGCAGATGTGGTAACTACTGTTAACGAACCGTACATTTTTGGATTCAATTGATGACTGCAGAGCTTGTACACTTGCTTCTTGAGATACAACTTCTCCCAGTGATTTTGGTCGGTATTTCTCTACCCACAACATTTCTTTTTGATCTGCCATTTAGAGATTGAGAATTTCGGACATTGTAATGGACTCTGGTGGCCTCAGTTGGCTAAAGGAGTTTGAAAGATAACCGATGGAATATTCATCTGCAGGCGATTGCTTATTTCGATTGCAAATCGTTACACGACTACCAGAAACTGGGCAGTAATAGTTAGCTACCGAATCAGAGTGAAGAGAAATATTATCCTTTATGATCGCATTTATTACTTCATCCAAGTGAAACTGTTTACTGTGGCTTTGGCTTTACCGCACAAAAAGCGCAATCAGCGCCATTTTCGCTGCAAAAAACAAAATGCTCAAAACCATTCTTCTAGCAACTAGTGCTCTTGCTCACTTCAAATTAACAAGCCCGCCAACGAGAGGATTCGATGATCTGAAAGAATTCAATGCACCCTGTTCAGCTTTCCCTGTTGCTGCTGCCAGAACACCATGGCAATTTGTCTCAACATTAACAGTTGCTTCATACCACAACCAGGCATCATACAACACTTCAATTTCATTCTCTCAAGACCCCCAATCACAAAGTGACTTTGTACCTTGGGGTGGTGTGGTGCAATGTACACTAGGTAACTGCCCCGATGTTTCTTTTGATTTCCAAAAAGCGTTTCCCGATAAAGTCAAAGCAAGTGTCAATGCTACTCTGCAAGTGATTTTCAATTCTCCTGATGGCATCTTGTATAACTGCGGCGATATTACTTTTGTTTCCACCAGTACTACTGGATCGTCAGGAATCTCCTCAAGTTCCGCATTGAAGCGCTTTACATTCCTGCCACTAGTTTTATTATTTGTATAATGCAGATATCTTGTGTTTAATAAATCCATTCAATACTATGCTTCAAACCACACATTATTATTTGACTGACGTCCTATATACTGCACAGGATGGCAGCGGAAATACCTGCAATCCAAAGTTTGCAATTTGTTTGAAATCAAAAAATGGCAACAATTGAAGAAAGGATACAAAACGAAAGCTCAGCAGAATACAGCGACGGGGAGGAAGACCAAGAAATAGATACCACAAAAGTGATGATTCTTTTAACCCCAATGCTCTCGAAAGCACTAGGAAAGTTGTGTATGATTATGTTTCTCAGGTACATGTACAACAAGATGAAATAATAAAAATTATATTAAAATACGATCAGGAGCACCAAAGATTGAATCTACGATTTGGTAGTAATAGTCTTCGTATTCAATAGAGAAATTGTAAGCGAAATAGAGAAAAGAGAGGACAAGGAACATCAGCAATTGTCCATAAGGGATTTGGTAAAATTTGCGCTTCTTTTTCTGCTGGAATACGCCAGGAGTTGCTACTGACATTTGGGAATCATTCAAGTATTGGGTTTGTTCTTGTTGGAGGAGCGAGTACTGTTCATTCCTGGTAATTTCATTGTCAAAGACATTATCAACAACACTAGCGATGTGTTTTTCAGATTTTGGCTGATCAGGATATTTTTGACAACTGGAGCATTCTGGGACTTGATTCTTTTTTTGCTCCATCATTTCAAAAAAGATTTCCTTCATTTTCTTTGCTCTGTCTATTTCCTTTTCAAATTCTATATCAGATCTCTATTACCGCCATTCACATCTTCTACGTTTTGCTTTGTTTTCTGTAGATTGACACGTGTCTCAGCTACCCAATTTTTAGCTTCGTTTATGAATAAATTTTTCTGGTAAAGCTCGCTTTTTTCGAGTGGTAGCCCTTTGTTTAAATCCTCAATTTGCATCTTTAGCGCATTCTAGGTTATTCAAAAGCTACCTTTTCAGCTTCGCATTTGCTAATAGTGTGTGCAATACGGCTTTCAACCCATTTTTCATCAACTGTTACTTCATATATTTCGCTGGTCTTAATTTCCGATAGTTCTTGTTCAAGTTGCGCGTTTAAATGTACCAGTTTTTCATTTTCTTCTTTCGCTTTCTAAATCAGCTAAAAGTTACGCAGAGTTGTCCAATCGCTTTCTCCAATTCCATATTGGATGCTTGTTTAGACTCCAACTCCATCATGTGCTCTCTGTACTGTTGCAATCGTTTCTCCTTCTGTCCAATTTCATACTGCTGCCCATCAATTTTAGAAGATAGTTTGATAATTGTTGCGGTCAATTCTGAAACTTCTTTGTCCCTTTGTTTCTTCAATTCCCTTAAATCTGTGCCGAGTTTAGATTGTTCAGCTTTATCGTTTTGAATCTGTTGCTTGAGGAGTGCCAGTTCGTTTTCATTCTATATTAGACTAAATTTACTGCAGCAATTGCTTTCAAAAGTTGTTCAGATTGCACTTTCATGGCTGTCACTTCACGGCGAGCATTACTAACGGCTTGATCCAGCCTCACCTTTTCTTCAGACACCATTCTGTGGGATTCCTCGAGATCTTCTAGCAGCTTGTGACTCTTTTTGAGCTGTTTCTTTAATTTTCTGTTTTCGAGTTCAAGATTTTGCAAAGGATCTAAAGCTCCTGCCATTCCCCCTTTCGGCAAATCTAATTCATGAACTGAACTAGTATCAATTGAAATGGATGATTGAGACAAGTTATCAGGGATGACTTCTTGTTCAGTTTGTTTCCAATATTCAATCTTGTCTTTGAATTGCTGAGAATGATTTTCAGCAAATGACTTTGATTCTCTGCGATTATCGACTTTGCGCAGATCTGTATTTTCTGCCGGGATATCAATTTCATTGCTATATTTCCGTCTGAAAGCATTCATGTGTCTTGGGGAAATTGGTTTACTGACTTGGTACACCAACTTTTTAGGGTCTTTAATATCTTCTGCCAGACCTCTTTCTTCCAATACACTTTGGTTCAATTTTAATAGCTCTTTGTCGAGTTTCAAGTCTGTATTGTCTTGTTCAAATGGGTTGGTGGCGACTATATCCGCCTTTGAACTTGGTGGTATTGGATCGTGGCTCTTTCTTAATTCATTTAATTCCCCTATATTCATCGAAGTATCGTGTTCTACGAAATCTCCATGTGATTCCTTTTCTAAATCACCATGAACTAAATGCATGTCTCGGGGAGATTCTGTATACTTGATTGGAGAACGAGCAAGCTCTTTAACATCATCCAGAGAACCATTTTGGAATTTCGGTGACAACACTGGTATATGGCTTTTGAGTTCCTTTTCATATTTCGAAGGAGTAAACATTACTTCTACATTGCTAATATCTAACAAATTGGTTTCATTTTTAGACAAAATATTTGCGAGTGGAGATGCAATCAATTTCCTTGTGTCTTTAACAAGAGGCGATCCGATAAGATTACTTGCTTCTGCATTGACGAGTACAATAGGTGATCCAATCAAGTTGCTAGTATCTCTAACGCCAAGTGCTTCTTCAGTGCCTAATATCGATTTCACCAGTGAATTTTGATCTTTAACTGCAAGGAGAGATCTGTTGTCTTTTAATGATAATGGTGAATTGTTTAAAAACGGGGATTGGTTTTCTTTATCATCATTTGCTGGAGACTTTTCAACAACAGGCGACGGGATTTTGCTCCTTTCCAATATACTTTTGTATTCATTCTTCAATGGACTGCCACTAATTGTGTTCTTTTTCAGTATTGCTATTCGCGAAGTGTTTTTTAATCCAGCCAGGTTGCCCACAGATTCGTTTTCAAGTAATGACATTGACTCATCCGCTCTTATAGGTATTTTAGAATGAAGATTTTCAACGCTCTTTTCAAATGTACCAGGAGTATCCAAGATATTTACATAATGCTTCTTGATTTCCCATTCTTGTTCCTTTACCGGAGTGCTTAAAAATTTCATAAATTCATCTTTGGACACATTTGAGAGACCCTTCTTTTCCGGAGTTTGAAATCCACTGGTAGATCCAAATTCTTCTGCTGGAGATTGATTGTTTGCAATAAAGTAACTAGCTTCAAGTTTCTTTGAGTCTTTCTTTTGAAAAAAAGAGTCTCCTTCCAATTCTTTTTGAAATGAGAAGCGTGATTCTCTTTCGGCCAGTTTAACAGGCGATTCTTGCGGTATGTCAGTACCAAAACTAAAATTTCCAGACTTTTCAGGTACATTGTTGCTGAAAGTAAACTTTGGATCTTGTCTGCTGTGTTTTAATTCCAGAGGATCTCCTTTGCCAAAGTTAAAAGTTGATTCCACTAGTTTCGATTCTCCAGGATCTTCTTTGCTAAAACTGAATTTAGGAGAATCCTGTGGTACATCATTTCCAAAGCTGATCTTTGCAGGAGAATCTAGTGGTATATCATTTCCAAAGCTGATCCTTGCTGGGGATTCTTGGCCAAAGTCTCTAAATTCTTTGTCCAAAATAAATTTCTTTTCTTTATAATCAGCAAATATCGAGCTGTGTGGGAAATCGTCTTCATTATTTTGCAACTCTCCCAATCTTCCTTCCAGCTGGAGCGACTCTTGAACTGGATCATCAGATTCCGCAAACAAATCCTTCTTGCTGATTTCCGTCAAGCTATTGAATAGGAACGATCCATCTAATATTTGATCAGATTCTTTCTTTTCCATACTTTCTATATTAATTCTATTTACCCAAAAAGTTCCTATATACTTCAACCAACGTAGCAACAGGGAAAACCATGTTGGGGTCTTCAGGGAAAGTGTTGGTATCTATCAAAGTAAGTTCAAGAAACTCTCCGATTTTCATTTCTTGTCTATCTCCAATACACTGTATTATTTCCTGCAAATTCATTTCTGATTTTGTTTCGGACAGAAGAAAAAACCAAAATGGATTTACAAAAGCAATGCTCTCTCTGCAAGAATGCAGATTTCCTTCCCTTTCAGTGTTTGAATTGCTCTAATCTGTACTGTACTGATCATCGATTCAACCATGGATGTAGAGAATCTGAAAATATTGCGGTCCCTAATCCAGAGACCATTAGGAAAGAGTGCGAATACAAGGACTGCAAAACAGTGGATATTATTGCCAGCACATGCTCAGCTTGCTCAAAATCATTCTGTTTGAAGCACCGTCACTCTTCTGATCACGACTGTATATCAAAACCAATCAACGTGGTCAAGGAAAAGAAAATTGTCAAGATAAACACCAAACCAAATCCAAAAGTTGATTTAATGAAACTCAAAATGTCTGCAAAGGGGAAAGGGGACATTCCGATGGATCAGCGAGCATATTTCAAAATCAACGACAAGAATTTGTTCTACAAAAAGGATATTGTTGTTGGCAAGCTATTGGATCTTGCAGTGAAGGAATTGGGAATGGTTTTTAAAGATAGCTTGGGGTTGTACGGTGTAGATATAGCTGGGGTTGAAACCCGGTTGAGCACAAGCGAAAAGATCGACAGTTTGTTTTCTAGGAATGTGATTTATAATGGCTGCACTCTACTACTTAAAACCTCCGAATAATATATTGGTGCAAGACCACGATCTGCTTTAGAAGAAAGTTTATGTATGCGATAAATATGATGTCTTATTAATCTTCTATTTCCCAGATTTGCTGTTTGCAACAAATTAAACTTTTTAAACGCGCAGATCAGGATGCAAGTCAGCTTCCGGTCGCTAGATGGGCTAGTCAGTGATATAAAACCAGAAATTCCTACCAGACAGCGAACTATAGTCTCAGCGAAAAGGATACATTTACATACAACGCCAACTCCTCCGCCAGCAGCGCCAATGAAACGAAAGCTCGTTCGGAAGAGCTGCATAGTAACAAACGTTCAAGTAAAAACACCTACTATTCCGCACAAGAAAAAGACACGCAAGGTATTTATTATTTGAACAAGACTGCTCATATCGAGTCTCCTATATTTTCGCCAGGAAAGGAAAACAAGAGTATCCTAGGGATATCTACAGGGTATTTCAATCCATATATTTCAAGTATAGCTCCAAGCGTTGGTTTGCAGAACCCGGTTAATTATCCATCCAGCTCTTTTAATACAGCCCAAAAGCCTTTGGACAAGGAGCAGATTGATATTCAAAGGATTAATATTGAGCCTAAAACGAGACAGAAAATTGATACGGAAACAGCAAAGATTGACTTGACTACCCAACCAATCAAGATAGATTTATCCACTCCTCCTCTAAACACAGACGTCAAGATTGATTTAACTACACCGAAATTGAATCCTGTTGAGCTGCCGGTGAAGCATCCCCTGGGACTGGTACAAGTAGAAAAGAAAGCTCCAGTAGAAAAGATAAATCTGGCTGCACAATTACTGATGGATCGGCAAACAATCCCAAAGAAGCCGAAAAAAAGACCAAAATCACCAGAACTAATAACAGAATCGCCAAAACCAAAGAAACTCAACCAAACTGAACGTAAAGAAATCCGTGAATTTATAAAGAGCAAAAAACTTCAAGAAAAAGACAAAGAATTAGAAAAGGAAACCCAGGGTAAACTCGAATTGGAGCGAAAGAAAAAGAATTTAGAGATTTTGAATTTAAAAAGAAAGTTGAGGTTGGATATGAACGTAAAAAAGAAAATTGAAATGGAAAAGAAAGTCAAGGATGAAGAAATCCAAACGGACCTAAAAAAGGGAGAATCAATAGTGAATATGGCTGATACTATTTCTGCTGCCCCTGTTTCAAACCAGAGAAATGTGCCTGTTGTTATTCCTAAACCAAAAACAGAAGATTCAAATCTAACAGAAAGAATTGTTCCAGTTTCAAATGTTGAACCATCGACCCAAGTGCAGCCAACAACAGATTCTAACCCGTTGGTCCATAATACCGTGATTTCGGGCGAAAAGGCTTCACCACCAAAGAAAGAGCAAGATCCACAAGGCGAACGTGTTTCCAATATTGTTGACGCCAAAGTATCCAAGCATGAAAATAGCCCAACGGTGACTTCAAGTAAAGTACTGGCACCAATTGAAAAGCCTGCTGAATCAGAATTACAATCAGCAACTCAAGATATCGCAAAACCAACACCTAAATCAGATCCAAGGATAGAAAAGTTTGCCCAACAGATACAATTACTCCAGCAAAGAGTAAAGCAAAAACTTGATAAAAATGAAATCCAGCGTATGGAACAAGAAAGTAAGGCGGGGGATATGCATTCTGCTACTGGTTTGATTGAAAAAATGAATTTTCTGGCTACATTGTTGATTAAAAAGCAGGATGAATTGAAATCTGCTGAACAAGAAATTGTCATTGAAAAGAAAACCAAAGAGGATCCGCTTATCCCAGTGGCCAAAACAGATGGTCGGGTTGGAGAATTACCAAATCAAATTACCGAGGATGAAATTTTGCAATCAAAGGAAGATAAACACAGTTTGAATCCAGCTAAAGCTAAAGTAGAGAAAGTAGTAACACCAACTGAAACCAAACTTGAACATGCGCCTAGAAAAACAGACTCAGCCGAGCACTCTGTTCAAAAGCCAATCATTCCCAGCGTTCGAGTGCCAATTATTCCCCAACCGATACAATTAAACGATTCACAAGTTGGAATTGGCTCATTGCAAAAGTTTGATTTCATACTGCACCAAAATAAACAGCGAAATATAGCAGCAGTAAAGATTCAAGCATTTTACAAGCGTAAACTAAAAAGGAAGATTAATCATCGTATTTTAGACACTGGATTGGTACAGATTGAACAGCGGGATAGTTTGGAATCCGTGAGTAAAATATATTCGGATGCCTCAAAGAGCCCTGTTGCCAGCGAAGGGGTGAAAATATCGAGTGTTCCTCAAGATACCGGGTTGTTTCAATCAGTCTATCGATTTGCCCCTAAAACAGAACCAAAGGAAAACACTGAACTGTATGGAGAAACCGGAAAACCACCCACATTTGAACCTGATCAATACTCAATGTTCAACTTGTTTGCAAAAAGAGTTGTTTACGACAAGCAAGACAATATAGATTCAGTATTGCAAAAAGAAAAGCCTTTGACTCCCAAAGTTAAAGTCACCCCACCTCCAATAGCAGTTACACACGGTTCTGTAAATTGCAATAACAGTATCGGCAATGCAACAGACCAAGGTTTACAGAGACAGCTATTTTCACCGCATATTCTGCCTCCATTTAGGAAATCTAGTTTTGTTAAGGACACTAGCAGCCATTCAGCAATCCTGCCACCATTTAGAGAAAATAGCTTCGTCAAAGACACAAACACTCTAATAACTAAAACAGAGAATGAAATAGCAGTCCCAGATAAGGAAACTAATTTTGTTGCAGTTCCCGAGAAAAATATACAATATACAGAAAAGAACCAAGCTGGAGCGAAAGATACAAAGGTACTGTCTTATTAACTCTGAATCAGGTTGTAGTCATAGACCCAAAAGGTGCTACGGAGGGAAACCCGAATGAAGCGATTGCCAATCCTAATTTTTCACAGTCCATTCACTACAGCCTACCTTTAGGACCAAACTTTTCCTTCAAAGACGACATTTCTTCAATTACTTCGGATTATAACGATAGCGAATACAGTGAAAATTTTGAACAACTTTCTGAAAGCGAAATTAAACTGCTTCCGGCACCAGTGCCATCCCCAAAGAAAGAAATGGAACCATCTGAATCCTACGATCATGAAGAATCTTACACTTCATCTGTATCTACTACTTCAAGTAAATCTAGTCCTCCCATCAGAAATTTCAATAAATTGCGGAATTCAAAGCCTACTTCTGTGAAAGACGATCTGCTCACTCCCAAAGGAAGACTTGACCCAACAAGCATCGGTTTAAAGTAAGATTGTATTAACATTTGACTCGAAATGGAGTTGAACTATTTTGACATTGTTGGGGAGAATATTCTTCAACTTACCGAACTACATAATAACAGAGACAAAGCAAAATACGAGCAGGAAATTCAAGGGTTGGCTCAAATGTACTTGGAAGAACTAGAAAAAGCAAAGAACAACCGAGCTGAAATTTCCAAAATCAATCTTCCCGTTCCAGACGAATATGAAGAATCATTTGACTCTGTTTCTGAAATTTCGGTGGAACCAGTGATGAAATCCTCAACTAATGTCCAAAACTTTGAAAACCCGGTACTGAACCAAAACTTCTTTTCCAAAACTAATGAAACTGTTATTGATCCATTTGAAAGTGGTTTACCAGAACCTATCAAAACAGAGGTATACAAGGATGCTAGACCGATCTATTCACCTGTTTTTGATGTGTCAGCAGTAAAGCCAGTCGAAAACTTGATTAACAGGAACTTGCAGAGTCTCGACGTAAGTGAAATTGAAGAGCGAATTGAAGAAAAGATCAGGCAGCAAACGCCGTCTATCGAAGAAGAAATAATTGCTGAAATAGTACCGCCAGTCAAAACACAGATACCAAAGAAGGATGAAATGAAAATGGCGGAAATCACGAAAAAATTGGAAAATGTTAGGAAACAGTATGCTAGCGACACTGAATCTTCAATTTCTGAAATCAATTCCAAATCTGTAGCATTGGATGCATACTCGGATCATGGAGTATGCTCGGAAGATTCAATAATAGAATATCTTTCCAAGCGAAGGGAAAAGATGGCAAAAACACAAAGCAATGACGGAGCAAAGACACCCACTCAGAAATCATTAAAGAAGATGCAAGTTGAAGTTGACTCTGAATCTAGCGGCTCCGAATCAAGAAACAGTTTACTGGAATTGGACGAACTGAGCAAATTATTTGCCAAAGCAAAAAAGACGGTTGAAAGAGACATCATCAAAAGTAGAAAGATATCCATTCTTGAAAGCCAGCTTCAGGAAATCGAAAGCCTCAAGAAAAATGTAACCAAATACAACGTTGATTCTCTCCGGGACACACTCTCCAGATGGAACACTCCTGCAGATATATCTTCAAAACCTGTCGTTATCAAGCAACCTATAATCCCAACTGCTAAAAAATCATCAATGCAAGATTTTGCAAAGAAAGTAGCTGCTGTTACACGCAGCGATGAAGAGTCGAGCATTGAAGAAGATTTTGAATCTTACAAGAGCAGCGATTCTATTGAAGAAGATATCTATCAAGATTCGTTTGAATCGCTGTCAGATATTATCCGAACTGCTCGAAATAAGGATGATGATATCTCTGAAATTGTTGAAAGCATACAGGATGATTTGTCGTCGTTACATACTGACTTAAAACTCAACGCATTACCTATACAATCGCCTTTAAATAGTCCACAACGAGAAACTTTGCAAAGGCACGCCGTCCTTTCTTTATCTGTTTCCGAAAAGATACTGCCCGTGGCTGCTGCCAAAGAGGATACATCTGGAGTTAATCTGAATTGGACAAGTGTTGTGAATTCATTTACAGATATTTTGAACAACATGCTTGAACCTGCGGAAAAGAAGAACGAAGGTACACGCAAATTTACGTTAGCACACCTTGTGGAATTGTTTAAGGAATATAATCAAGCAAGCAAGCATCTAGAAGCAATGCTAAGAATGAAAGGTGAAAATGAAAACTTGGTGTTCCAGGAACAAACTAAACTAATTTCTGAAGGAATCAAAATAATCCAAAATAAGACTGCAGTATTAGCTTATTAATCCAGGAATTGTCACAGGAGCATCTAACTCAAACGCAGCTGCTGGAAGTCACGAAGCAAGGTTATGATAAACTTAGAATGGCAGATGCAATCCCCAGAACTTCTACCCAGACATCGGAATTGCAAGGAGGGGTTTCTTCAATCCAGCCACCAGTTCCTAATGTTTCCCAAATGCATCCAATAGTCGAAAGCAAATATATTGTATCTGCCATTCAACAACCTATTTCAGTCCTCCATCCCAAAGAAGAAAATGTTTCAGTAAAAGCTACAGTCCAGGATAATACGCAGCAAGGAAACCCACAACCTGCAAACCACAAACAGACATTTATGTTACCCAAAGATGATATATCTGAAGATATAGCAGTAGACTACGAAGATGATTTTGATGATATATCGAGTATCTCTAAACTATCAACCAGTATCCATGACAAAGAAATATCCCTGATTAAAGACCAGATAAGGAGTGAACAGGAAAACAAGGCTTTCTCTACAGATAATGTGGTAAAGGGCCGTGACACCGAAGGATTATTGGAAGCTAAAAAAGTTCCTATAGACACCAAAGACTCTACCAGTTTTACCAAGGAATTATCCTCGACTATTGAAAAGTTACAAAAGGAGACAGTTGTACCACCTATCTCTGAGACGGTGAAGGATCCATCCAATTTGATTCAAATTGCAACAAAGAAAGAAGCTGAACCAGTCCAGGCTTTAGCAAGAGACTCCCCTTCAACCCTGCAGGAGTCAGTTTCCCACTCAACACCAAGTGTGCAAGAAAGCAGGCCAGCTTCTGCAATTGGCTTATCGCAAGGCATCAGTGAAGAAATCAAAGAAGAAATCGACTACGAAGATGATTTCGATGACTTTGCTGTTTCTGTGTCGGATAAAGCAAATGTTGCATTGACAATCCCTGGAAAAGAAAGTACAATTGACGATGTTACAGTTACTGCAAAAGCGGTTGAGACCAGCCCAACAAAAATTGAAAACTTAATTCCAGAAAGCAGCTCCCCTGGTTTAGTTGAAGCCAGATTAGTCATTCCATCTGAAATAGCGCCTTCAAAGAAAGCTGCTATTGATACAGAAGCTGCTGAAACTATTGCAGAAGAATTACTCTCTGCTTTGCTGGATGACATCGTCTTTGGTTATTTGAACGCAAAACATACTACTCAAGATTCGTTAAAGGATGTAAAGTCACAGCAAAAACCGGCTGGCATGCAGGAAACCGTTGAACCAAGCGAAATGGGTGCTACGTCCTTAATAGTTGAAATCCCTGCTGCTGCTCAAGTAGAACATCAAAAACCTGCTGTCGGCACACCTGGAAAAGCAGGTGCGCCGAAAATCTCACTCAGCATTCCTACCGCAATAAACAAAGTCGCAGACGTTTTGAACGAAAATGGCACTGAACAGCCAACTCCTACCGCAACAGAGAAAGCTATTGTACTGACACCCCTTCCAAATCGTCAACTTTCAGATTCTAAAGAGAAAAAGGAAAAGCTCAAAACATCCAATCCTGATCTCTCAGTGATACCCTTGGATATGCAAATGATGTTTGCGCTGGAATCTATTTTGGATGCATTCCAAGCTTCATGGCCAAAAACCAAAGCATTTGTGTCTGCTCCCAGTCTTCCCCACAATTATTTGGACGAATTTGCAGATATTTCTAGAGATATTCTACCGCTAATCTTTGATGCCATCAACGAATCGTTTTACGCTCAATTTCAATCACATGTGGAATACGCAGATCCAAATCGACAATTTTTCAAAAAAGCACCAGTCAAACCCCGTCCAATTACCGTGGCAAGCTTAGTATCTTCAGCTAGAACGGATGTACTTGGTAGGATAAACTGCCACAGCCAATTCAACAACATCCCCGTAGCCAATACTCTAACAAACAACTTTGTGAAGCAAAATGGTCCGATATACTGTAATAGAGAGCAAGACGATATTGCTATTAACTTGCAAATTAGCGACGAAGTAATGAGCGACCTGGTCGACGATCTCGTTGTCCTACTACTGGCAAATAAATAACTGATATGATAATATAGTTTTGTGATTGATAATTTGAACTGTGTATATGACAATAGAACACGAGTCGCGTTTCTTTTCACGTTTGCCATGTTCTCAGGAGACGATGAAAGCAAGTACGCCAGACATCGTCTAATTCACATCAACGACCCGATAAAAAACAAACAACAAAAGTTCTTGCACAACGGTATCACAACCGGAAAATATCAACTATACTCGTTCATCCCAAAGTTTTTGTACGAGCAGTTTTCAAAATATGCCAACTTGTTCTTTCTGTTTATTGCGATAATTATGGTTTCATAAAATTAACGATAGCAAATCGGCGATCTTTCACCGACAAACAAATTTGGCACAGTGATTCCCCTTTCGATCGTGACAGCAGTGTCTGCAGCAAAGGAAATCCTTGAAGATTTAAAGAGGCACGCGCAAGATAAGGTGGTAAACAATAGATTGGTCAATACCCTTTTTGGAACCACATTTGTTCCAAAGAAGTGGAACGAACTCGCAGTTGGAGACATTGTAAGAATAGATAATTCAACCTATTTCCCAGCGGATTTGGTCTTGATTAGCTCCAGTGAGCCGGACGGACTAGTATATATCGAAACTAGTAACTTGGATGGGTAAATATTGCTAATGGCAGCGAAACAAACTTGAAAATCAGACAAGCATTAAAAGAAACAAATGAGGTTTTATCACCTGACATGGTTGCAAATATGGACGGCGTCATAAAATGCGAATTGCCAAACAACAGCCTGTACACGTTCGAAGGAACATTGAGATTGGGTGCCAAAGAAATCCCGCTCAACCCAGATCAATTGCTACTAAGGGTAAATGTCACTAATCTAGGGAGCAATGCTGAGAAACACCAGCTGGGCTTACGGCATTGTTGTTTTCACAGGACATGAAAGTAAATTGATGAAAAACGCAACTAAAACTCCAATCAAAAGTACGCAATTAGACACCTTGGTAAACAAACACATCATTTATCTGTTTTTTATTCTCGTTGCAATGTCGATTGTTTGCGCCTTTGGCACCCTTCGCAGACAACTTGGGTCTCACTTTGAATCAAATATTCTCATGATCAATCCAAATAACGCTTGGCTATTGTTCCCTGGCAATATCATCACCTATGTCATCTTGTACAACAACTTGATTCCAATGAGGTATTTCCAACTAACAAAGTTTGATTGTTACATTGGATATGGTAAAGTTTTTAATTGGAACATTAATCAGCTCGGACGAAGATCTGTATTATGAACTAAATGACACACCTGCAACTGCTAGAACATCTTCCTTGGTTGAGGAACTTGGACAAATTGATTACGTGTTTTCCGACAAAACCGGAACACTTACGTGCAATATTATGGAATTTAAGCTACTTACAATTGGCGGGATAGCCTACGCTGATGTTGTTCCTGACAACAAAAAGCTGCAAAAGGATTCTGAAGGTAAGATGACGGGATGGTACGACTACAACAGATTGATGGACCATGAACTAAATGGCCAAACCTCCCATGTTATCAAAGAATTCCTCCAGCTATTAGCTGTATGCCACACAGTAATTCCTGAGGTTAGCGAGGAAGATCCAAAAAAGATTGTTTTCCAAGCGTCCTCTCCTGACGAAGCAGCATTAGTTAAAGGAGCACAAATGTTGGGATATACATTCCACACTAGAAAGCCGAAATCCGTCATTTTCAATAGAAAAGATATTGATCAGGAATGGGAAATCTTGCAAATCAACGAATTCAACTCGACAAGGAAAAGAATGTCGGCTCTCGTTCGTACTCCTGATGGGAAAATCAAATTATACATCAAAGGTGCTGATACTGTTATATTGGAAAGATTGGCCAAAGAAAACAACCCTTACGTTGATCCAACATGTGTCTTGTTGGAGGAGTATGCTTGTGAAGGTCTAAGAACCTTGTGTATTGCTTACAGAGACATCTCGGATGAAGAATATAAGGCATGGTCGCAGGTTTATGAAAAGGCGGCAACCACGATCAACAATAGAGGAGAAGAACTAATGAAAGCTGCCGAACTAATCGAAAGAGAGTTGATATTGTTAGGCGCTACTGCAATTGAAGATAAACTGCAAGATGGTGTTCCTGACACTATCCACACGCTATCTCAAGCAGGGGTTAGGGTTTGGGTACTAACTGGGGATCGTCAAGAAACTGCCATCAATATCGGGTTTTCTTGCAAGCTAATTACTGATGAAATGTCTCTTATTATTTGCAATGAGCTAACCCATTTTGAAACTAAAGAGTTTTTGGAAAGTAAACTCCAAGCGCTCAGGACTGGTATGGGAATACAAGCGCCAGAAGAAGACTTGGCAGGTAAAATTATGAAGTACTTTAATGGCGTTCCTTACATGAACTATCTTATCCCTCAAACCAAGATCAAGAAGAGCAATGATATGAATCTAGAGGTATTTGGTTGTTAAATTAGCCTATTGCTTTGATTATTGATGGAAAGTCTTTGGAGTTTGCTCTTGAAGATGACGTTAAAATGTACTTTTTGGAATTGGCAGTAATGTGTAAGGCAGTTATTTGCTGTCGTGTTTCGCCTCTTCAAAAGGCTCTTGTTGTTAGATTGGTTAGAAATAACGTAAAAGGAGCAGTTAGTTTAGCTATCGGAGACGGTGCCAACGATGTTAGTATGATCCAAGCAGCACATGTCGGTGTTGGTATTAGCGGTTTGGAGGGTTTGCAAGCAGCGAGAAGTGCAGATTTTGCAATAGCTCAATTCCGATACTTGAAGAAATTGTTACTAGTGCATGGAAACTGGGCTTATTCCAGATGTTGCAAAGTAGCTCTCTATTCTTTCTACAAGAATATTACTCTGTATTTGATTCAATTTTGGTTTGCTTTTGACAATGGGTTTTCTGGTCAGACACTGTTTGAAACTTGGACTCAATCCTCCTACAATATTGCTTTCGCATTTTTCCAACCCTTGTCTATCGGTGTTTTTGATCAATTTGTAAACGCAAGAATGTTGGACAAGTATCCGCAATTGTATAGAAATGGCCAGACAAATGAATTTTACAACACGGTTACCTTCTGGGCTTGGATTTTCACTTCCTTTTTGCACTCGTTGATAATGTACTACTCCTTTGCCGGCATGTACAACGAAGGAGAAATGCTGGGTAATGGAAATACTGCTAATATTTGGGTATTTGGTGAAATGGTATTCACAGCAGACTTGCTTGCGATTACTCTGAAAGCTGCTCTTGTTGCAGACACCTGGGTAAACTTTACATTCTTTGCAATCTTTGGTAGCATTTTGTTGTGGTTCATCCTGTATCCGATCTATGCAACTGTTGGCCCTATGCTGGGTGTTGGCACCGAATTATTAGGAACTGTCACTCCAATGTATGCGAGCTTGGCTTTCTGGCTGGCAATCTTTATCATTCCTTTGATGACAAACTTTCGAGATTTTATCTGGAAATTGTAATCCACTATTAACATAGCTTCAAGAGACTAGCATATCCAAGAAACTACCATATTATTCAGGAAATGTACAAGTACAACATACCAGACTACACTCCAAGAGCCGAATTATTCCGCAAACAAGTTCAAAAAGTTCGCTTGACTCAAAGAAGTAAACGAAATAGAGGATTTGCGTTCTCACAGAGCGAGGATGGCCAAGCTCATCTTATTAGGATCTACGACACCACCCGGTAATAATTTGTTAATAATAGCCGCAAGCCTAAAGGTTAGTTTTGAATAAAAATAATTTTGTTTTACCATTGACCCTGTAATAATTTGGCATCTTGACTCAAGAGGGCATACTAAGGCTTGGTTTGACAATTGACATGCCAATCTCAGCTGAGAATTTCCAGGTTCTTTAATTTCTAGTTGCCATTTATGGTTATTGATCTCAAATTTATTTTATTATTCCGAAAACTTTCCATTCAATAATCATCTACAAGTTGATTGGCCCGACTTTGTGTAATCCGAAACAAAAAATGGGAAATTTATCTTTTATCTTTATGGGCTGTTGCTACTCTACAAATACAATCGAAGAAGAACAGCAACCGATACCAATGACTTTTCGAACGAAATTTTATCCTCCAGAACTAACAGACCAGTTGGGCGGAACAAACACAGACGATTTTTTTGAAAATAGCGAAATTAAACAAAAGTATACAGTTGAAGAAGGTATTGCCAGTGCAGGTCATTGGACAGCTGCCAAATGCAAACGGAACCATGACAAGAAGCCAGTACTCTAAATTAACGTAGGTGATAATCAAAAAGATAACTAAAAGCCGGTTGCCAATAGCAGAGCAATATTTTCAAGCTTGTATAAATACCCCTAATTGTAAATGTAACAAATGCACACCTGAATTTATGGTGCCGCTGGAGCTGGTTTTACTCCAGTCAAAAGATAGCGGATTGCCAGCGCTTGTGGAATATTTGGAAGATGAGATGCACTTTTACCTAGTAACAAAGACGCACGGAGTCAGTAACAAGCAGCCAAACAAGTTCTGGACTTGGTTTGGCTCAGGTAAATGGAATAGAGTGTACTGGAATGAATATTTTGCATGAACATACGGGGAAATAAATATACTAGAAATTTGCCTTATATCATCCTTATTTTATCATTTTTTATCCTTATTTCAACAGATTGGATAATTATTTCCGCGCCAAGTGCTTTGATGAGAGAGATGAGCCTATTCGATTCGAATATTTGATAATTTTTGTGTCTTCAACTCTGAATTTTTTAGCAATCTCAATGCAACTCAGAGCAAGGATTTACTTTATAGGATTTGTAGTAATCCTATGTATATTTGCATACCTCTCAATGGATAAACCAGCAGAATCATCATTCAAATTCGATACACATGCAGAAAAGGAAGTAACCAGCTCGGCAAAGTCTGATGCAGCCGTGAAGCCTGCAAAACCAAGTGGATTCAAAGAAACAGAATTTAGCCACTTGGTGTACTTTGATATCGAACATGGCGATAAAGAATTGGGAAGAATTGTGATGGGTTTGTACGGAGACTATGTCCCGATAACAGTGGAAAACTTTTACAACTTGACGACAGGGTATAACGGATTTGGATACAAAGGGTCTGTATTTCATAGAGTGATCAAGGATTTCATGGTGCAAGGAGGCGATATCGGCAAAGGATCGATTTATGGGCCGCGATTTGATGATGAAAATTTCAAATTAAAGCATGAAGGGCCAGGAGTATTATCTAGTAGCTATTATTAATTTAGTGGCGAATGCGGGGAAAAATACAAATGGTAGCCAGTTCTTTATTACTACTGTAAAAACCTCATGGCTTGATGGTCATCACGTTGTATTTGGTAAGGTAGTGGAAGGAATGGAGATAGTGTACCTGATGCACGCCATTAAAACGGGAGCAAAAGACCAACCCATTGTTCCCTTGACAATCAAAGACTGTGGTGCAATAAACTATTAAAAGTAGCCTTAATTAGAGACAATTTCATTCATGCTTTGGTTAGCCTTTTGCTCTTGGCTACAGCATTCTGGATTGTTTGTGCCGAGAAATTAGCTTGTACACATTAAAGAAATCTGATTAATTGTATTTTAGTGTTTGCAATCTCATCTCATGGATTCCAGCCAAATTGTTCAATGTCAGCTGCTTAGTTTACGTATTTATTGAGATACTCGCTTGTATCTATCCCATTACTTTTAAGTTGCTCCACATCCTTGCCATCCAAGATCTTCTTCAACAACTCCTGCCCATCTCTTTCAATTAAACATGTGACAATCGTATTCAGGACTATTTGACTGTCCAGTGATTTACATTCATTATACACTTGCATCAAGTCATTTGTAGACCCATGCAGATGATGGAACAAGATCAACACTGAATAAAAATATTCGTCTTTGCCAAACGTGTTTTGTTTTAGAATTTGCTTGAATTTGAAAGGATCAGTAAGATTGGCTTTGAGCAGCATTGTAAATGAAAACAGCGTTTCCTCTTTTCTTGGGTAGTCATAAATCTGATTAATCTTGTTCCAGTCGTTCTTGTTGCTATAGTATAGGAGGACGCTATTATAAGTTTTTGGATGCAAATCTAAATTGTTCTGGACTAGAACAGACAAATACTCTTCGAATTCTCTATTCTGATTTGCTAATGAGAAAATAATGATATTCAGGATTGGCAGCGTGGACAGATTCAGTTTCTGCATTTGCTGGTAAAATATCAGCAGGATATCTGGATTTGACTTGTATAACTGACACATTCTAATAAGCAGGCCAACTGAATTCAAGTCTACTTTTCGCAAACTGTATTCATAAAGTTCGATTACTTTGCTGTCTTTTCCAAAATGATGTAATGCCATAATCAAGTACCTTCTAGTGACTTCATCATCCCCAACTTCAAAGAGCTGATTGTACAACTCGATTACCTTGTCAAATTGTTTTTCTTGTACTAATCCGTTCATTAATATTCCTTGGACGATTCTATTCGGCTGGTAGTGTTTACACTCGTTAAACACAGCCAAGGCTTCGTTCAAATCGCCTTGTTTTACATACATCTGTATAACTGCGGACCATAGTTCTAGAGAGAGATGGATATTTAGTAATCGCATTTGATGATAGATCCCAAAACACGTTCGATACAATTTTTTGACAGTGCAGTAATGCAGAATGATGGTGAATGTAACCGAATCCGGCTGTATATTGAAATCCGAATATCTATGAAACAAGTTCAAACCTTCTCTCACTCTATCGTTTTCAAAGTAACCCTGTACCATAATATTCAACAAGAATGTGGTTGGCTGCTGGTGTTTTAATATTTCGTTGAACAAAAGGTGGGTTTGGTCCAAATTCTTTTTGTAAAAGTGGTATCGTAACAATATCGAATAGAGAACCAGGTTGAACTCGTATCGTTTTGGCTGAAACGAATCTGGATTATTTTGAAGTATTCCGTTAATTATGGTAGATTCATGATACTGGTTTTCTTGATTCGATAATTGTATTGCGGATTGCAAATCGTTATTCTTTACCATTGAAATCATAATTGCGTGTTTAATGATATCATTGTATTCCGATTTTACTAGATCCATATTCATCTTTGAACCATTATCAACTTCTCGAGCTCCTAGTTCGCAGAGTTCTGTCTCCATGATCCTTATCCACTCCATCACTTGTTCAATAGACTGGCTCTTTGCCAATGAAAACAAGATTTTGTAGTATAGTCTGGTCTGCGGCTTGATATTTAATTTTCTGTAATATTCAAAGATTGTCTTTGCTTCATCAAGATTCAGTTTTCTTTTTACCAGCTGGTTTACAAAATATCGAAATAGCGAAATGTTTGAAGATTCCAATATACAACCAAGGATATCAAAATAAAACATATTGATATTGTCTATATTCTTCTGCCTTGTGAATGGGTATAATGACATCATTTCATCTAGTTTTTCACCATCAATCGTTCTGTCTGGTAGACTATCTGCACCTTGAATAGACCCATCAGCAGTAGGAGGTAAATCTCTATTCCTTGATTTTCCAATAACAAACTGATTTGGCGTACCGTTCAACTTGGAATCAAACTTTCCATTAACTATCAGGTAATTCAATTTTTTGATTTGTTCAAATCCAAAATCAGCTCTCTTTCTTTTGCACAGATATCGAAATATACTCCAAATTTCACTTGAATGCTCTTCAAACTCTGCGTTTGACAGCAAGGACCGGACTGTTTTGATTCCTTTTTGTTTTTGCATTGGAAAAAAGTTTGAAAAATATATCAGATATTTTGGCTAATATTATTGCGGTTATAACCTCTCGTTCCAGGCAACTCATGGGCTGTATACTAAACCGCGTTACCCGATAATCTTAAATGTCAGTATTCTCGCACTACTATCACAGCTCATTTCAATTATTTTTGCCATGACGTAATACTATTATTAAGCATGCTTATGTCAACTTATTTCTTTGAATTCTAGCGAATGTCTGCTTTGCTAGTTGAAAACCAGTTCTTTGCACCGTACTGTCAAACAGCTCCATCAACAATCTATGTTTTTAACATTTCCGACCCATTCGCGTACGACCCAACGTTAGATGAAGTTTGGCCATCATATTTTAGGTTCCATGCCTTTGATTTTGCAGTGGACGACGTTGACAACTGCTATGTCCCGATTGCTGGGACAGCGTGTACTAACTCTTTGGACATCACTGGTTCGGCTCCCTATCAAAGCGGAAGTACGAATTGGTTCGACACTTTTGATGATATCGAATCAGTTGTTCCTAAAGCAGCGAATGGTAACACCTATTGCTTTTTATCTCCAACCGACCTATACGACAACTCGGCCCTACTGGGGTATAAGGGAATATTTCTGCTATCTCAAGAGGGGGTGTGCCATGACAACCACTTTAAATGTAACCCTGCTGGTGTTTTTACTTACTATGTATCTGCTGGATGCACCGGTTCGTTTGAAACGATTCAAATGTCTGTAAACTCGATCAATACTACGTCACCAAACTTAGGCAATGTAACAATTCAGCTGAAAACATTCCAGCAGACAACAATGTTTTACGACTGGCTCCAATATTCACCGTTAACTAACTTGGTTCCTCAATGGAAAATGCCTTTAGATTATATTGGTGCAGCCGCGTTTCTGCTAGCAGTTTTTATTGGGCTTTATCCACCAGCTGTGACAATCCATGCTGCGATAGTGAAGAAAAAACGTCCCTTGTTTTTGAATTATGTGGTAGTTATTTCCCAATTATGCATTGTTATCTGGACAATTTTGTCAATGATATTCTGGCTGACAATATTTACTGAAAATGAAAAAATGGCTGTGTTTGCAGAAACAAGAACTACTTTCTTTAACCTTGGAACGGTTTTGTCTACTTTTGTTACAAGCAACTTGTATGTTATCATCTTTTTCAAGTCGCAGTAAATTCAGCTAATCTTAGAAAATACATGATTTATCCAATCCAGATATTCGTAGCCGCAATGCATATCTTTTTGAATGGTGGAAACTACATTGACTACTATTTCAATAGTGGGAATAACAACTACATGTACAATTCGATGCCCGCATCTTACGAACAGTTCTTGGTTAACTGGTCCAAATTAGCCAATATTTGGATAATCTTCATGTTTATTTGGAACTGCATTCCTCCAATCTTGATCTCGTTGATGTTCATTAATGCAGTAGCAGGCGACAAAACTTTCAAACGAAAAATTAAATTGTTGATCCTATCTGATCCGTACTTGCCGTATCTCTTTCTCGGCCAAGTAATTGCAATTTTCGGCTTTGAATTCAACAGATATGTCAGAAAAAGCACGCCTTGGATGGGAAGTGATTTGGCCTATCAAGATGGAACTGGATTTTATGTATTTTTTGTTTCTCTTCACATTTCATTGAGTACTAGAATCAATGAAACTATGAAGATTGTCTCTAAACCAACCAGTCGCGCTTCTAAAGAAAAGTATTCCAAGACTGAAGGTACTCATACCAGTTCTATGGCTCATGCAAAGATCGAAAAGTCAAACAAGGTTGCAATGTCTGAAGTGGAAAACTAGTATTTATCAACGGAATAAACACCTCAGTGTCTATTATTTTTGAACTTTTTTTTTGTCAATCACAAAATGGCATTACGATTTGGAAAGAATATGGCCAACAGCTGGATACTAAAAACAATCACATTTCCACCGCCAAAGGAGTATTTCTTACCATTCAAAACGGCGGAAGGAAGGATACTACCACCAAGAATTTCACTACAAAAACAGCAATTAATCAGAAATACATGTTTGTTTGCTGGAATTGACCCCAGCTCCGTTGGATTGCCTCCGCCTCCAGAAGAAACGAAGCCGAAATTGATTCTAAAGGGCAACAAGAGACCAGTTGAAAAGAAAAACAGGGAGGAAAAGATTATTGAAAATATGAAAGGTATGCCAAAGAGAATTGAGCAGTACAGACTGGAAAGAAAGAAGGGAAAGGAAGCGAGAAAACCAGATATGCCATTTTAATAAACCAATTCACTTATTTAGAACAGACTCTGTTGAGGCAAGACAATTTGAACTCTGGTCCTAATAATCAGGCGCCGACAGTGTTCCTCATCCAAGACTATCAAATTTCAATGTAAATTATATTCCTAAAAATTGCTTCATTGCAGCCAATGATTCTTCTGGACTAAGAACAGCATCCCTCTTTTTGTCAAACTGGATCTTTTCCCTATCCAATCTGTTTAAAACCACAACTGTTTCTTGTTTGTACTGCCTTGCTTCTTCGCTGGTAACTATTCCCAATTCTTTGCCGCTTTCGTCAGTTAGACGGACACTCCATGTATCGATATCATTTAAATCAAGCATTCCTAAATCCTGTAGTCTCCTGGGAAGTACTGGCATCAAATTTGCCTACATTAACTACTGAATTACTTTAGACAATAACCAGGCGGCTCTATCTGATGGCTGCGCACCCACTCCTAACCAATATTTTATTCTGTCTGTGGCCAATTCCAAGTGTTTGTGTCCATTCTCATCTCGCATTGGATTGTAAGTTCCTAATCTTTCAAGATGCTTTCCATCCCTAGGCGCTCTTGCATTTGCTGCCACTATTCCATAGAAGGGATTATTCCTTGCTCCCCATCTTGCTAACCTAATTCTTACAACCATTATTTTTCTTTTTTTGTTGGATGGAAAAAATTCACTTCAACTTTGCAGTACAAGTAAACTCCAAGGACCGCTAGTCAGTGGATGCAAATAACTCGGACTAACCGCAGGAAAATCAAATTTGAGAGCCGATTAACACAAAAACAATATATTTCTACATTCTTATTTCGCCATACTAAAGGAATGTTTGTTTGTCATATGAACTTGGCGTTCAATTTCGCTGCAATACTTTTCAGGAACGCCCATGTTGCGTAATTCCTATGATTAGTAATACGCACCTCAATCTTTCGGTTCTTAATAGCATCAATCTTGTGCTTCTTTTCAGCTCTTTCTTGCCCAAGTCTGACACCCTCCAAAAAGAATTCATCCCTGCTTTTTTGTTTAGCCAGTTCTTTTTCTCTTATTTGCGCCTTGACTTCCAGTGCATAAGCTCTGTTCTTTTGTGCTCTGATTTCCTCTTCTTGCTTGATTCGAGCTTCAATATCTTTTTGTTGTCGAAGGGAGGCTACGAATTCTTCTTTGAGTTTGTGCGATTCAATTGCAATTGCTTGTTCTCTTGCCTGTTGCTGTCTCGAGCGTTCTTCACGAAGCTCTCTTTCCATTTGCAACTGCTTTTCAGCGGCTTCCTTTTCCTTACGTCTCCAATCTCGTTCATACGCTTCATATGCTCTTTGGGCACGAACAGCGTCTTGCTGAGCTTGTTTATCAGACATCTGCCGTTAGAGAGAATTACTTTTTCTTGAGCGGCTCTCAATCTTGCCAATTCTTGCTCTCTTTCTGCTTTCTTTTGGCCTTGGATACGATCATTTTCTAAATCTCTCTTTTCTTTTTCCAAAATGTATTGCAGGACTTTACGATCTTCTTCTTCTTCCAATAGTTTTTCCTTTTTTTTCAATTCAATTGATTCCTGGTTGGCAGCTGTTACTCCTTGCATCAATGTTCTTTGAGCTTTGACTTTGGCTTCTTTCTCTCTTTTTTCTTGCTCAGCGTTTTCAGCAATTGTTTTTAGAATTTGCTTTGTTTCCTGGTCTTTTCTTTCCTGATCCAAGAGCGCGGCTTCTCTTCGTTCTTCTATTTGCTGTCTGATCTTGGCAGCACCTTTTCGTAGCTTTTCCATCCGTTTGCGTTCCTTTTCTTCCAATTTCGCCAATTCGTTTACTCTTTCTCTTTCCATTATTGCATCCAATCGTAAATCTTCTTCTTTTTTTTGCTGTTGGATATATTTCTAGCGTCAAACATGGATTGCCTTTTGGTCCACTTGGTTATCTCTAATCGACACACATTTTGCATACAGCATCAATTCGTTGAGATGTTTAATATCATCCTCTTGTTCTTCAATTTGCATTTGAGCCTTAGATAGCAAGTGGTTTGCCTTTTCCAAAGTTTCCCTGTCCAGCTCTGACAGCTTGGCATTCTTGGCGCGTAAAACATCATGCTTCTCCATCTTTATCTATCATTAGCTTCATTCCGACTTTTCTGTTGGTTGCAATTGCTAATTGTTCGTTCTTGTGTTCGTTCAATTGTTTATCACGCTCTTGCAAATCACTGGCAGTCAAGAAATTCGCCGCATTCTACTTTAGAATCCGCTTACTTTAATCTTACTCAATTCATCGGCTCCTATTACAATTGCGCGCTTATTCTTTTTGACTTCAGTTTCATTGTTTAGGTGTGGACGGAGTTTCCGAATATTGTCTCTCGTAATCACAGTAATTGGTTTCTACAATCAAAATTATTCTGTTACTTCAAGCTTTATAGAATTCGCAGATTTTTGTTTCTAATATTAGCAATGAGTACTATCATTTTTAAGGAGTGAAAAAAGATAGATACGTCATTTTTCGAATTTGCTATTGCCAGTGAGCTTATTACTACTGCGAATGAAGCACAAATGAATTAGCGCTCTTGAAATTTAGCTTTTTAAATGCAATCTAAACTTCAAGAAAATTGGAGTACGAATTGATTAACCCAGACTCTGGAAAGAAACTAATTGTATACCATACGAATTGGGCCTGCTACGGAAGGAATTATCAAGTCAAGGAGTTGCCGGTGAACTTTATTAGCGATATAAACTATTCATTTTTAGATTTAAAGAAGAATGCACAAGGATATTATGTTCCAGCATTCTCGGATCCATGGTCTGATACCGATAAGCGTTATACAAACGAAGCAGAGTCAGTACTGCCACTTGATCATCAGCAGCCTGCAAGCCAAGGAGAGTACTTTGGGAACCTAGGACAGTTTATGAAATTAAAGAAAGCTGGATGGAAATTCAATTTCGGATTGAGTATTGGTGGTTGGAGCTTCTCTACTCACTTTTCAGAGGCAGTAAGTACTCCAGAAAGCCGATTGGCTTTTGTCGCAACTTGTATGGCCATACTGCACCAATTCCCTGGGTTAATTAGCCGATTAGATTTTGATTGGGAGCACATTAGTCCTCCTGGAACTAACTATGGAAAAGAAGGGAATTCAGCCTCGCCGAATGATGGTATTTTACCTTAATTAGGTGTAAATTTTGGATTGTTGCTGGAATTGTTACGGAATCATTTGGATCACTCTCCTTTCAGTCAAGTTACTCTTACTGCCTGCGTCACTGGTGTGCCAAGTGCCATGACTGCGCTGCCTCTTACAGTAATGGCAAGATTATTGGAATCCATTAATATTATGACCTATGACATGGCAAGTTCGTCCTATGGACAATGTTCAGCAGGGCACCACACAAATTTATATTCAACTCCGTATAGCCCAACGTCTATCGATCAAGCGGTAAAAGCATATATTTCGCTTGGCTTCCCAAGAGATAAGATTGTGATTGGAGCAGCATTTTATTCCAGAGGATTTGCAAATACTGATGGCCTTGGCAAGCCTTCATTTGGAATTGTTGCGGACAAGTCTTGGGAAGATGGAGTGTGCGATTACAGGACTTTACCGAGACCTGGTGCGGAGGAATACTACGACGAGGCTGCTCAAGCCCATTATTCTTATGATGGACAGAGGAAAATCTTGAATTCATATGATTCTGTTAGATCTGTAAAAGCAAAATGCGAGTATGTGTGGAGGGAAGGGTTGAAGGGTGTAATTGTCTGGGAGTCTGCGGGCGATGTTCCTGTATCAGACCCAAGGTCTTTAATCAATGCTCTGTACAATGGATTGGCCAATAAAACATATTGAAAATATTTTCGCGTTCAGCAGATGAACGAACGACTAGTCGACTTTAAGGATTTGCAATTTAATCATCGCACTCTTTCATTTATTGACAAAATAGGGGATTTTATCTCCAAAGATACTGATATTCCAAATGAAACAGATGAAAACCAAAATCCAGAATTAATAATACCACCGAAAATCATTGACAATGAGTTGTATACACACACGATAGCAACACCGCTAACAAAACCTGTATTAGTTGTAACATCGCCGAAAGCCTCTGTATTACTGGGAGTTGAACCTTCTTCCCTGGAATTTTGGCAAAACCTGGATTATCTTAATGTTGCTCAATTCCAACCAAACGCTTATCACATTGCATTTAACTATGGAGGATACCAAAACGGAATCTATAATATATTGGGAGACGGAAGGACAATGACAGTTGGAGAAGTCGCCAATAGCCACAGACATATTCTGCAATACAAAGGAATAGGGCCAACTCCATATGCCCCAAATCAAGATGGGTTAATGGAATTATCTACTTGTATATATGAGTTTCTGATTTCTGAGACACTTGCACAATTGAATATACCGACATCGCGTAGTTTAGCTGTGGTTGGGTCGCCATCATTCTGTTATCGCGGGGCCGAAGAAAAGATGCATACCACAGGTATAATATCCAAATTCGCAAAGACATGCATCAGATTCGGCACGTTTGAATATCTGTATTTCAGGGGGGATACGTTAGAACTGAAATCACTAGCTGACCATGTTATTCAAGAATTTTATCCGGATGTAAAATCGTTCGAGTTTAATGAATCAATCACGACGTCTAAACTGATTTCTGGAGATTTCTTTGACAAAAATCAAGATATCCTAGATGGCGGGATTTTAGCACCAGAAAAAGACATTGCAGATAAATTAGATACAGCTGGAACGCCTTTGAAAATCCCACTGAATAGATACGGCGCTCTGTTTCGAAGAATTATTGAAAAGACTGCGGTTTTGGTTGCAAATTGGCAGGCAATTGGATTCGTACAGGGATGCTTAAACACTGAAAATTTCTCAATAATAGGGGATACAATTCATTTTGAATCTAGCGTAATTAATCAATAATACAGGGATTTATGGATACGTATGATCCAGAATGGACACCAAACAAAAAAGATAGGAAAGGACGCTATTCTTTTGAAAAGCAGCCTGAAATGGCAAAATGGGCATTATCAAGATTAGGGCAAACGCTTGCTATGTTGATTGGAGATACTTACACTTCCACAACTTCCAGGCCTTATACCAGAGGTGCTAACGAACCTCCAAGGAAGGAAAATAGACCAGCTACAACACCAGGTATTCCCACACAAAGAAAACTGCCCCTAGGATTCTTATATGACGCTTCAAAAGCCGAAAATATTGTTCGGGAACTGCTAAGAGAGTATGACACCAAATTCTTGGCAACGTTTGGAGAATTAATGTGTAGTGTAAGCATAGACTGATATAGAAACTTGGAATCAATCACTTTGAGCAGGGAGATTACGACCAGATAATCAATCCTCTGTTGGAAATATTAGCTGCGACCGGAGTTGACTACACTTTTTTTTTCCGGTCTATTTGCAATTTTGGATGTAGCGATGTAAAGTATTCCCAAGAAATTTCATACCTTCCAGGAGGAATACACAGTGAAGAAGCCTTATTGTCCTCTGAGCCTGCAAATACCTTGGGATTGCTTCTTAAATCTTTGGCTACTTTAAGAAAAGAAGATGCAATGTACGTGGCAGCCGAAAATGAAAGGTTAAACAGAGAGAGTTTTGTAGTTCCAACCAACCCCACAAAAGACAATAATTCTACTCAATTGCCGTCCATAGCCGAAGATGGCCAGGAAACTGCTGCTGAACCAGCGCCAATCCCACAAATCCAGGCTCCAAAGCGTCCAGGGATTGAACCACTTCCATTTCCTTCTTTGGATGAAATCGCAAGCCAGTGGAAATACTGGGCACACATGTATCGCACAAGGTTGATTGCGCAATTGCCAAATGAGAGAAAATCAACTCAAGCACTGGCTGAGGAAGACCAAGCTAGACAAAAAAGCCTAAAAACTATCAATCCCCGATATGCTATGAGAGGGTGTATGCTACGAGAAGCAATGAACTCTGTAAACAAAACAATGCCTCCAGCCATCTTGAATCGAAGGACTTCTATCCAAGCAAAGTAAAATGGATTAACCCAGACAGAATAGTCAGAAGGGAAAACGCCGTGGAAAGAAAGAAGACGAAATTACAGAGAAAGTGGAACCACCTCAAGTTAACATCCATACCAGTTCTTTCAAAGATGTCCAGAAATTGTTGAAAATCGTGGTTAATGACATGTATGGGGATATTGCAGAATCAAAGTCTGGATGGAAAACTGAGGAGGACAAACTATTCGCCCAGAGTTGGAGCACTCCTCCAAATAACGTAATATTACATTAACATCAGGTGGATTCTAACCTAAAATTTGATAATGATGGAGAATAAAAGTAGATATAGATTTATACTTTTCGGATTTCTTGTATTGAACCATAAGAAACCGTGTGGTTTGTCGCGCACGTTGGATCCACATATCATTATGAATAGATTGCCGGCTATACTATTCCAATTTCATTTGCAATCCTGGTTGCTAGGATATTTTAGTCCAGTGGCAAAATTTTGTTGCTTTTTCAAATGTCAGCATTTCCAAATGTTGGTTTCGCATCAATTAAATCCATCATTTCCGGCGATTCAGTTATCCTAAGAGGTAAACCAACCAATGGTCCACCTCCAGAATTGATCTTGTCTTTGAGCAACGTTAATGCTCCAAGATTGGGAAATAAATCTGTGGAAGAAGAGGTAAATTTTACTAACGTAGGCATTTGCTTATGACTCCAGGGAATACTTGCGCAACCTCTTAGTTGGCAAGCAAGTCAGATATAAATTGGAATACGCATCCCCTAACAGGCAATTTGGATCCTTGGAAGTTCAGCATCCAATTGATGGAGAAACCGATATCGCCAGATTATTGGCAAAGAATGGGTTTGTCAAGGTCAAGCAAGCTGATGGAAAGCGGATTCCTACAGAGTAAGTATTTATCTCAATCAGGGAACAAGAATATCTGTTGGGGCTTGAAGAGCACGCAAAATCCAAGAGATTAGGAATCTGGTCAGACGAACCGTATACATTGGTAATGCGTTTTTAATGCAAGCGCCAAATCGCTTACAGCTTTGAAAGTGATCCGCGCCAATTTCTTGAAAAATACAAGAATGTTCCTGTGGATGGTATTTTTTCCTAATCATAGCAATCGTTGAGCAAGTGAGAGACGGCTCTACACTCCGCGTTGTCGCTATTATTGGTTCAGTGCATCAATTCCTAACTGTTCAAATCTCTGGCATCAAAGCTCCTGTGTATCGCAAAGATATTCCAGGGGTTCCTGATCTTATTGAACCTTTATCAGAAGAAGCAAAATATTTCACCGAGGCCAGATTATTACAACGGTCTATTAAAATCCTTTTCGAATCAGTTTCAGGGCAAGGACAAGGATTGGCATTCTTTGGCTCTATTTCGCATCCTGCTGGCAATATTGCTGAATTATTACTTGCTGAAGGCTACGCCAAAATCTTGGATTGGAACTTGGCCTCTGTAACTAACCCTGAAAAGTACAAATCCTGTGAAGCAGCAGCTAAAGCCAAGCAACTCAGATTATGGAAAGGGTTTGTTAAAACAGCAACAAATGCAAGCAATTTCCAGGCTGTAGTTACGAAAATAATCGGTCCAGATCTTATCAATGTTGAAGTAGGTGGAAAAGAACGCAAAATTGGATTTTCCAGCATTCGTGGCCCTAAAAGACAAAAGAATGAACAAGATTTTGATATCGGATACTACGTTGATGCTGTTGAATACTTGCGAGCTAGACTCATTGGCCAAAAAGTTACTGTCAAAATTGATTATACCAAGCCTGCCGAAGGAGAGTACGAAAAGAGAGACTGTGCTTCTGTTTTGAAAGGTGAAGTAAATATTGCCGAAATGCTAGTTACAAGAGGATACGCCTCTGTAATCAAACACAAAAAAGACGATCACAATAGATCTTCTGCATATGACAAACTTTTGGAAGCTGAAGAAAAGGCAACTTCTGCAAACAAAGGTATTCATTCCACAAAGGAAGCTCCAGTGCACAGAACCATTGATGCTTCTGAAAATGCAACAAAGGCAAAGAACTATTTAGCCCAGTTACAAAGAGGAGGGAAATTGAAGTGTGTCGTTGAGTACGTTGCATCTGGATCGAGATTTCGAGTCTACGTACCACCTCAGAACCTTCGCTTGACGCTTGTTTTATCTGGAATTAGAACTCCAAAAGCTGGCAAGACAGAAGCTCAAAAAGCTGAGCCATATGGAAATGAAGCAGCTTCGTTTGCAAATGGTAAGCTATTCCAACGAGATGTGGAAGTATCCATTGAAGGTGTGGATAAAGTTGGTGGATTCATTGGAACCGTATTTGTTCCGGTACATCATGGACAACCAACAAACTATGCTCAACTAATCCTTGAGCAAGGGTTGGCCACCATTCATGAATATTCAGCTTCACAATCGCCATTTGCCAATCAGTTAATGGATGCCGAAACTTCTGCAAAAGCTGCTAGAAAGAATATCTGGACAAACTATGATCCCGCTGACAAAGTAGTTGAAGAAATCGCTAGTGTGCAAGTTACTGAAGCTAAAATCACTGAAGTTTTGGTAACAGAAGTGTCATCAAATGGAAACTTTTTTGTACAAGTTAGCGGACCAGGTATGTTTGCATTAAATTAGAATTGAAAAAATTGGAGAATCTGATGACTGAATTCGCTCAATATCACAGCGGTGCTGGGCAGCAATTAATTGCGCCGTTCACGCCAAAGATTGGTGAATACTGCAGTGCCCAATTCACTGCTGATAAACAATGGTACAGAGCAAGAGTTCGAAAAATCAATGGAGCCAACTCTTACAATATTTGGTACGTTGATTATGGCAACTCTGAAACAGTTCCTGGATCTAGATTGAGACCGCTCCCTTCCCAATTTTCAGTTACAACATTAAAACCACAAGCAGTTGAAACGCAATTGGCTTACCTTGATTTCCCAACTGATGAATCTGACTATCTCCAAGATGCCACATCAGAATTCTGCTCCATTATTAGTGGGCAGACTATATATGCAAAGTTACTTGGTGTGAACAATACTTTAAATGGCCCTGTCCAATCTGTTTTGCTGTATGTCAAGAAACCTGCTGGTTCAAAGATCATCTCTGTTAATCAACAGTTGATTGAAAGCAGTCTCGCCTATGTGTCCAAAGTTCACTCAAAACGCTACTTGCGCGAACAACGAGAAAAATTAAAGAACAAGGCTGCATTGCTAACCAAGAGTGCTCCAACAGACTTGGAATTATTGATGGATGCCCAAGAACTTGCCAAAAAGTCCAGACACAATATTTGGAGATATGGTGATTTCACCGAAGATGACGATTAATAGCCGCGATCGTGTAATCGATTTGCGATTAATAAAGCGCAATCTGTATTCTTCATAAGTGTGCACATCGTGTTCTTTTTTCACCCAATAACGTGACTCCAGCGCCAGAAACTTGAAACCTTTCCAATAAAATGCTGGATGTAAAATCAAATTAACAAAGATGAATAAGCCGATAAATTATCCCTTCTCAGATACAGAAGATTCAGACGATGTGCTCGAAGACGATCATGATTCTGATGAAAAGGAGGAGGTTGCAAAGCTTGAACAGTTTAATGAACAGCCAGTAATTAGCGATTACTTGAAAAAGAAGGGCGAGCGCAGCAGAGTAATCGATTCTAATTTAGTCTTGGAAGCGCAGATGGTTTGTCCTTCGCCCAACCAGACTCTGCTACTACCAAAACGATAAAGTACGCATTAATTAACAAGGAATATGAAATTCTGAATATAATACCAACAAACAAAATACATTCGGTTGCACCAATTGAGCTCAAAAAGAAGCAATTTGTATTTGGGATTGTTACCAGGGAACGAGTGTTTTATTTGCAAGCAGTAGATCAAGTACAGATGGAGAAATGGGTCAGCCATATTAAACAAATTATAGAGCATCCTTTATCAAGAAATCCATCGCATCATGATGACGGACAGATTAGCAGGAAGCCTTCCACTACCACCCAAGTATCAGTGCTAACTGTTGCATCTTCAGCATCGCAACCATCGCCAATCGTGATAGAAGAGAGTGCAGCCATACCTATAGTAAAGAAGAGCGACACTCATGTAAAATTTGTGGAAAAATCACCGTCTGTAGTTGAAGTTAAAGTTACCAGCCCACTCTCCAAATCTTGGGGATCCAATCCAAGTGTAGATTCGTCAGATGAAGAGTGTCCAATGTCACCTGTATCGCCGGAAACAGATACAATTGCCTGTCAAGGTTACTTGCAGAAACTAAAAAATATTGGAGGAGTAAAGAGCTGGAAAAAGAGATGGTTTGTGCTGCGCAAAGGCAAATTATTATACTACAAAGACCAACAAGTAATATTTTCTAACGCAGGAATACGAAGTCCGTAGGATATTACCGCTGGCAACAGTAATTGACATTTTGGATATCGACCCAATCCTAAACAAACACAAGGGCGATCAGCATTGTATAAAGTTAGTTCTTGCAAAGAGAAGTTGGATATTATCCTCTGACAGCGTTGGAGATCAGAATATATGGTTGGAAGCATTGCGTAGAGCACATGAAGAGTGTAAAGCTTGAATTTTGAAATATAATTTTTGAATTTGAATTTTGCTTTTTGAAATGAACCCAGTTTTTCAAAATCAGGACAGTACATGTTCCCAGCCGTTAAAGTCCATATCTCTTACTCATGTAGAATACGACCCGTCAGATATATTGGGGAAACCATTGGCTTACATTTCTCTTGTTCCTATTGGATTAATCGTCTCTTTTACCACCCTAGTTTTAATGAAAAGGAACCTTGTAACCATCTATTTCTTTGCTGGACAGCTGCTTAATGAATTGCTGAATTATTTCTTGAAGCAGTATTTCAAGCAGCCAAGGTATTTTTTGGTTTACCCAGACCATCAGCAAAGAGGCATGGATATGGGATGCCTTCATCGCATTCGCAATTCATCTGGTTCTTCAGTTCATTTTGTATCCTGTACACATTGTACAAACTGCAGTTCAGATTCAGGATAATGAAACCGTGTCTAATGCTTGGATTACTAGCCGCTGGGTTCCTTGTTTCCTATTCCAGAGTCCATTTGTTGTACCACACTTACGAACAAGTAGTGATTGGCGGTCTTGTCGGTTGTTTCACGGGATCGGTGTGGTATCTATCTTTAAGGATACTGGATCTCTTATCGCCCATGATTTTGAATTCATTCATTGGGAATCTATTGCTTATCAGAGATACCAGACATATCGGCAATTTAATGGTATTCGATCATATGGTTCTAAAGAAATCCAAATTGGAATAAAATAGACTTTACTTGGACAACCCGCATTTAAACCTCGTGAAGTAATCATTGTACTAGACATTTAATGCGCCGGATTATTTCCAATTTCCCATTGATGAAACTTGCATAAACGATGAGTCAAGATTACAATAAAAAACTCGAGATGAAATCGATGGTATAAATACAACACATTCCCCGCAGCATATCAAAGAAAATGACTGGTGAAAATAAAAGAAAGGTGTTTATCGCTGTTGATGGCTCAGAATCCTCCAAATGTGCATTGGAATGGGCAAAAACAAATATGATTACTCCGTCAGATCACATTATAATTGTCACTGTTCGCGCTGCACACCAAGCACCCTCTATCAGTCGCCAAGACTTGGAAGAACACAGGAAAGTCATCGAAGCCGAATCACTGTTGGCAGCACAAAACCTCTTGTCTGTATCAAAAGCCCAATTCCCAGATAACAAAGTGGAAACTTCAACTATGGTTGGTGATGCCAGAACCGAATTGGAGGCAAAGATTGCTCAAGTTGATCCTTCGCTCGTTATTGTTGGGTCAAGAGGAATGGGAAGCATCAAGAAATTGATTCTTGGTTCTGTGTCAAAGTACCTTTTGGACCATGTGCAAGCTCCTGTGTTGGTCATCCGTTAATGTAAACTCTTTCAATAAACGCATCTCAATTATAAAGAGCATTTTGCGAATGCTGTTTGCAGTCCTGCAATGCGTTGGGTGATGTCATCCACATAAATGGTTTTCTTTTCCAATGCTCCCGCTATTAATAGAAATATGTAGCGCAACCTTGCTCGTAGAAAATCAATACTTTAAACATCATTGTGCAGGACCACCAGATACAATATACGTGTTTAATGTATCCGACCCATTTGCGTATGATCCCACACTAAATGAAACTTTTCCCTCGTATTTTAGATTTCACTTTGGCGATGTAACTGTTGGCGATGCTGCAAATTGTTATGTCCCTATTCCCGGGATTGCGTGTACAGATTCACTGGATCCATCACTGTCACTTCCATACCTCAGCGGAAGTACCACTTGGTTCCAAGATATTGACAACCTGGAAGCATCTGTTCCTACTGGTGCTAATGGATTCACCTACTGCTTACTTTTTGCTGCCAATATTGGAGATAGCAGCGCGTTGTTAGGCTACGAAGCAATGTTGCTGCTGGAAAAAAAAGAGCAATGTTATGACGACTACTTCAAATGTGATACAAATGGGGATTTCAGTCACTATGAGTCAAAAGGTTGTACAGGAGCCATTCTAGACCAAATTGGAATCAACACAACTGCGCAAGTTCTTGAATCTCCTCATTTGGGAAACATTACTGTCCAACTAAAGACGTTTACCACTGCCCAAGAATTTTATTCATGGAACCAGCATGTACCAACAGTAGATCTAGTTCCACAATTCGATACGGCAATAGACTATATTGCCGCAGTAGTATTCGGTATCGCGATTACCCTCGCACTTTCGCTACCAGTATCAACAGTAATGCAATACCTGAAAGACAAAAAGCGACTAAAAATCGTAAATTATATAGTACTAATAAGCCATTTCTTCTTCTTTTTCTGGTCAATTATGGTAATGCTATTTTGGCGTTTAACCTTTCCAGTTATTGAATCAATGGCGATATTCGCAGAATTTCGGCAAAACTTTTTCAATATCGCTTCACTGTTATTTACTATGCGGACTGGGTATATCATCCACGCTGCTTTCTTTCAAAAACAAAAGTAATTTTGAGCTGACCAGGCATATGATTTACGTGTTGCATGTTTTTGTATTTGTTGTGCATGCGGTTTGTATGGGATCGAGTTACAATGAATATCTTGCAAATGGAGGCGACAACAATTATATTTTGAGTGTTGACCCTAATACCGCAAATTTTCTCAATAGCTGGGATAACGCCAGTTATTTCTGGATCATATTCATGTTTGTCTGGAATTGCACACCCCCATTATTAATTTCACTTAAACTCATTACTTTGAAATACATGACTGCAAGCAAAAACGACAAATCGCATGCTGAGGTTATCAAAAAACTGTTTCAAATTGATAGACATCTTCCGCTTTTACTCGCTGGGCAAATTGCGGTGATTTCTGGCTATTTGATTTTGAAATACCTGAAACTACAAACACCGATATTGAGAAATGATATAGTCTACCAAGATGTAACTTCTTTTGGGACATTTTTCATGATTGTGCATGTAATTCTTTCTTCAAGGATTAACGAAACTATCAGGATTTCTTTGCAGTATCAATTCACCCAAACTATTCAAACTACTGCGCAGCCGGAAAGTTTGTTTAAAACGGTAGCTGATTCAAAGAATTGATCTCGAGAATGTGAATAAATTAATGATGCGCCAGTTTTTTGGATGTTCATCTGGAATTCTACCCCGCCTATTTTGATATCCTTGTATCTTGTAAAGCTAAAGTTTCATTCCCTAAACTCAAACGATCTATCCAACTTGGAGAGCTTTCACAATTATTTAAAATTGATCGCCGGCTACCTTTTGGTGAAATATATCAGGAACGAAACCGCTCTACTGGGTAGTGATATAGTTTATCAAGACATGTCTGCATTTATAACATTCTTTATGATTCTGCATATTATTCAAAGTTCAATGATTAACGAAACAATCAAAATGTCCCTGAACTATAAAAAAACTCTTGTTAAAACAGCATTTAAAACCGAAACAGTAATTGCACAATAGTCAGTTTATTTGATTCAATAAATTTTCCACATTAAATGCAGTCTTAAAGTCAAATTTGCCAATTGTCTCTGTATTTAATAACAGGAGCATCTTTTCAATATCTGATGGATGTAAAAGACATTCTGTGCATTTCCAGATAAAAATTAATTCAATAATTTCGTTTGGCAATGGTAGCAGCTGCAGTAGCCGGGCTGCTAGCAGTGCTTGTCTTGCTCGAGAGGTTTGCACATTTATATTGCGACTTTGAATTTGCCTAAACGATTCGAACCCAGGAAGATCAATCAAATAAAAGTTCTTTTGCAGCCCTTCTAGTATATACCGCTCGTTTTCTTTTGTCTGTTTGAAAATATGAAGGGTCTTTAATCCCCGATTCTTGGCTAGCATGTTCCCAATAGCTTTGCAGAACAATACCCCGTCATAATCTTCCTTTCTGTTTAATACTAATTCAGTGAGAAATCTGTTTTGAGATATACCATTCAATAGCAATCGGACAGCGTCTATGTCAGAATTCAGCACTTCGAGCGATAGAAATTTCAAAGTACTGTTTTGAGAAATACTATTTGCAAATACTGCCATTCCAGCCGCGCTAATATCGCAATGATCTAGTTTTATCTCCTTCACGGACTTTGCATGTGCCAGCAATTTCCCAATAGCCGTAATTCCAGCATCGTTGATACAGTTGGACGACAGGTCCAGCATTGCGATTCGATTGGAGGATAAGATTCCATCTACTATAGATTCGATTGTAAGCGTTCCAAACTTGTTATTTGATATATCAAGCTCATTTAGCGATTTGCTTTTTTCTAGTAATAGCTTCATCTCCAATGCAGCACTATCAGTTAAATCACATCCGACTAATGATAGCTCCTTCAAGCTACATAAACTAGCCAGAGATTTGAATAAAGATCCAAGTCCACCAGGTCCACATTTGACCCATCCAAAGTAGATTTTAGTTAGATTTGTGCTGGACCAATTTACTCTAGTGAGCAGCATGTCAGCATGCGCGGAATCAAAGATTACTCCAGTTAGTCAAGGTTTACAGTCGATATCTAGAACGGATATATTCTTATTTACATTTAGCGTATCAACAAGCAGGTCTAAATTATCAGGCAAACAATCCGATAATCCAATTTCTTTAACAGTGCAGTTTTTCTGCAGTGCCAAGCAGAGAAGAGATAGGGTCGCTTTATCCGCTTCTCCATATAGCCCAATTCCAGTTTCATTTTCAAGTAACTCTACAAGTTTCTCTATTTCTTGCAGAAAAGTTAAAAATCGTTGGTGTGTGTATTTTTTCGAAATAACTTGGACTTTGGATTGGAATTCTTTGTAAAATTCTACATATTCTGGATAGTTTGTTTGGTATTTCCGCTTTAACGAATCCAAAAATGTTTCCATTCGAGATTGAAAGTCGCGAAAGCTAAATTTTCGAGCCTAATTGTTGCTTTCCCTGCGGCCAAGTTATTCTAACATCGAGGCTGAAGAATCGTATCACATATGCGCAATGGTGTTCCATGTATTGGCACCAACAGTAAACATGAGCTCCATCTGTAACAAATTGATCAAAATGTGAGTAGCACACATCAAAATCGAAATATCTGCTCGCTTGTGGATTGTAATTAGCCAATTATGTTCACGCAGGCTTTGCCAATTTTTAAAACAGGCGCGAAATCGTGAAATGTGGACCTTTCCGACAGCAGTTGAACCGTCTTCGCTCTGGCAAACAGAGATGGTTATTATCATCTAATATCAGGAGAGCAGCTGTTTTTTGCTGCAAAAATATCAAGGGAATGAAAACAAGACAATGCTGAAAAACATATGGGCTACAGTACAGAATGTGTAAGCCCCAGATAACGTAGATTTGAAACAAAACAGCCGCCATATAGAATTATATTCAGAGTAAAAACTCCAGATGTAAACAATGGCAAGATGGTTAGTGTAATCGCTCCTTAAAATAGGCGGCAGAAACCCTGCGGGAAATTCAGCAAGATTGGAAATGGATAGAAGGTAGAATAACATTTAACCAGAAAACGTGTTGAATGAAATAAATGAGTTGGAAGATGAATCAGACAAGGAAGCTTATGGAATGTCAAAATTCATGTCGTTGGTCCATAATCCAGGTAGATTCCAATTGACCAAGATGGAGGCTCAGATGAAAAATCAACCGATGCAAAATACAGAGCTGCAGCGAGATCGTGGAGGCAGTTGTTTAGGATGCCTGAAGATGAGAAATTTGTGAATTTCTATTCCTGCTCTTATCACCAAAAATTACTGAATCAAGGATGGCTTTATATGTCAATGTCGTATATTTGCTTTTACTCTTCAATCCTTGGTGCTGAAACCAAAGTCGTGATTGAGCTAAAGCAAATCACCGAAATATCCAAAGAAAGATCAAAAAGAGGAATGGTCTCGGATGCTATCAAAATAGTAACAAAAAACAAGATCAATGTAATTCTCGACTTACCAACAGCACTTTTTCTCAAACTTGTTCCAGAGAGATGAAACTTTTGAATTAATTGAGTATTTGTTGAACTTGGCGATGATGAAACTGCTGCACTCAACTGCTACCGAGCCAGCACCAGGACAATCCACCCAGAATGAATCAGACGAAATACGTGCGCAACCTACAGCCGTGGTGGAGTTTTTGAACAACCCAGATCACAAACCGCTAAAACACTTGTTTGAAGCCCAAAAGAAAAATGAAGCTTTTCAGTCGTTATTTTCAATTCCAACAACAGACAAAATTTTGGAGGAGACAATATGTATTTGCTCAATCTCGGGAACAAACAACAATTTCCACGGAATGATATACCTTTCTCAAAACTTTATTTGCTTTATTTCTACAGCCAAATATCAATGCCAGCTAACCCTACCATTTTTTGCAGTAATGAGAGTAGAAAGAATTAATACGCAAAACTCAACTGTTGCAATTACCGCCAGACACAATCTAAAATTGCTATTCCAATTCACCACTGACAAAGCTACATCTGACAAGTTTTGTGGAATCCTCAAAGATCGCTTGCAGGAGCATGTTGCATCCATGAAAAAGCTCAAGCCGTTTTTAGCCACCTGTCCCTCCGAAGAGCTGCTCGCAGGAAAAGAAAATGTTGCAAAGGGTTTAGGAGCAGTTTTCGAGTACCCTGTTGATCAGAAAAAGTATCTTTTACTAACTTAGGACAAATGAAAAACAAAAGATCAGATTTTGGCTGTCCTACTTTAGAGAATTTGGCCGCAATTTAACCACAGTCAGACTGCCGACCTTTATCAAGCTTGTTCGTGTCGGGTTGCCTAATTCCCTGAGAGGGGAGTTATGGGAAGTTTGTTCTGGAGCAATTCACAAACGGTTTGCAAGAGAAGGGTACTATGAGAAACTGCATGCCGATCATATTGGATACAAGTCTTTGTCGATCGAGGAGATCGAAAAGGATTTAAATAGGAGTCTGCCAGAGTACAAAGCATATCAAAATCCAGAAGGTATAGACTCTCTGCGAAGAGTGCTGTATGCCTATTCATTCCATGATCCTGAAATTGGGTACTGTCAAGCAATGAACATTATTGTGAGTGTTCTCTTGATCTACATGACCGAAGAACAGGCATTCTGGTTGTTGACGGTGCTATGTGAGAAGATGCTGCCAAATTATTATACGTATGTCTGTTCTAACTTAGTGTAAACATGGTCGGGGCCGTCATTGACAACAATGTTTTTGAAAAACTAGTGAAGCAGTTCATGCCAGTTTTAGGTGATCATCTGCAGAAATACGAGATTCAACTCTCTGTTGCCTGTCTACCGTGGTTTTTAACCCTATATGTAAATTCATTCCCGCTGCCTTATGCTTTGCGAGTGCTCGACTGCTTTTTCATGGAAGGGGCAAAGTTCCTGTTCCAAATGGGTTTGGCGATTCTCAAAGTAAATGGCGAAGAAATTCTTAAAATCAAAGATGAAGGAGAATTCATGTAAGCACAAGTTAAAGCTAGGAATATTTTAAAGACGTATTTTACAAAGCTAGGCGAAACCCAGCCAGTGGAAAATAATGGAAAAGTTGCACGCCAATCAACCAAATTCAATCAATTAATGCTTTGTGCCTATAAAGAATTCCAGAATGTCACTACAGATTTAATTGTGTCTCTGCGAAAATCCATTCAATTGGAAGTCATTCAATCAATGGATTTATATTCCAAGAAATCTACCATTAGACAACTTAAAACTACATACAAATTTTCCAAGGATGAATTGCTGTATGTCTGCGATGCATTTTCAACCATTCAGTATTATAACAATTCCAAAAAAGCCCAAGACAAAATCAGCACCAACGAATTCAATAAATTTATGAGCCATATATGCAATTGGGCTGTCGACACAGAGGAAGACGATGACACCAGACAGTTTGCAACCACCTCAGTCCAAGGAGCGTTTTTCCTATCACTGCTCTTTAAAAGAGTGTTTGACAAAAATGGAGATGGTCTAGTTGATTTACAGGACATTGTAACTGGATTATCTGATATTATGCATTCTGGTGGAACCCTTCAGATGTTTTTTACCCTTCACGATTCTGATCAAGATGGGAAACTAACTAGAGAAGACACAATACAGTTATCTGAATCGCTGCTGTTCCTCTTCCGCAAGATGCAAGGGGATGCTCCGTTATCTTCAGTATCTGCCCTGCTGAATAGGGCATTTGCTTCAAAACCAGGCGACTCATTTGCTCTGACCTTTGCCGACTTTCAAGAATTGGTTATTTCAGATGAATTCTTAGTGGAATACTTTGCGACGTTCAATTCCACCTTTGTGCTGAATGAAACTAAAAGCGGAGTATACACAAATGTAAAGACTGTGCCAGCGAGAGAAATAACCGAGTCTATTTTCACTGGAAGCATAAAATGGGCAACAGGGTTAGGCGATAAAATGGTTGGCAAAAAGACTCCTGGAGAGAAAGCTGTGGGCGATGACAGCCCTGAAGGTGGGGTTGTGCCTTCTGTTAAACAGGTAGAACAGCCTGTGGAAGCAGAACATATCGATGACAAGGCACTGCTAGACGAAGGTTTTTGATACTAATCGTAGTTGATGATTTGTTGAGAGAAAGCGGGTTTGGGGAACTTGATGAAGTATCGCTTGAAGTCGAAAAGATGAACTTGGAACAACCTTAATATATTTTAATCATTTATCTAGGGCCCATAGCAAATCCTTTTGGTTTGCCATTACGTTTCAGCCAGACTTCGCTTGTGCTGGCTTTTCTGAAATCGCCGTTCTTTTCTCTTATAAATAACTGACCACTCGATGTATCGGTAATCATGAAAGACGTTTTGCCACCTTTGAATGTATCAGTTTCCATTGGTGATGGTTTTGCAGACTCTTCAAACACTTTGAATTTCTTGTTGAGAGTCTTGTCAAAATTTTCCTGTGGTTTCAATTTCAGCAATACGGCTGCATCCTGGTGTTATTTCAAATTACCTCTGGAGACAAGTGTTTTTCTTCATCTAGCAGCTGGATAAATGGTTTGTTAGCAGCCAATACAGTTTCTTTCAGCGGTTCCAAACGAGACTCGGTAGAGGCTTTACCAAGCATTTGTTCCATTCCTTCAACCAATGGCTCTGTAAGTTTCAAATTCATCTACCATTAGAATCAATTACATTCTTTCCCAATGTTTTCAGTCTTAGGATGGCTTCAGTTCTGACAATTGAAATTCCAAACTTGTCCGCCAATTGTCGCAGAGTCCATTTTGTGCTATCCTCTTCATACAAGTCAAATATTTCCTGTCTCGTTTTGTTTGAAAGTGGTGGTTGTGGTTTAAAATATGGATTCATTGGGAATGGCTAATCATCAATTCAAATTACTCTATCCTTCTTTACGAAATTGCGAAGCTTTGGCTCTAGATATTGATGCAGTGGGTCATCACTTGCTGTTTCTGTGACAGTTTCTTTGACAGTTTCTTGCACTATTTCCTGAGTTTCCTGAGCAGATTCCTCAGCGACAGCTGGCTCGGTTTGTGTACTATATCGAAGAAATAATTGTCTTTTAGGAGTTCGTCTGAGCAACATCATTTTTGAATTTCAAAAAAAAAGTTGGAATGGGAGATCAGACAACCAGTGATAGAATCGTGGCAAACTATCTCGCAAAGAGAGGTTCTCTCATTTTAATCGCTAGGTACAAATAATATTAATTTCAGGTAAATTTGTGTTCATTTAAGGATTCAAGAGTGCAGAACACTCATTTCGCCAGGAAGCCAGATTAAAGGATGCGCCGGAACCAGTGGACGATGATTCAATAGCAAATTTCGTATTATTTTATAATGAGGAAGAAGCAAACAATCCTAAAGCGTATGAGCAGAGTTACGCTCGATTAGTGAAATGGGTTGATGATTCTATAGATACATACAAGGTACCCAACAAATAACGCAGCTTGAACTGAAACGTATTTTATTTCCTATATTTGTTCATGCTTATTTGGATTTGGTTCAAAAAGGGTCTCAAGAAGCAGCAACTCAATTTTTTGAACAATACAAAGGAGATCATTTGGAAACTCATGCAAATGAAATATTTTGTTTGTCGGCAATTAACGATCCGCTCCACTTGCAGGAGGATGAGTTGTGCATCAATTTCAGACAAAATAAGTATGGAATCAAGATGTGCAAATACTCTTTTGAATTGCTATTGAGTTTCCTTCAAGACAACAAGTTTATGATGGTTTTGCGATTAATGAATCAGTACATTACAATTCAAGGTATTTAGCTGTTCATTTAGCTACCAACGATAAGCCAGGGCAATTACAGGAGTCTGATACTGGGACTGGATTGATCGGGACAGATATTTCTTTAACTGCGTTTAACCAACAGCAGGTGCAATTGGGGCCAATCCAACCAGATGCAGCCTTTTACGGGGATATTGAAAGAGCGCTTGCCACTCAAATCCATTCTGATGCACCTGAATTGCTGGAACAGGTTCAAAAAGTAGTCACATCGCAAGAGCTTGGACCTTCTCCAGAAGATGTTCCCCTCCCTCCAAAGAAACTCATAGATATACAAGCTGAAATCGAATACCTTCGCGATTTAAGATTACGAGTGAATCTGACTTCCAACAACTTGCCGTCGATTGTCTGTTATACATTCCACAACACTGAAAATCAGTATTTTATCACTAACCTAGTTTAAATTGTCTCAAAACTTCAAAGAATGCTGAATATATTGCGGCTGGACTCAGCGATTCCTTTATCAAACTGTGGAATGTTGTAGCCAATAGACCGGAAATTCCTGGTAATTGCAACTAACCATAGCCCCTCCGCCAGCCAATTTGATTGGCCATTCTGGTCCGATTTATGGGCTAGATTTCAGTAGTGATGGCAAGTATCTTTTATCTGCTTCCGAAGACAAGTCTGGTACATTCGATTAATGTAGTGCGACTGTGGTCTACTGAAACAAAGTCTGCTCTAGTTTCTTACAAAGGCCATAATTACCCAATATTCGACGTTGCATTTGCAAACCAAGGATTTTATTTTGCGACCGCTAGTGCTGATAAAACAGCAAGACTTTGGTCTCTAGATCACATTTTCCCTTTGCGTCTATTTGTCGGCCATTTATCAGATGTTGATGTAAAACCTCTTTAACTTAGTATGTCAAATTCCATCCAAACTGTAATTATGTTGTTACTGCAAGTAGTGATCAGACTTGCAGACTTTGGGATATACAGAAAGGAAACTGCGTCCGTATATTCCCAAAACACAATGGTCCAGTGACTGCACTTTCAATTTCGCCGGATGGTAAACTTTTGGCCAGTGCTGGTGGAGATAATGCAATTAGATTGTGGGATATCAACAGTGGGCAGCTGGTAAAGAAAATGTTTGGCCATGAATCCACCGTTACTTCATTAGATTTTTCACAAAACTCTACCCTGCTTGCCAGCTCAAGTGATGATGATACTGTAAAAATATGGGATGCAAAGAAGGCTCAGACTCTGCCATTGAGTTCAACTATCGCTGATAGTGGAGAAGAGTGCGTAAAGAGCTTCACAACAAAACGTACCCCTGTTTATAATGTTGGTTTTACAAGCCGTAATGTGTTGGTAGCGTTGGGAGTATTTACCAAATAAATACCTTTGAACCATTGTCTTCATAGCCACTATTCCTTGTGCTGGCGGAAGTGCCGCATTTTCACAATCTGGAATTAGGTATGGTATTCCAGGCTTCAACTTACTACACCTTGGCATCCGTCGGTTTAGCATTCGGGACTTTTAAACAGCTAGGAAAATCATGCTCTAAATTCCTGGATCCGCTAATTCAACAAGGAATCGACAACCCATATGTCTTGGACACATTTCACAGGACTGGATTCAGATCTGTCGATACATTCCTCTCATTCATCACGCCATTCTTTGATGCGGTGTTGCTCAAGACTGGAGCTCTTGGAATTGCCAGTTTGATTGCAATATTTACCACGGCTACTGCTTGGTTCACTTTTGCTTCGATTGAAAGTTTACGTGACAGATCTAAAGGATTAGTAAAGCAGGTCGCTCTTGTTGGATTGATTGGTCAATTGCTTGGCATATCTGTATCATTTCCATTATTATGGCTGTCAAGCTTTTTCTACTATCGCCTCCATGAAAAAATGAAGATTGACGATTCCTCATACGTTAAGCCTGCTGGTGTTTATACTGCGGCTATTTCCAATGCCGCCTTTGTTTTGTTTAGTGCTTCATTAGGACTGTTCAAGGCAGAGGGTACTAGAAAACTGTTGATTGCCGTCTTTCAAATAGCTCCTGTCATCTTTTACACTCTGCCAGTTTACCTACATTTTGATAGCCATCATGTTGACTTGGATGAATCAAGACAAGGGTCTAAAATTGTCAAGAAGGTGTACCAGCTCAGCGCTTTAGCATTCGCAGTCACTCATATCGGAACCTGTTTATATATTTCTCAATTCCCATTCATTACATTCAAGGATTTCTTTAAATTGTTGACTACCGCCAACCCTGGACCCGAAGGTATTTAATCTTAAAACTAGGCTGCGCAGCATTCCTGTATCTAGAATATTTTTCCATGTCTATTTCGTCATTGTTGTATATCGCTTCTCAAGGCGACTTTAATGCCGTCAAAAACTTTTTGATTCAGTCTGTTGTTGTTGGGCCTGCTGCAGCTTTCATGTTTTTCACTGGCAAGAGAGAACAAGAATTGATTGATGGAATCGACAAATTGAATCAAAATAAAAAGAAATAAGACCTTACATTTGCTTTCTTTGAAGTATCTCGGCACATAGCCTTGGCTGCAACGTCGAGGGACATTCCAGAGATAATCCTGTTGGTAATATAGTTTCATTGTCGGCGGAGTTGGACTCTTTCCCATAGTAATGTCATCGTGTCCAAATATTAAATTTTCAATATTAATTTAACCTGCTTTCCAAAACCATTAAATAATGTCCAGCGATTGTACCCTGTTTAATCAAAAGATTTATCCTGCTTTGACTAGTGGAAATGGAACCATGAGCTTATGTTGCACCAGTTCATTGGTGCGGTGTGATACAAGCAAAAGAATCACAGAAATGTAAAACTGCTTTAATCGACAGCAATTTCCTGGGCATACATCTTGGCGGAATTATTCCGAGTGAAATTGGGCAGCTGTCGAGTCTAACAAAGCTAGATCTTGGTCAGTGTGGACTAAAAGCAACCATCCCCCCTTCTATTTCGCAGCTAACGCAACTTACTTATCTGTACCTAAAACTAATCTGTAGTGGACTGGGATACAATAATTTCACGGAAGGGCTATTACCGGATTTCTCTAAAACCACCAAACTACAAATATTGTAATTATCTACTAACTATTGAACTCTGCAGGGTATTAATGTCAACAATGCGCCTCCGTCTGCAATATTCAGTATATCTAGCTTACAGCTACTGGATTTATCAAATAATGCATTGAACTGGAATCTCGATTCAGTGCTAAAAAATTCAAAGTAATCGTAATTTAACGCAGATTGGCGAATCTTCAATCATTGTAAGTAAATGTAATATTAGAGCAATGCCAAATACATCTATTACAGGAACGACCACCTACTTGTCGATGCTGCCAAAGGTTCAAACGATATATCTGGGAAGTAACCAACTTTCAGGTCCAATCAATGCAAATATTTCGACACTACAATACTTGCGCGTATTATACTTGGATCACAATTTATTGACAGGATCTATCCCAGCGGAACTTTCAAACCTTGCTAATCTACAACAAATGTACTTTTCAACTGAATTAGGGATCTTAGTTATAATGAACTGAATGCAAGGTTAATTCCTTCCAGCATTCAGAATATGAAAAGCTTCTCCAACTTCAAGTACACTGTTTTAATATTAGTTTTAATGATCAGGCTGTTATAACCACCACTCCAACAGCTTATGGGACATCAACGGCCATCCCTACAGAAAGTTCTTCGTCGACGCCTTTGCTGGGGCTATATATCGCTCTCCCCGTGCTAGTCTTGTTTATCGGGATTCTAGTCTATCTATACATGAGGAGAAAAGTAACCTTTGTTAATGTAAGCGAACGGAAAAAAGAAGTTTGGAAGATGGAAAACACCGGTCAGTTAGGTTTAGTATTGATGATCCAACAGACACATGCTATGAATCAGCACGCCCAAGTACTGCAAAACAGGATATTGTCCCACCAGTGCCTGTTCAAAGGGAGAATTTAATTGATAGTCCGTCCGAATCTTCAGATAGCTCCGATGACGACAATGCTAACCTGGGACAGATTTTCAACAAAATCAGTCGAAAAGCAATTGACAAATCTTCCTCAATAGGCACCAACGAATCTACTAGAGATGGTACCACTCCCGTAAACGATCCTAATCCAACAATGCTATCAAATTCAAATACATTTGAACTGCCAATGTCTGAACCGGATGACTTTGGTATGAACTGGTTGGAGTCAATTAGTACGAACCAGAATTTGAACGAATCATTGGTTCAAGACCCTTCCAATATTCACGGCCAGCAAGATTACAGCAATGCGCTTGAATTCCAAGATTATGGCTTCTTTAATCGGATCCAAATTACTGACGATGCAAAATCAACTGAAACTTCAATTGCAGATTGCAGTGATTTCCAACCACAGCCCCCAACAACCGGTGATTCGCAGCTCGATGAAGAACCCAAAGATAATATTCTACCTGGGGAAACAGAGCGACAATTAAAAGTAACGACTTTTGAAAAGGAGCACCATATTGGCGGAGAAGTTGATGCAAACGAAAGGGAGCTGGGTGAAATATCAGGTCAAGGAAAACCAAATCTTTCTGAATTTCCAAAGTACTATTTGGACTCGTTTGTATCTCTACCTGAAAATCCATTTGGAAATCAAACTGATTCTCCACCTGAAGCATTGGAAAAGAAATAACCACTGATTAATAAACTTGATTTTTATCCAATCGACGGGTTGTAGCAACAATTGTGATAAATGTACTTTCTATCCAGGAAATACAGGCAAGCATTAGAATTTGCTGCAAGAACATTTTATTTCAGAAATGATTCAAGGTCTTGATCGATATTGCTTGCGAACAGCACAAAGTAGTGAGCAGCCAACAATCTCCACTCTTCCAATTCATCAAAGATCTCTAATTTTGCAAGTCTAATTAGTTTCGACTTACCTTTGCTTTTCGTCCAAAGGGACATGCGATTCATAGAGAACGCTCATATCATACGCTACACAGCTCTTGTAATTGCGATCTTCAAACCTGTTAATCTGGCTTGGAATGGTGGGGTATGCCGAAATGCCTAGCAATTCAATTCCACGGAGCTTCAGATTGTGCAACATTTGTTCGCCAAAAGCATCATTCGGCAGGACTTGTTCAAATGTGATAAAATAAGCTGTTTTGAAAGATTCGGATACAGCGGTAATGATTTCATCACTAATGTTAGGTTCAAGGTAAATCATCACGCACTCTGACAGCACTAAGGTAGGTACACTAAATTAGTATATGCTACTTAATATTCAACCCTTTAGCGACAAGGTGCGGTAATATTTTTGATTTGAAATCTTGCAAATCCCCTGATATTAGCCAATAATCCCTGGCAATCAACTCTTGCCCGCCATTCTCAATGACAGAGTCTCCTATCAGGGCTTTAGTCTGTTTGTTCTTGTACATGCTCATTGCTTTTTTCCCAGTGATCTGCGGAAAGTCTATTTCAATATATAAAGTTGGCTGTTCACCCTTTTCCTTCAAACAGAAATATCTTGAATCAGATCCAGCGCCGATTGAGATTATCTGGGATGTTTGATTTTGCTTTATAAATGATGATATGAGCTTGTTGATGGAATATGTACGGGTATACGTCCCTCTATTAATAATCGGTGCACGTTTTTGTCCTCTCTTTAGAAATACAGAGGCATATTTATCATCTATGTATCCGGTATTGATGGCCGAACTGGGTTACAAAGAATTTACAGTTTGCTTTGCAATGCGTCGTCGTTTGTTCCACGGATTGTTTCCTGAGGATCTTGCATTTTGAAAAATAAATTCAAGCATTGTCATTTTTGTTCCTAAATATCTTTCATCAATTGAATATCCTAAGGCTTTAAATCATGCAAATGTTCAAATTAGGGCTTGAACAATTTTCCTCAATTCGGAGAATGTCAAGTGTAATCTACAAAGGTAAAGTAACACTAATGCAGATGTCCCTTATTATGTTGAAGGAAACGAAGGATCAAAGATCGGAATTATTGTCATTCAGGAATGGTGGGTAATGCCACTCTCACCGTAGGGTCTGAACAATCACATCAAGAACATGACTGGAAGATTCGCAAAGGAATTGAGCGCATTAGCAATCACCCCAGATCTTTATCGCGGTAAAGTTGCGACTGCTGCTGATGAAGCCAATCACTTGATGAGCTCATTGGATTGGCCGAATGCTATTGTGGATGTCAAGAGTAATAATTCGTTAACAAAGACGCTTGCGAATACCTGAAAGAAAAGGGCTGTGAAAAGATTGGTATTACTGGGTTCTGCATGGGTGGTGCATTGGTAAATCTTACTAATTTAGACTATTGCGTCTGCTGTTCATGTTCCAGCAATCAATGCAGGATCTTGCTTCTACGGAATCCCGCCTTCTAAGCTTGCAAACCCGGCAGAAATCAAAATCCCTATTCAATTCCACTTTGGCGACAAGGATATGTCTCCGGGATTTAGCGACATCAAAGCTGCTGATGACTTGAAGGATACTCTCTCGAAAGCCGCAAAATTAAATGTCTCTCAAGTAAGACATGACAATGGCGTATACACTCCAATCGAGCGCAAGAAGGGTGCTGCAGTAGCAGAATTCCACCGCTACACTAATGGAAATCACGCATTCATGAATGAAGAAGCTCCAGCGTATCCATTTGACCCCGAATTATCCAAATTGGCAATGAAACACGCTACCGAATTCTTCAAGACCCATCTCCAATAAATTCCATTTATTAACTTACAATTTCCCACAGTTCCAGCCCTACAATTTCAAAATCTTTAGGGTCCGTTAATGGCTGATTATTATATGTAGTGCTGGTATTTGAAGATCCTTTCAGCAATCGCTCGTCTATCCATAAAGCAAATCCATTTTCACTGCAATCAGGAATTACTTACCCTCCTCCAAATGCCAAGCTGGCACCGTGTTCAGACAGTATAAAATGTTCATTCGCCCCGGTTGACAAATACACTCCAAGGTGTCCATTGGTATACTGCTTCCACAAAAAACTTGTAAACCAATCATTACCTTGTTCCATTTCCATAGTAGCCTTTATGATGTTGGCATGGTTCTGATAAATACGCTCCAAAAATCTTGTCGTGGTTGTCTTTAATCACCAGTACGCAAGGATTAGAACTGGTAGACCCTCGCTGGTACATTGTCGTCAATGATATGCCATGCTGCTCAGTGGAATACAGTAAATCCCAGTAATTTGATTCTTTTTGAATTACAGGCAAGAATGGCCGCAACTATGTTAGTTACTGGTACTTCTTCAGCAGTTTTGGATGTAAGAATATGTTGGATTTCCGCTGCTCGTTTCTGCAAGGTAATCCTGTGTGGAGTGTAATGTGAGGGATCAATTGATGTCTGTCGTTTGGGAGACACTTCCTTTTTTTTCGCACCCATTTCTCCAATTTGGTCAAATTCGTCTCCACCTTCGATGCAATGGCGACATCCCCCTTTATTTTTACAAGATTACATATTCGACGATTCAATAATATACGATGCGGATATGATAGAGTTGTTGGTCAAGTCTTCAAAAGTACCGTTAAGGAAACAGGATCAAGATCGATTGGCGGATACCCTTGTAAATGAACCCGGATTGCTTTCATCTGTATTATTACAGGATTCATTATACCCTGGTATGGTAGAAAATAATCCTTCTGTTGCTCTAATATGCATTTCGATTTCCACGGGCCAGCAACTACAATTATTTTACAATGAGCTTTTAAATAATCCAATAGACATGCTAATAATGGAAATATGCTGCAAAATAACCGATTTAGACTTTTTGGCCTTGTATTTATCACGCTGCTGCTCAAAGTGTGAACTAGTCGCTGATATTCAGAGGAGGGAGAATATTGCCAGAATGGTAAATCAATCCTAACAAGATTATATTGTTTGTATTAAGCTTACAAAGGAACGATATTGATGTTCGGCTATTCGCGGTCGAAATGAGCGCGTTCTGTCTGCGCTATTCCAAACTGAAGGAAGGAGTTGAATTGTACAAAATTATATCCAACTAATAGCAACTAATAGCATCTCACAATTAATAAATCAAATCAATCCTGTCGCGCTTGTCCAATTGTTTGGTGCTAGGAATTGGCGACTCGCATGCTGGCGAATGCCAGTTGCAGCATAGCAAAATGCAATGAGATGAATACAGGTTAGCATCTTTTTCAAAAATGACATACAGTCACGTGAATGACTAATACCTTAGCCACAGCATGATTTTGTTTATAAACTACCAGGAGAAATAAAAAACATGCCACCGAAACGCAGGAACAAAAAAGAATTTTTAACGGTTGACGACGATGGAGACTCTGACGACTCCAACATGACCACAAGTTCACGCTCTTCAATTGCAATGTCAAGGAACGCATCCATAAGATCAGTAGAAGAGCCGCTTGACCAACAAATTGAAACGTGTATTGAAGAATTGGAAGAAAAGAGATCCAGGTAATAGTTATTAATCCAGTATTAGGGAAGCAGCTTTGATTAGATCCATCCGTAGCTTGTGTTACAAATATATTCCAGATATCGTTGAAGCGAAAGCAGAATCATGGACAAGAGCGTTACTAAGAAATACAAAAAGGGGCGGAACTGAAGGATGTTTATCAGCCAAAGTTGTTGCACTCATCACAATTACTATTTCTCGCTGTCCATTCTACGAACAAGCAGTGACTATTTTAAAAGAAGGAATCAAGAACGGAAAAGAAGACCAAAAAAGTGTGTATTTACTTGTATTAGCAATGGTTACTTTTATTCAGGATGTCGACGACCAATCTCGATGGGAAGTTTTGGATTTTATTTATTCGATACTCGAAGATGCAGAAAAAGGAGTATTGAAATCCGCACTAAACTCTTACGGACTGCTGTATAGTATCATATCAGAACGGCCAGATAGGGATGATTTTAATACGTAAGTGTTTACTAATCAAAGCATATTGGGAAAACACGTAGAGTTGCTGGAACATGAGGATGTGGATGTCCGCATTGCAGCTGGTGAAAATATTGCGCTATTTATTGAAGACTTATCCTTTCATTTCATGGAGAGTGACAAAGACCCCGAATTATTTATTGAAAACAAGTACGAAATAATCCGCACTCTTGAGGAATTGTCCAAAGGTAAAAATATATTAACAAGATTCGTCCAGATACCAAGGAAAAAAGAATCGGGCTTTGCAAAAATCATCATTCAGAGATATCCTAGCAACTGTATCTGATGGAACGAATCCGTCAGTTAAACTTAAATTCAGGAATGAAACGCTAGATTTTGATACTTGGAAAAAAATTGTCCAGCTAAATTCCTACAAGGAGATTATTGGCGAAGGTCTCAATGTTCATGTGCACGAGAACCCAATTTTGCAAGCCCAATTTGAATTTACTAACTCTGATGCAGTTAAGATTGACAGAAGGTTGTTTGATATTACAGTTGGTAAAGCACGATCAAAACAAATGAAAGATAACAGGCAATCAAAAGCCCAGACTACTTTTTTGGATTAATTTCATTTTATTAGCAATATATTATTTAGCAATTTTTGAAAAGGAATTAATTCTTTGAATGGACACTATAGTACATGGATTCTTCAGAAGGCGAGAATGGCCGGGGTGATTTACCTTTATCAATTTCAGACTGTTCTAATTTGGACTCTCGCTTTTTCTTGGCAGTTTCTTTGAGTTTTTCCCACTTGCGAAGTTGCAGTTGGTGCTGCTCACCAACTATTTTCAGCTGTGTTTCCAGCTGATTAATGCGCGATTGTAATACACCAACGTCTGAAGGAGACTCTTGGATTGTCGGAGCGGAAGGCATAACAGACATGGATAGCTTCGATCGCTGCGGCCGTCCGGGAGGGATGGATTGGTTGAGTTGGCGCTATTATTAATAACCAATTACATGCTTTTGCACATCCTGTCGGAATTGGATAATTGAACTACGCAACATTGTATTTTCGTGTTGAGTCTTTTCCAATTCGGCAACCCTTTTAGTAAGTTGATCTACAGTGTGTTTTAATTGCTCATTTTCAATTTGATATTCTTCTATTGTTTTTGTTCTAACGTTTGTAGTAAATGCTGGGTTGGTATGGGGATCGTGTTTAGTCTTTGAATTTGGTGGTATAATCATATACGAGTTCAGAAATGTGCTGGCTGGCATATTGGAGTCCATTACTTTAAATTTATGTTCATCAGACTTGGTGATAGGAGCTGTGGTAAATGCTACTGGCCCTGATATCTTTTGCACCAGACCTTCAACGGCATCCCAGAACTTATCAAACGGATCATCTTCGTTTGATTTGACTTCTTTAGCATCCTGATCCAAGACCAGGTAAGAATTAAATTCGGAATTCAACAGGTCTGAGTTTTCGATTGGAACCTGAGCTACGCTAGTATTTAACGATGGGTTTATATGCTGTGCTTGCAGGTTGATACTTTCCATTGGCTGTCCCATGAAAAACTGCCTTGAACCTAACTCTGCCTCCTTATCTTGCGTCTTTTTTGGGTTGGAATATAAATGTACAGCTCCTTTTCCAAATTCCGATGATATTCGCCGTTCTTCTTTTGTGCTAGATTTTGAAGTCATTACCGGAGCTGATTGCTGGTGACGTATAGTTGGTGGTGAATTTAATCTACGCTGCAATTCTTTCCCACTCCTTGTGTGATTAGCGTACAGTAATTTCAATGTTTTTACAGCCTACATTAGTATTTTGTACTTCAGGATCAGTAGTGTCGTTCATTGCCAATAAATATTGCTCTACTGTTAGGAGCAGAATTACCTGCCGCTCGAAAATGTGCAGTACATGCGTTAGCCAAGTCGCCTCTCTCCATATACTCCTCGGCATTTGTTGCGAATTGATGGGCCTGGTTTAAACTATGGATTACTCTCTGTACTGGTGTGTCATTCATTTAGGAGATCAGCAAATTAAGATTGTCAAAAATGTCCAGTCACTTGAAACAATTGTGGACAGCATAACTATGCAAAGAGTAGCTAATCTTGAAGATCTCGGGTTGCCAGTACATTGAGAATGATCTATTTGAAATCGCATTTCAGAACATGTAAATCTCATCAATTGCTTTATTAAAGTTCATCATGTCCATCTTCTTCCTTGGCTTCCTCCTTTTCAAGATCTTGCTTGAGCTTTTCAGCTTCTTCTTCATCTAATGTATCTTTGGCAGCCTTTTCAAGCGGAGCATCAGCAACATAGGTTTTAGCAGCAAATTCATTTGCTTCTTCAAGAGAATCGGTGACAATGATGTTGTCGAATAGAGTTCCAGATTTTACTTGCCAGAGATCAAATCCAATAAATTCAGACTTGTAAGCATAGATGGAATCATCATCAACTAGGATTAATTCTCTCTTACCAAATTCTGGATTATCAATTTCAGGGTGAACCCAAGGCCCTTTGTGATCAGGGTTATCAATTTGCTTTGGTTTCCACTCGCCTTTATATTCTGGGTTTGGAATTGAAGGTGCTTCCCAAATACCATCTATATCAAACTATAAATACCATCTTCATCGTCCCAGTCTTCTGGTTTCTTTGCTTCTGGGTCGGCAATAGTTGCTGGGACATTGTCATAGCCGCTTGGTTTCTTGTCCTTTGGATCGTCCATTTTTGGTGAATCAACCCAATCTTTAGGCTTGGATTGGTTTGGATCCTTGATTTTTGCTGGCGGAAGCAAGTCCCAATCTTCAATTAGGTTTCCGCTTGCTTTTGATTCTTGATCCACTAACAATTCATAGGTTTGATCTGGATGGACAATGAAAGTGTACAAGTGAGTGAGCTGGTCAGATCCTGGCAGCACTTGGTGTTTGATTAAATGGTTTTCATTCTTGTAGTTCAAAATGGCATGAACTCTCTTTGTGTTTCCCTGAGTTAATTCTAGTGTACACAGATATCTGGTCCAAACATGATATTGTAAACAGTGTCGCCGTTGAACTCTTCCGGATTGAATCCTGGAGGCATAATTTTAACATAGCCACCACCGCAATCAATGTTCTGTCATCAATTAGTAGTAACCTGCTCGAATTTGGCGGAAAATTGAACTATAAAGTCTTTATCTTTGTGATCGAACACTTCATCGAATTTGGCAGAGATGGCATAGAATTTCGCATCTTGAGTTGTTTTTAATGCCTTGGATCTTTCTTTGTCGGCATGGAATTTACCGCTTGAAATTTCCCATTTCCCATATTCATCTTTGCTTTGAGACACTACCCATCTGTCAAGATCTTTAATTATCTAATAATTACTGTCGAATGACTCTTTGAAGTAAACTTTAGCTACTGCGCTCAACACCAGCAATGAAAATTTCATACTTCAAGATTGCTTTTTTGCTGTGGAAAGTTTCGCACAGCAAACCAAGAATGAGATTGGTTTCATATGGGCTTGCAATTAAAGTAGTATGGATACCACAGCCGATCAGCTGGAGGTGAATGATGGTTCGCCTTTCGCTCGAAACCTGGATGGCTCAGTTGCAATCATGCCTACAATATTGTATGCCGGGTAGGTCGCCATATGGCTACTTTGCTCTGCCTTTGGCTTCACCAGTTAGTGCTGGCTCTGCATGAGAGTAATTCCAACAGCAATCCAATAATTTATTATAATGATATCTGCTTTCTGTCGAGGCTCAATTTCAGATGCATTGAACAGACCATGCGCAGTTTCTGTTTGGTGTTTGTTGGCTTTGGTCGCAATTGTTCCAAACGGCTTTCCGCGACTGTCAAATCCAGGAAGACACAGCCTGAAACTGGAAACATCAGGGAGCGAGACGAAATAAATACTTGCGAAAAGTAAAAGGATACACTTTAATAGAGATGAATCTCATCCAAATCTGCGCACGTTAACTTGCTACTCCCAACTATTATTATGCAGACACAAAAGTCCAGCGTCACGGTACTTGTTGCAGCCCACATTATTCGCGCGGTAGGCTCTACACCTCCTTCCATAAGAGTAGATTTTGAGTCGTTACCTTCCAAATAAAAATAATAGGACCCAGATTGGCGGAACAACTCACATATAAATATCAGAAAAGATGAATGATCATCAAAGATACACACAATGAAATTTACCACTATTGTTTTAACTTCCGTCGCGCTGGCCGCACCAAAACCATTTGAACCTATCCACGTTCCTATTATGCAGAAAGATTTTAGCAGCGAGTTGGATAGAGTATTGACTGGTATCCAACATACCTTGCTTAAATTTAGAACTCACAAGAAAAACAAAAAGAACAAAAAGTCCTCCAAAGGTAAAGGTACTCTGTCTGCAACTACTGGACAAACTGACTCATTTGATCCATTCTTTGACCCATTCTTTGATCCGTTTGGAAATGATGGTTCTACTGGCCAATCTGATGGTGGTGATGGTTCTACTGGTCAATCTGATGGCGGTGATGGTTCTACTGGTCAACCAGATGCTGGCAATGGCGACCAACCAGCGACTGCCACGGATACTCCTGCACCAACTGATTCCCCTGCACCAACTGATTCCCCTGAACAACCAGCTCCAACTCAGGGCACTCCAGCACCACCCACAAATGCTGGGTCAGGACAATCCGCCTCTCTAGCAAACCATAACAATGATCTTTACATTGCTCAAGTTACTTTTGGCTCTCAAAAGTTCAACATTGATCTGGATACTGGTTCTGCTGACGTTTGGGTAAGAGGAAACAATTGCCAATCAAACGACAACTCTTGTGGAAACGGACAGGCTGCTTTGGATACAAGCGACAAATCGATCAGCCCGCTTGATGTGCAATTCAACGTTCAATACGGCTCTGGAGCTGTTCAAGGAGACGTTTTCCAAGGTCCAGTTGAACTTGCCGGATTGGTAGCCAAAGATTTACCATTCGGTGTTTCTTCTCAAGAACAAGGATTCGGAGATGCTGTTACTGACGGTCTTTTGGGACTGGCATTTGACTCTATTTCCAACATTCATAAACAAACCGGAAAGCCTGCCAACTTTTTCGGTGGTTTGGGACTACCACAAGGAAAACAGCAATTCTCCTTCTTCTTGTCTGACTCTCCTGATGGCAACAAAGCAGGTCAATTCACTCTTGGCGGTGTTGATCCATCTAAATTCCAAGGCGAATTTACTTCCCACCCATTGAACTCTGAAACTTTCTGGCAGTTTGATGTATCTGGAATGACATTCCAAATCGGGGATCAAAAAGGTGATGCTACTGGTGGCCTCACTGACGGGATTGCTGATTCCGGTACTACTTTGCTTGCTATGACTGACGATGTTGCAGCAGCAATCAATGGTGCTATTGGTGCAACACAGCAAAATGGAATCTTTGTTGTAGACTGCCAGAAACGCCAAACTGCTCCTCCTCTCGTCCTTAACTTTGGCGGACATACTTACAGTATCCCACCAACCATTTATATCCGAGACCTTGGAAACCAATGCTTCTCTGGAGTTAGCGGAGGTATTTCCAATGGTGAACCAATCATTTTCGGTGATACTTTTATGAGACAATTCTACACTGTGTTTGATGTAGATAACAAACAAGTCAAATTTGCTGTATCCAACCAAGCTTAATAAATCACTTTTGGTTTCTCAAATTATTTTACTCTCATTATTCGCAATGAAACTTATTTTGTAGATCCTTCACTTTGAACGGTGTCTTTCCACCCTTCGTTGATGGTAATTGCGATAAAATTCAAGATGCCTCCGCTAATATTATTGCAATTTACCAATTCATTCCCATGTTACAGAGAATTGCAGCCCAGTCTGCGTAGTAGTTAAACACCGATCCAATACAGTACGGAACGACTAAAGTCGGTAGATGTGCTCAGGTTTATACCCGAATTAGCAACCATAAAATGGATTTCATCTTTTTATTCCAAATCTTTTTCTGGGTAAGGTACGCCTAGTACATCATCGTTTACTTGCCAATGGTGTTTGATTTTGACATCGCTCACATCAACTTGGCCCAATGGGACAATAAAATCACTGGCTCTTTCGAATACTGGCGAATTCCAGCGATATATTGGACTTTGTTTTTTTGGTGCAGAATTGAAAATCAGCTGGTCATCAGCATATTGCTGAGCTTTCTTCATATTAATAGCAACTTGACGATCATTTTCTGTAATATCATTGAGTTTTTTCTGATAGTCTTGAATAAATGCAGTAATTGGATGTACTTCCTTGTCATGAGTGTAGTATTCGTTTACCCTGTATAAACCTAGTCCAACGGCGCCTAATAACAATAAATTGCGGAAGAATGGAGTAAAGAATGTTTCTGGTTCTGCTTCGGCGTGACTGCTTGCAATTAAATCCAACATTTCTGGAGTGGTTTCGTATTCTGCTTGTTCTCCTTGCAAATAGTGTTCAGGGGCAAAGTGTTCGTGTGGCCAACTGTTTGTTAGCTTTTAATTACTTGTTTGCAATTTTGAGGTATTCATCTTTGTGGACGGACGGTCCTGCAATATGGTCGTCATGGTGATGGTGAGATGCTAATCCTCGGATATTGAGTTTTGAAATTCTAACGATTCTGGCTTGTCTTTGAATTCTGGCGAGCATTTCCAAGATTGTTGTGATGAAAAAGTCTGAAAAATGAAAAATTAAAAAATTAATGTTTATGATAACAGTTGTTGCATTGCCCAGCCTTGAATGCATGAGGAACGAAATCTCTACAACCACCTAACGTTAATTCATTCTTACAAGTTTCGCAAGTACCTGCCGTAATTGTGGATTCGACTTGTCTAGCGACATGGCTGGCGACTGCATTTGCAAGCGGGTTACTAGCAGTCCTGTTTCGGTCGTTAATAGAATCGCGGTAGGTAGAATCTCTTGAAGGAGTGTGCGATGTTGCTCTAGGTCTGACTGGAGGCGGTGTAGATTTCAATACTTCTGTGTAATTGCTTGGGAACATTCCTGACCTATTGCTGCCTACTACAGTCCCAATCCACCAGCCGGAATCAATTTCTTCGGTGACAGATATGATTTCGCCAGTTTTAATAGTTAATTCTTGATCCGTTTCCCCATCAAAGTCATACAAAGCTTTAACCTGCTTAAGAGCATTGGAACTAACTGGACGTGGCGGCGGACCTCTTCCTACGGTAGAATTGCTGGAAATATATGAAACTGGCTCTTTCTTTTCCGTATCAGAGAGCCGATTCGAGGAAGAGGTAATGCTGCTGACTCTTCCAACAGAGGAAGACTTTGGAACTCTGAATTGTGTGGCTTTAGGAGCAGGGCGAGTTTGTCTACAATTAGTAAGAGTTACTGCGAAAGTGATTCTTTCAAATCTGCCATTATTTGAGCGCATTGGGTAAAGTAAGTCAATTCCGCATCAACGAGTTTTAATAATTTATCTGCATGGTCGTCGTCGTTGGAAGACAAGTTCAACATGTGTTGTGTAATGGTTTCCAAGGTTTCCTCGTACTTTGCTTGGCACACTCGGGCTTCTTCTTCAAGCACAGTGTTTTCCTTTTTGCTTTTCTGGACCTTGTTCAATTTGGCATCAAAATCCAGTCTTCTATTCTGCAGCTTTACCTCCAACCGTGCATATTCCTTGTGCGCAGCCAAATCTTCAGTCAAACTCAAAAGATAGCCTTCTTGTATATTTGATGCCTGGATTAATTGAAAGTTACGAGTAATTTCTGTTCCACGGCGATTTGTGTGTGCGCCTGACCAACCATTTGCAACGTAGTTCCTAGCATTAAATAATCGGCACCGTAAAACGAATCGCTTGGCAATACATCTGCGAAATGCGTCATTGCGTGGCCTAATACATCGTACAACACCCTTTGCACTTTATCTTCGGGATCTTCCTTTGTTTTTGCTATGATAAAAGTTTAATTACTGAGCTGCTTCTGTACGCCTTCCAAGGGAGCTGCAATCCGGTCTACGCAATCTTTTCGAACGATGGTTTCATCTTGTAGGCGTTTAAATTCTTCACTCGTTTCTACATTAAATCTCCAGTACCTGTCTTTTGGGATTGGCCGAATTTTTCACCTGAATTTAGTTTCCTTATTACCAGTCCACTACGATTAGCAATATTATACCTGTGCAAACTGTCCTAATTTCTTTCCAATACCCATTGGTGATTGTGCTTTTAGGAGCAAATTTCGTGGAATGCGCAAGCCACAAGGTTTGAATGGTAGATGCCGAAGGGAAGGCAACTGCTGTAGATCGACTGGCAGTACTAGCGGGAAATAATTTGCACGCTGTATTATCACCGCTTTGCACGCTGTATTTATCACCGCTTTGCACTTTGATTTCGAATGCACCAAGTGGCATTATGAATGAAATAATATATTAAAACCTTCCGCATCTTTCTTTTGAAGCATCCTTTAGCTTGTAAGCCGGTTCAAAGCTTCCGTCAGCTTTCAGTAATTCAGGGTTTGGCTTCGTGTTTGTAGTTCCGCCTAACGAAGTATAACTAAATTACAATACAGCTACCCTATATCATACAACGAGCAGTACGGGAGTCCAAGCGGCAGCATAAAATCCCAAATCTAATTTAGAAATCAAATACATCAGAGTATTCCCAATCTAATAGCGGGTGTACCCGCATTACTTTTGGCCAGTCTCCATCAGTTTCTTGAAATTCCTTCATTATATTACCGTAAGGATCATCCTTTCTCACTCCAATAAATACGCATTGAACAGTAGGGTTGCTATCCAAAAATACTTTGAGTGTGCTCTTCATATTCCCCAAGTACATTGCTAAATCCATGTTGTAACTGGATTAATTTGAATTACACTTGGCAGCATTCGTCTACAAACTTGTCCACCTCCTCAAACCTGTCCTGGTGAGCAATATAAATAGCTTTGACTGGAATCAGGGTCTTTGCTTTCTGAGATTAAAAGAACTTACGATAACATGGTGGATTAAATATAAAAGAACAGTGCAGTCCTTGCCCCCATTGAATGACAGCGACAAGGATTGCACTCCAAACTGCGCAATTGCGTTTTCAATTATTTGAATTGTTTTCCTAGTCTTTTCTTGCAGCCTTGGTGGTAATTTCTCCCAATCCAACATTTTCTCTTGTTCAAAAAAATTGAATGGTGACAACATACAAAATTGACGAAACGGAAATAACGCTTGTTTTGCCAACAGGACCAGATATTTGGAAACGCTTATGGTCGTGTTCGTTTATACTCTCAAAATTATTATTAAAGCTTCCAGTGTTCAGTAAAACCCTGGAACTTGGAGCAGGATTGGGGATTCCTTCGTTATTTGCTTCCAAAACCTCTGGTGGCCAGCATGTAATCACAGATGTCAATGATGAATGTATAGAATTGCTTTCGCAGAATATTAAACTCAATAATCTGGAAAACGCCGTTGCTTTAAAATTAGACTGGACGAAACCAACTGAAATCAAAGCGGATTTGATTATTGCTTCGGAAATATTGTATAGCTATAGAATGGTGAAGCCGCTGGTCAGTGTAATTCAGCAACTATTAGATAAAGAAGGAACGGCGATTATTGTTGATCCAGGGAGGCAGTATTTTGCAGATTTTCAAGAGTTGCTGGTTGAATCTGTATTTTTCATTAACGATAGGGATTTATCGTTGAACTAGTCGAGTCAAAGAATGTACAGACACAAGCGGGAGTACTTGTAAACTGCTTTGTTGCTATTATCTCGTATACCCCAAAAGCTGAGATTTACCAGATTGTAAAGGACATTATCCTTCCATTGGAGATTAAAGACTACAAGGGACAATACGCATACTGTGAATAAATATATTCAATTGTAAACTAAAGAGCATATTTCTTGATGGCAGCTTCCAACTTAACTGGATCTGCACCAATAACTTCTTCAACCATCTTGGCATCTTTGAAAATATGGAAAGTTGGCATGGAAGAAACTTCGGCTTGTTCAGCAATTTCAGGCACTTCATCGACATCCAAAGAAATGAATTTCATTTTGGTGTAAACTTCGGCGAATTTTTTGAATTTTGGTGAAATCATTTTGCAAGGACCTTGGTTAACATCGTCTTACCACACCAGGTAGCATGGAAATCGCAAATTACGAGTGGATTTTCCTTTAAAATGGTTTCGAATTGTTGAGCGGAGGTGATTTCAAGCGACATTCTTTTTTCTAAACTTTTTTCCGCATGTTTTGTGCTTTCTGTTGCATTAAGTGTAAGCTTAATGATGCAATACAATGCGAATATATCGAGATATTATTTCCATTCTATTCAGAGAGAAATGGGGATATAAAAGCGCAAATTATTGTGCTATCTATCCAGCTGAATCTTGAGTGCAGTCTCCCAACTTCAATAGACAGAAATCCTGTCGACAAGAGTGTGGTTAACGATATTTTATGGTAGGCTTAACTGCCTGTATTAAACAAACATAACCATATGATTATCCGGTTTGTTGATATGCCAATTGCCGCGTTCGGAATTGTCGGCGATTAACTTTTCATGAATTCAGACTGTGATTTGTTCTACAACACCATAGCTCCAGCTCTGGGGTTGCAGACGACCAGCTCCGGAAGTTGTTGTTACCAGTATGGGTTTTATTGTGATAACAGCAACTCGATTACGGGTCTTCAACTAGATTGGAGGCAAATGACAGGACAGATTCCGCCTGAAATTGCGCAACTTACCCAGCTACAGGTATTAGTATTATCCAATAACAAATTGACTGGTAAGTCGATACTCAATAATAGGAACTGTTCCAGCGGAAATCGGAAAACTTGCAAGTCTGAATAGACTGGATCTCTCAAATAATCAGTTATCTGGACCGGTTCCGCCAGAAATCTACAACTTGCCTAATTACTCTGCTTCTGCCTTTAATTTTGGTAATTTATTGGCTCCTGTACCAGTGGTAACAACCACAACCGCGGCTGACACCACTACAGCACCCCCTACTACCTCTTTCACCACAACTAGCACAGATGCAATTACAAGTTCAAGTGTATCTACAACTAATCCGGTGACTTTAACCGCAAATCGCACTTTGGCTGCTACCACTCTGTCAAACCCGACTGACGATTCAACTGCAAACAACACGGTAAAAATTAATTCACCACAGATATTTATTGTATTTGGAAGTATAGTAGCGATGCTCTTTGTAATCTTATTTATTTCACTCGTCTACATTTTATGCACTAGAAAAGATGTAAGTACAAGTAACGGTAGGAAATTCCCGAAGATGACGACGATGGCTACCTTTCTCAGCAAGTATCGTTCAAGAATCTAAACCACAACACGCCAACCAATGTTGACTTGCTTCCAAAGGTGGTCCAATTGAATTCTTTCTCAACGGATGTTAATCGAGAAGATACCGCTGATGCTATCGAACCAGCTGAGAACCGCCAATCGACAAACACGGTCCAAAATAACTATCGCGTATCGATAGATCATTCTACTCAAACGGACTATGAGCCTCGCTATTCTCTTGACTCAAATGACCCGCAAAGTTCAGTGGAAACAAACATTTCGCTGTATCAAGATGCATACAGAAATTCAATACAACCCGAGCACGGCAGATTTGAAGTTCAGCCGTTTATTTCAGAAATCGAGTCTCTGATTGGGTCAATTAGTGGCAGGAGTAACACAGATGTAATGACGACTCTTTACCGTCATTCAACCAGGAATAATTCTGGTGGAAATCGCAACGAGTTTAACATTGATCAAGTATCCCTGGATTAGACGCTGTTAAATCTTTTTGTATTAATAAAATACTTTAAATTCTCTCGCGGTAGAATAGCCATTTTGAGGTGGTGATGATTTCTTGTAAAATGCAACCAGCGAAAAAAACGAAACATACAGCGCAAGTAGCATTTTTAGGGCCAAAAGGAACCTTTTCTTATGAATGTGCAGCGCAAGTGTTCAAAGATGCAGAGTTTGTCCCTTGCCAGTCGATAGCCAAAGTTTTACAGACAGTGCAATTATCCAAGGCAGATTATGGGATTGTCCCATTTGAAAATTCCACGTTCGGAACCGTATTACAATCATTAGACTATTTCGTAAATACAAAGCATTCAAAGGACTCTGATCAGCCAGATGGATTTGTCATTTTAAACCAGCATTATCTCACTGTGCATCATAACCTGCTTGGTTTGGAAACTGATTTAGAACGGATTGAAAAAGTGTATAGCCATCCGGAAGTATATTTATTTAATATAGGCGTTAGGGCAGTGTTCTCAATGGCTGGATGAGCATTTACCACATGCAAGTCGAGTGCCGGTTGGTTCAACCGCGCAGGCTGCAGAAAGAGCTAAATCCGAACCAACTTCAGCTGGAATTTCTCCTATAGCATGCGCAGATTTATTTAATTTAAAAGTAGTAGTGAGAGATATTGAAAACTTGGCAAACAATACTACCAGGTTTTTTGTGATAGGAAAGAAAGCTGGAACACCAACTGGAAGCGATGGAACATTGGTAATGTTCACCTTGAACCATGACCAGCCCGGAAGTCTATGCGACGCGCTGGCAATCATCAAAGATCATGGCTTCAATCTGACGAAAATTGACAGTCGTCCCAGTGGAAAAGGGTTATGGCATTACATGTTTTTTATGCAATTTGATGGGCATATGAACGATGTCAAGGTTCAGCAAGCGATGAAGATTTTTAAAGCCAAAGTCTTGGATTTCATGGTTCTAGGATCATATCATAAATAATAAATTATGGAACTAATCTTGGAAGATGCCGATATTATGCATAACCAGGCAGTATTGACGGAGACTACGGCGCCGCTAATGAGAGATATCTTTATTAAAACAGAAGATCATTCTTCCTCTTCCCTGTCTACCCATCCTTCATTGTGAATAAACCAAACCAAATTCAGCATGCCGCCGCTAAAGTTTAACAGTCAACTACCAATTCATTCCGATATTTGCCAATACCACAGTCCAATCCGCATAGTAATCAAATAAATTCCCCACCGTTGTCGGGACTGCTGATGTCCACTGTATGAAATAATTCAATATGTAGCTCAAGACTTTTCTGCTCGCTGTCCTTGTCATCTTTGTATATCTCTTACTTTTTTCAGCTTTGACTGGCACACCATTTTTTGCAGTTGGTACTTGCGATTTCGATGCTATTGAGCTTGACTGGGGGTCTATTCCGCTTGATTTATTATCCAAAATGAGCGATTGGCGCATCAGCAACATAATTTTGAGGTAAACCTGAGACGAAAAGAAGAATACAGACATGAAGATGGTGCATTCCACGCACAGAGCCATTATGCTAAGAGATTTATCTTTTGTGTAGCTTTCGTCAAAACACCTGGGTCAATAGAGGAATACCAATATCTAGAAGGTCCTGCCGATGGTAATCCTGCGAATGCAACAGTAGATGCGAATAGCAGAACAATCATAAACAACTTCCAATCATTTGTCCCGTAATCCAGATTTCTTCCTAGAACTACCGAGTAATATGTGAAAAATGATATACACAGAATAAGAGTCATATTCGAAAATACCGCTATCCCCACTAGTGTTGCAGTTGCTTTGCACATTATCCCTTCCCAGTTTGAACCATATAACACATCATGCACTTGGTCCAGAAATAATGCAAATGCAAGAAAGATATCCGTGAATGCAATGTAGAATGGGAACCGTACTGTGAGTGGTAGCGCACCAGCTTTCTTCCATCTCCTGATTACTCTAACAATAATGTAACTTGAGCATAGAATACTGACAAACATACACGACCATCCAATTCCGTAAACTAGATATCCTTCATCCTGTGGGTCTATACTGCTCATTAATTATAATAGAAGGGAAAAGTCGGCAGTAGCTGACGTGATCAAATTGTCCGACTTGACTTTTCGCATAGCAGCCAACTAGGGAAATGCTTTGGAATGAAGGTATAGTCTATAAAAGAGAGGGATATAAAGGTCGATTCACCTTGCTAATTTATTAGCAGCCATCGTCAATAGGAGTCGAACTGGACCAAGGCATTGGTCAGAGAATACAAAAAAGCATATCTGGCTATATTCAGCTAATTTGTATCTCTTTTGGATATTTTGTAAATTATCATTCTGGTAGATTAATTACGCGATCTAAAAAATTGAAACACGAGGGAAAATCAGTGAATCATAAGGCTAATAATTTAGCTCTGTTTCAACTAATTACAGTCCGAGTTTATTGATTTCCATCAAGCGTGAATAGTTTAGTTATCCGACTCGATGGTATCCCTCCAACCTTGATTTATATATATCGCAATTAAATTCAGTATCCCTCCACTGCATTAAGTTAAATTACCAATTCATGCCAATATTACAAATAATGTACACCCAGTCTGCATAGTAGTTGAATAATGAACCTAGGCAATAAGGAACCACTGACGTCCTGTTATCAAAGTAGATTTACCACTGTATAAAGTAGTTTAAAATGAACATGAGAATCTTTCTAGCTGCGGCGTCAGAAAGTTTCTTAATCCTTTCAGTTTTGGCTTGATAGTGCGACTTTTTGGTTGGAGACGACACCTCTTTCTCAGTATTTGAGGCTTTTTCAAAGGTACTGCTCTGTGCTATTGATATTTTCGTTTCGGGAAGTGTGCTCATGGGAATATTGTCTAGCTTGCTGTTGGCAGCTTTGAGCAGCTGAATATTTTTGTTGATCACTAGATATACATTAGCTGAAAAGTAGAGGACTCCGATAAACATCAAGATTTCCAAACCTGTTGACAGAATCTGGATAAGTTTCTGCGGATCATAATCCTTTCCATAGCACTTGATTAGTAAATGATTACCCAATATCTGGACTTTCCTGTGGACGGGATACTAACCCCAGCCAAAAAAAGTGAACACCCCAATACCGTCAAGACCAGTTTCCAATCTCTAGACCCCAAGTCGAGCGGTCTATTCTTTACCACCGAGAAATATGTGATTAATGTGATACAGAAGATTAATATCATATTAGAGAACACAGCAATGCTCACCAATGTAGCTGTAAAGTGACACATAACGCCATCCCAATCTTCATTATACACTACGTTATGTGACTGGCCAAACATCAGCGAATAAGATAGCATCAAATCTGTACATGCGATGTAGAATGGAAATCGAAGAGTAACTGGCAGTCTCCCGCGTTTTTTGTACGTATATCCAATCCTGAAAGCAACATAATTCGAACAAAGAATGCTAAGACACATAAATACCCATCCAAATCCGTATACGTAGCTGCTGGCATCTGCTACATCAGGCTGCGGCGAGCTCATTCTGAGAGAAGAAACGTCATCGACATAATGGCCAATTTTATTGGGCAAAGACAAATAATTTTATAGCCAACAAAAGCAAAGAGCTGGGATAACTTTGCGTTTGATTTTCTTGGAGTTGGATGCTATTACTCACTTTGTACTTTTAACTACCAAAGTTTATTTGATGCGGTAAATTGTGCGTCCATTCACTAAGAATTCGTCCCATTTCACCTTTCAATTATCTTTGTATTTTCCCAGATAATATTTGCCACACTTTTTGTTTTGAAAAAACAAAATGTCAACGGAAGAGATCGTCAGAGAACAGAGGAAGGCAAAGACAGGAGAACCAGAAGAAAAGCCTCTGAATCCCCATATTCCGTTATTCATTGCCAAGAAACCATGGTACTTGGATCGGGAATTAGCAACCTCCTTCAAACCAGAGAAAATTGACAAGTTTGATAAATGGTATGAGAGAGGAAAGTTTCAAGGACCGGCTTCTACAAAATACAGAAAAGGCGCTTGTGAAAATTGTGGAGCAATGTCCCATAAAACAAAAGAATGTCTAGAAAGACCAAGAAAGAAAGGAGCCAAATGGACCGGAATGGATATTCAGCCGGACGAAGTTGTACAAAAACTTGAACTCGGATTTGATGCGAAACGAGATCGCTGGAATGGGTATAATCCTGAAGAGCAGCTGAGACAAGTTGAGGAGTGGGAGTTGGTCGAAGAAAAAAGGAAAGCAAAACGACAGGAGATATCAAAGGATTCCAAAGAATTAGATGATAGTGATGACGAAGAAAAATATGCAGAAAGAGGAGAGGCTGTCGGTCAGCGTGTGGATGACAAAACAAGAGTTACAGTGCGTAACCTGCGTATCAGAGAAGATACTGCGAAATACCTTCGTAACTTGGACTTGGAATCGGCCTACTACGACCCTAAAACACGTACCATGAGAGATAACCCATACGAAGGCAAAGGTGCGTTATTACTAAGCTAGATCCGACTCAAGTGATGTACGCGGGAGATAACTTTACAAGATACACTGGGCAATATGCAGAGGTAATTTGTTTTAATGGCAGGTTACAAAAATGCAGTCTTTTGCGTGGGAAGCTGAAAAACGAGGTCAAAAAACCTTGGCTAATATCAATCCAACCCAGGACGAACTGATGTTTAAACAATATGCAGACAAGCCTAATATCGAATCTCAATTGGAGCGCGAGTCTCTATTAGAAAAGTACGGCGGAAAAGAGCACTTGGAATCTGTTCCGCAAGAGCTGTTGCTCGCGCAAACAGAGCAGTATGTTGAATACTCTGCTACCGGCGAAGTTATAAAAGGACAAATCAATATACCTAAATCCAGATATCCTGAAGACATGTAATAGCTTTATAATATTAGATTGACTGGCAACCACACTAATATATGGGGCAGTTTTTGGAGAGGTGGGGAATGGGGCTATAAGTGCTGCCACTCTCTATTAAAGGGTTCTTATTGTGGTGGACAGGCGGCTATTGACGCTGAAAAGAACCAAATAACTCGCTCTTCGATGAAACGCACCACGAAATCACTTGCTGAGCAAAACAAGGAACAAAAGATTGAAAACAGACAAACTAAAAAGGTTCGGACAGATGATGGTGAATTGGATCAAGAAAAGGTCAGAGAAGAAGTTGAAAAGATGCGTAAAAATAAATTCGTTGATGGAGACCATATGACACCAGAACAACTTGAAGCGTATCGCATTACTAGAAAAAGACATGACGACCCCATGGCGAACTACGTTGATAAAGAATAAATTTAATGTAACTAGTTTATTACAAATGGAACTTTCTTCTGCTAGTATCTAATTCAGGTTTGTGCACCCATTCAAATGCACCATATTTTGTATCAAATAATCCATTCTGCAGCCATTGCAGCTTCAACGTAAATCTTGGACCAATTTCTTGAATATCTACCTTTTCACCGTTACGGAATACATATCTGTGTCTTCTAAAGAATATGAAATCGCGCTGATTATGTATAGTGACAGCTTGTCTCCCCTTGAAATCTGGCTGCTGTGGAAATAGAGTGGAAAACATTTTGCCAACCGTGTGGCCCAATCTACGTTAGCTAGAATCACCTCGTTGTGAAATTATTTAATATTAGTTCTGGCTTGTAGTCCTGTAGCTTTCCGTGTCCTCTAATGTCATTATTTAATTTGATCCCCGATAGTTTGAAGTGGGCGGTTGGTCCTTCTGGCAAATGAATAATCGTCACTGCATTTGGCATTTTCTTGTCATGGTTAACAATAATCAAATCTAAAGTCAGCCATTTTGTACCAGTGTAATTCCGTGAGTTTGCAATTTCAATAATCTTTTTGATTTCAAATTGACTCGAACGTTTGACAAACTCTGCATTTGGGAAGATGCCGACGAATTCATCAACAAATTCATACACTGGTCCTGGGCAACGTCTGGAAGTTGTGATTAATATCTTTGGTTCTATTCCTTGTTTGAAATAACCTGGTATTAGGACTACCTACCGTCGAATTCGTCTTCTGCTTGCTCAACCTCTTCATCTCCTAGCACAATAGTCTCATCCACTTCTCTTAAATTTTCCAATGTTTTCTGTTGGTTTTGCTGCAGTCTCTGTTCCTTGAGCTCCGGCTGCAATTCTTCTTGCTTTTTCCTTGCCTTCCTTTCCTTAATGTCATTCGTGGTCTTTTCTTTTTTCAGCTTTTGGTAAATCTGGCTTCTTTTAATCTTGTTTTTGATATCCCTCATTTCTCCAAAAAAAAAAGAAAAAAAGTAAACACGCCAAACCAAAAATAATCTCATAAGCAGCAGTTCTAGAAAATCAAAGGTGTGGTTACCACTTGAGCCACTGTGAATAATTAGTCCAGATGGTGGCCAGCAATTATTGCACGCAGTAAAGAGGAAATAAGCAAATTTATCTCATAGTATTCTTCGCAGCAATTATAAACCAGACTCGCGCGAAACAAAGACCAAAAATCTAATGTCTGTGCTCCATTAGTGTGCAAGTGTGGTAATAGTAGATCTGATATAAACCAATCACTACAAGCCTGTATTGGAAGCTGTTAACTGATCTGTCTCCAGCTTTTCCACCAATTTGTATACAATGTAATGTTGCTAATAACACGCGCTCTAACCCTAACCCTGGTACAGTATAAATTGAAAAAATGTCCACTTTCAGGACAGCAATCCAAATCAGTCCCACCATGTTTACCACTCAAGTAGCTATCGCTTTAACTTTAGAGCAGAGTATTGCGAGCACGTCCTCAACAGCAAAACGTTCAAATTCAAAAAGAAAAGGAAAAGAAAGCTGTTAAACCAGTTAAGCGAGCTGCTCTTGGCGATTTGAGTAACGTACAGAAGGTTTGTTCTCTCTCATTGTAGCAGCAAGCCGCCAAAAAGAAGCCAGTGGTAAAGCCAGTTGCGAAAAAGAAGGTTGTAAAAAAAGATGTAGAGAAGCGCAAGACTGAAGAGCAATTAGATAAACCTGAAGTCCAGGTTCAAAAGAAAGCGCGTACCATTGATCATGACGACTTGGATCTCGAAGATTTACATGATCCAGTGATGGTGTCTGAATATGTCGAGGACATTTTTGAGTATCTGCGTGAATTAGAAGTATTTTGAAACTAACGCAGAAACAATGCCTGCCAAATGCCGATTATATGGATATGCAAAAGGAATTGCAATGGAAAATGCGCTCAATTCTCATTGATTGGCTCATTGAAGTCCATGTAAAGTTTAGACTCTTGCCAGAAACCTTATATTTGGCCGTTAATATTATTGACCGATTCCTGTCCCTCCGTGTAGTTGCTCTACAAAAACTCCAATTGGTTGGCGTTACTTCTTTGTTTATCGCATCGAAATACGAAGAAGTAGTTTCGCCAAGCATTCAAAACTTTTTATATATGGCCGAAGATGGCTATACCGAAGATGAAATTGTAAAAGCCGAGCGATACGTTCTGCAAGTGCTAAAGTTTGGTCTTCAATACCCTACCCCAATGTCGTTTTTGCGAAGAAGTAGCAAAGCCGACGACTATGATATTCAAACTCGTACTTTGGCAAAGTACTTGATGGAAATCTCTTTGGTCGATCACCGCTTCCTTGTTACCCCTGCTTCTCTCGTAGCTTCGTCGGCACACTATCTTGCCAGACACATGTTGAACAGAGGCCCATGGGTATTCGCCTGCTTAACAATAGAACAAGAACTTGGTTCACTACTCTGGATATCAAGAACAGGAAATGTCCTCCACTGTCCAATTATATCTTGAATACCTTTTGAAGAACCCTCAAAACAGCCTCTTCAAAAAATATAGCCGTCGCAACTTTATGAAAGGAGCGATCTTTGTAAAGAATTGGATCGAAACACATAAATCTAATGGATTGCACCCAATTCCTGATCACGAAATGAATGTTGATGCTCGTAATGCCAACAAATTGATTGAAAGCGAAGAGGATTTACCTGAAGAAGAAGTCGATACTGAAGGAAATGCTGATGCTGATGAATAAATTTAAGTTTTCATGTGGTTTAATTACGATTGGTTAAAAGTAGTTTGGCTACCATCGCACAATATATAAGGTAGTCTATAATGTAGTTTATTTTAATAGTTTTAAATGATAAATGCCAGGATCAATAATATTAATAATTGCAGTGTTGAAAAGATTGCTAAGTTAGTAAGGGATACCTTGCGCATTTGATTTTGTATTTGTTACAGCAGCCGTGTTAGAATCCGTTTGTGATGCTTTTGCCCCTAAATCAGTCAGGTTTGTAATTCCAGGAGCAAGGCTGCTAGGTATAGATCCAGTTGAAACCGAATTGGCAGCATTTAGTTGAGATAAAGGCGATTGTCCAGGCTCTCCTACAGCTGCTGGAACTGGGGTTGGGCCGACATTCATTGCGGGTAGAGCAGATGGTCCGGCCAAGAAATCTACTTGAGCTGCAGCAGTGGGTTGTAGGCTACCAGGTGCCGTTCTGAAAGATCCACCAGGATGCAACTGCGGCCTTGTAATTGTATCTATAATTACACCGCCCTGACCGCCGCCGATTTGTGGTGCAATCTGCGTTGTTTGAACTGGCGGTGGTTTGGGGCTTCCGCCCATTGGGAATAGCCTTGATACTGTTCCTGAACCTGATTCGTCACAGCTTCCTATTTTCCATTCAATCACACTAGACTTTTCATTGTTATCGTCGCTAAAGTAGTATAGGAATGAGTCGAGATCTGTACATAAATCTGAATTGCAGTAAGCGTTTTCCTTGTACGCTTGAACATTGAATGAGCTGCCCATGAAATTCAGACACAGCGTTGACCCACATGGCAAGTCCTTGACTTTTTCTCCGTACACAATAACAAAGTAATCGTCGGTAGGTATAGGACAAGTCTTCTTTTTATTTGCAAGTGCCTGTGCAACCACCAGCCAATGCAGCTTCATTGAAAAAGTGAAAAGACTTGCCAGTCCCGATTTGGAAGTGGCCAAGCGTTGTACCACTTGACCGTTTCAAGATGATAGAAAAGAGCAAGCTAAGATGTATTTAAATATAGTTTTGCCTAAACATTCCTTAGATTATTAACAGTAGCAGGATAATTGAGGAGTAGCGAGCCGTGCAGCGGAGTTTTGGAGGTGTACCGCTTGTGGTTGTTGCTGCTTGCGAATTCTGTTGCAGTGTGTTTGGATTCATTACAGCCTCAGTTGGCAGTTGATTTGTAATGGAAGCCAGAGTGCTTGTGGGGAGTTTTCCATTATTCAACAAATTGTTGCTTGGCGCCATAGTCTGTATCTGTGGGGACTGCATGGTTGCTCGTGCAGTTTGCAGTAGCCGATTGGTAATTTGTATAGTTTGCACAAGTACTCCGTCCGTCTGAGTTTGAATTTGAATGGCTGCAGCATTGGTAGTTGGTGTTGGCGGATTCTTGCCTACAAAGAGGGGCAAACTCTTGTTGTAGCTTTGAGAGCAGTTACCTACGGTGTATTCAAACTTTCCCAAATGAGAAGATAGTCTCGCTGTAGTCAGGAATTTATCCAGAGTCTCTTCCTCTTTCTCTGTGATACACATTGTTGCATTACAAAGCTTTTCATAAGTAGTGCTTGGAGAGATATAAATTGATTTATGGAATGTGGGAAAGCATATCTGTGTCAAGCACCCGTCTGTGGGGTCAGTTGTCTAAGATTAATCCAAGTTACATAGACGGTCAATTGCAACAGCCTGGTATCAATGTCTGTTGGCAAGCACCCAGAAGCCGTACTGATTATCAAGTACAGCGCTTTCATTACAGAAAAAAATGAGTGGTCACAATATCGAGTGAGACGCAACGATCCCGCAATTGGAAAAAATATATATTAAAAAATTAGTATAGATAAAGAAACCAAATAATTCATGAAAGAAAAGTTGTTTGTCCCAGAATTATTTTGCGGTTGCTGCGAATCCGCGTTGTCTGCTGGGCTATTTTGATTGGTATTTCGTGAGGGATTTAAACCAGCTGCATTTGTCCCTCCATCGCTGTTTGAGGTTACTAAATTTCCAGAATTTGTAACTGAATTGCCGGAACCTTGGGGTTGAACCGGGTTTGAATTGGATGTGGTATCTGTATTGAGGCTATTATCACTTCCATTAGTATTAATAGATGATATGGAATTCGAATTGGCAGAATTTAACGGTGCCGGCTTTGAATTGGTATTCACTGAATTTGCAGAAAATGAATGTCCGTTTGGTGACGGGGAGGGTCTGCCTTTAATTGTAATCACAGTAATATCTGGAGCATTTCCACTTGGCAAATCAATTGTTGGAGCCGCAGTTGTACTTGGCGGCGGTTTAAAATTAGGGACAGTAACATAGGGAGACAGTCCCAATATGTACCCAAGGCCGCCACCAAATGAGTTTATCCCAACAGAATCACAATTTTCGACATTGAAACGGGCAGTAAAGTTTTCAGTCGGGATATTACTGTCTATAATCATCTGATACAGTTGCTGCGAAGAGTCGTCTGATATACACAGCTTTGATGCGCACTTTGCGGTTTCGTTGGAAGCTGAAAAAGTTACAGTCAAATTGTATTTGGTAAAGCAAACGTCTGTTGGGCATTGCCAGTGACTAGCCAGTGGTCCCTGAGATTAGTAAAAGTGTACATAAACTGGAATCGGTTTGGTCGCTGTGCTTGGACAAGAGTCGGCCATGACTGCTGCCATCATGGTAAACAAGTAGAGCATCTTTCGATGTAATGGAAAGTTTTCGAGTGCCTTCTTTTTCTGGCTAATGATTCCCAAAATAGGTTGGTTTTGTTTCATGAACGCCCACGATAGACTCATTGAACCATTATACCACATGGAGGTACAAGCGAACTGCATTCTTGTACTGAGCGGATTATGTTTATTATATCTGTAGAAAATAAAGCAGCAACAGGACTAGAAACGAATTACTGATAGTGCAGCTTGAACAATTGCAGAATGCGGCATTGGATGTCGTACTCATGCTTAACTGCGGAACTGCATTGCCTTCATTGGTTTGAATTGACGCAGTTGTGGTAATTGTGGTGAAATTCTCTGTTTTTGTGGGCTGTAGTAGCTGGCCTCTCGAGTCTTTGGGGATTGCAATGCTATTAACTAAATGTACGCTATTGAACGGCACCTGTGTGATTGTTTGCACCGAAGGGGCATCAACAGGGTCTGTAGCAACAGGAATGAGCATCGGAGCCGTGTGCACTGGTGGTGGTTTATCGAGAACAAGTTTGGAGCTCTGCGTTGACTGATTGCAATACCCAGGAGAGTACTCTATCTCGATAGTTGTGTTTGGGCTATGTGGATAAAAGCGGTTGAATATATCCTGCGATTCATGAGTCATGCCTTGTTAATAATTGATTACATAGATCTGAAGTGCAATTGTATTCCGCTGTTGTATTCCGGAGTCCAACGACAATATTCTCTGGTTGCACGCATATTATAATTTGACAGTGCGGGGCAGAAGGGCCAAACAGAGTTATATCGACAGTAGTGTTTTCAATAGTACATAACCCATTGGCTGCTGTAATTGTATATAGCCCATTCCATACCTTCATTTCTCTTATTTACAATTTTTCCAAGAAAACAGATGTCGTCTGTGTCCTTTCAAAAAAGCCATGGTCAGAGCATTTGATCAACTGGAAAGGGAAAAATGTTTATTGAATCTTGAACGGAGCGGCTTTGGCATCATTCTGCCCCAAGTTGCCCAGGTTGAACAGCATCTCAACAGTTGCTAATTGAGAGTAATGCGTGTAGGCAGTGTTGTCTGTTGAGCCTGGAGTGACACCACCACCTAGCAAGATCGCATACACTTGATTGGTGGTGTAGGATGCGTCTTCGTCAAAAGTAACCAAAAACAACGTGTTGGCAAAGTATGGGTTGGTGAAGAGCGGACCAATCGTGGTTTGAAGCCAGTTGGATGCGTATCCTACAGAAGTATCGTGTCCATCGTTGTTCATGTTTGGAGTGTAAAATACATAATCTGGAACACTCTTGTTTTTGATATCGGTAGCAAGCTGCGTAGCTGGTGCAATTTTTGAACAGCGTCCACTATTTTTTGCGACGGTAGTGTATGAGATGAATGGATTGTGTTTTCTTCTATATGGAGAGCTGTCTCCAGAGAAGCAGTTTCCAGGATAATTTTCCTCGTAAGCTCCCCAAGTCTTTCCACCGGCAGTCAAGAGATCAACAACGCTCTTTTGGTTAACATTAAATGTCCCATCTGAATTAACGCCAAAAGTGCTACCACCAATCATCGCAACATAGTTTGGCTGGGATGGATGAGCTACCGCCTTGTAGTTGGTCAATAATCTTCCTTGTGAAGTTAGGGTGGTGCCCAAGTATTGATCTTGCATCGCAGTGTCATAATCGGTATTTTCTAGGAGCACAACGAAAAATCTATCAATTGTGGCATATGCTGCTGCAGCGAGATATAGAAATCTAAAGTTCATTGGAGGTTCGTAAACCCGCGACTTTTTATTCTTGCCGCAATCATCAGTGTGATGCACATGGCTCCCACGTTTTGATAAACGTGTTCACTCGGGCACAGCCATTTACAATATTTCATGAAAGAATGGAAAGTCCCGATTATTTGAAAAACGATCGGTACTTGAATATATTAATGATCACAAAGGGAACGCCTGCTCCACCTCTTCTTTACTATACCCTAAATCTTTCATCATTTGACGTGCCTTTAATATTTCGATTTTGTTTCTAATTGTTTCTCGAACAAGTTTCGCCTGCATTAACTGGTTACTCGCCTCCCATTTTGAACTGTCTTTTCCTCCATTGTTGATTTCCTTCAGTATCAAATCAAAGTCTTTTTCTATTTCATCTACCATCTTGGCTCTCTTTTCTTTGGAATTTTTTGGACGAGCAGTAGCTTTGTTGGTATTTTGTTTCCGTTGGTTGTGTTGATGTTTTGCTTCTTCCGCGGCCGCTATTTTAGTCTCGATTGTGGGCAGCTTTGGAAGTTTGGATTCGTCAGCTTCCAAGTTATTCTCTTTTACATTAGTCTTTCCATCAGGAATATGGATGTCATCATTTTTGGTTATATTGGGAAGAACAACCGTCTTGGCTGCGGGCTGTTTGGATTCATCGACATCGAATATGATATTGGCTTTTGAAGTGGATATGTATATGATGTCTTCCTTCAGTTGCGCTTCCACCACATTTATTATTTTTATTTTATCGCTTTTCTTTGGCAAATCGTCTACATTGGTATTAGGATCAATTATTGTAATTCTTAATGTTCTGTGGGTTTTTTTTGTGATGCAGTATAATCGAATGTACGATTTTTCTACTTTTCGCGATGTTACTGTTGCTCTAAACTCTGAATCAGGTAGTATTTTAGGTGGATCAATTTCTTTTATCAGTTGTCCGGTATCGTTGGATCCAGACGGTGTCATGGATAGGGTAAACAAAGAAATTAGGAGAATTTTTTATTTAAGCAGTAATTGGAGGACGTTTTTGGGTCAAAGAAATCTAAGGTTAAAACAGGTTACCTTTTCTCCAAGTGCTAATGCGATACCTTGAGTTTTAGATCTAATGCGAATATGGCCGGTAATAACATTGTTGGTTAATTCCAGGCAGATATTTGCTAAGGCATCTTCACCAAATATCGATTGGGAATACATATTAGCGGCAAGGAAACCGCAGTCGCCAGAGAGTGCGTTTTCAGCAGTCAGACAATGCATATTTGTTGATTTGAGGACAAAATCGAGATATTGGCGCAAGTCTTTGATATAGGTTGTAACAATAACCTTGTTTTCCCATTCAAACTCTTCCCACATACCTCGGAATTTAGTTTCTGAACATGTTTTTGGCTTGATATAATCCATGATATCGATATGGATATCATTTAATACGACAGAGTTGAAATCCGACAAAACAGCTCCGTCATATACAATATTTCCAAAGATCACCCCGTTTTCGGTGGAAGAAACTTTAAAGTTGGCCTTGATTGAGTGGAAGCCGTGAGGCCCAATAGTTTGTGGAGTTGGCTTTTCGACCAATTTCAAGTCGCCCAAAGCTGAAAATTCAATTGTCAAATTTTGCAATGTCTGTGGGGTCTGGTTGATAATTAATATTTCTACATTAAAGTAATCGTACCTAGAATAATATCAAATTGATGTACATTAACATAGACTTCGGCGTATACAGGATCAGAATACCCTGTAAGTTGCATGATTCTGTTCAATTTTGACACATATATTTCTTGGTCAGATCCGGTCCCAGTTGCTCTGGTTAAATCTGCAACGTCTTCATCCGCAACATTTTCACCAGCCTTTTTGCTCTTTAATAATCTGAAACTGACCACATCGTCCACTTGCGCTTTAATCTTGGTCCCGATCGACTTTGAATTGATTTTCTATTGTTAATGACAACTACATCTCTTGATTCGATAATCTTTCCAAATGCTTTTCTTGAATCACTCAAGAATGACTGCACCAGAGCATTCTCCAGAGGGTTGGAAGCCAAGACTCTAACACAAGTTACAAGGCGTCCATATGAATCTTCGTCAATTTGGGCAGCGACAAATGAAGATTTCCCAACACGAATGATACTGGTTATAATCAGCATAACTTCAGTTTTGAAAGCATTGACCTTGGCAGGATTTTGCGCGACTTCAGCATAGCGAAGAGCTAATTTTGTAAGAGTAGTCCCAAGTACGGCGGTTACAAAGAAATCTCCGGCAAAGATTAAAGTCCTTAATGGAGGTCTAACCGAATGGCCCGCGCTGCCATTTTGAAGTCCGTTTGTAACAGTAGAGTAAACAGTTTCGGTAGCATATGTTCCATCAGCCAAGATTCTTTTCGGAGCAGCTTTAGCCTTTTCTTCTGGGGCAGTTGGAGAGAGCGGATCTTGGAGTAGCTCTTCATGCTCTACAATTGGTATTGCGCCAATTGATTCCCTAATTTTTTCCAAACTGTGTTCAATGAGATGTTCGTCGTTTGCGTATTCGCCGATCGCCCACAGAGCTCCACGTAAAGTTCTTCCTGTTTTCATTTCCAAGAAAGAGTCGAGCAAGTTGGATGTAATGCTGGAACGCAAATGCTCAAATCTTTCCATTACTTCTTTGACAAACGTAACAACATCTACAGCAGAAAGTTTGTTTGTATCGTTCAAAAATTCCATCAAAACGTGTACTACAGAGTCTGCAACCTCAGGGAATTTGATTGCACAAGAATGAATTGATTGGATAAGCAATTGGCGGTATTCGTTAGTCTTTTCGTATTCCTGGTCGTGAGTCTTGACAAGCTCTTTCTTTAAGAATGTAATGACTTCGTCGACATTTCTTCCAGAGACCATATCCATTGCAATAGACAGGCACTTTCTGCGGACTGACAAATCGGGACTAGAAATAACTCGTAAAATATCCATGACTGAATCATCCAAGACTCTGTCATTCTTTTCGCGTAGTTCGTTGATCCTTGCGAGCACAATTAATTTCACGTTATTATCAGACTCTTTTACGGCAAGTTCGATATAGCAGCTTGTTGCAGCTTTGACTGCAGATACGTGGCTAGAAAGGTACACCAAGGTATTTGCAGCTTCGTACCTGACTGACGGAGATGCAACGGTTAAAAGCGAGATGACCGTTTGAATATACTGTGCCTTATCTGCTGATGGCGACCTACAATCCTTGCGAATGATTTCAATGAAAACTAGTTGTAATTGCTGATCAAAGTTGGTGATTTGGCCAGATACCGTATGGTAATATTGAACCGCAACTGGCAAAGCAGTGTTCATCAGCAATATCAAGGCATTTCTTCTTGCACTTTGATCTGCTTCGGCACCAAGATATGCTTCAACTAATTCATTTGCATCCGGGATCAGGTATTGGTGGATTTTGAAAATTGAATAAATTGCCAACACTGCATTTTTACGGACGTAAGGATGCTTGTGTTCTAAGCATTGTCTAACTGAAGGAACCAATGGTTCTAGGATATCTGCTTCCTTTAATTTACACAACAATCTCAAGCACTGACCTCGAATAAATTCATTTGGATGGAGTAAATCGTTACGCAAAGCATTGCTAGATTAGAAAACAATTACCATACAAGCACCATTTCGGGTCTTGGTGTACCATCAGAGTTTCGTTTTGCGCAGATTTCCCAGTATAAAAAGCAAAGCTTTTTCAATGGCTTGTTCTTGGACGGCATAACGAATCTGATTACAGACATCAAAAGTCCATTCAGCGATTCGCCATTCAACATCATCGCCAAGATTGTTTTCATTGCTTGGATTTTTTGGGGTTCGTTTCCAGATTCCAGTTGCTTCTTTAGTTCATTAACTGGAATCTCTTTTTCTTCATTGCTTTGTATTAGCGTGTACGCTGCTTCCATTTTGATTAATTTTTGTGATGCAAGATTTTCAAATTGCTTTTTCGAGTATGTCTACTAGACTAATTTACATTGCTAGCTAGAAAAAATCACTGTAATCTCACTTGATTATACTTTTTACAGCAACCTAGCCGGTAAACGTGGAAGTCGGGTTTCCAAGTAGTTTTCTGGATCGTTTGCCGCCGTCTGGTTTATCTGGCAGCCAGATATGTCTAAAGAGTCATTCGACAATAAGACAGAAATATTCCCCTCAAGCCAATTCCAGTTGACAAAAAAAATTATTGGTAGAAAATTATTCAGTAATATGAAAAGAAGGAACAAACAGAAAGACTTTGCAGTAAAGCAAGTCAAGTTGGACGAACCAATTGCGGAACATTTGGTCGCATTGTCTCTCAAGCCAGTAGAGTGTGGTGCAATTTCAGAAAACGAAAATCTTGGATTTGAAAAGAAATACATAGCTTCACAACGCAAATATAAAACCTCTGGCGAAGAGCGCGGTCCTAGAGAACCAAACCCAAATTCAACCCGCAAGCCAAAAAAGAAGGTAGCCCTATTGATGAGCTACGCTGGAACAGGCTATCACGGAATGCAAATGTACTTTATTATTAATCAGTAATCCCTTGGCGTCCTCAATCGAATTAGACTTACACAAAGCATTAGCGGCTTCTGGTGCAGTTTCCCAAGATAACGCAATGGATCCAAACAAAGTAACATTTGATTAATTAGTCTTCGTTTGTAAGATGTGCAAGAACAGACAAAGGAGTTCATGCTGCTGGTAATGTCGTGTCTTTGAAAATGACTTTGGAGGATGGGATAATAGATATGATTAATCAAAAACTGCCTCCGCAAATTCGGGTATGGTCGTGGTCCAGGGTACCAAACAAATTCAGCGCCAAAGTGATGTGTGACTCTCGCATTTATGAATACTTGCTGCCTACATACTGTTTGGGAGATGTAGACCCGTCCTTTTATCCTTACTCCAATGTTGCTGCACAAAATAACTTTGACATCAGCACTCTGACTAGGGAATTAAACGAACCTCAAGAATTAGAGCCTGTTGACAAAGATACACTAAATGAACTGCAAGGCTATAGGGCCACACCTGAAAAACTGGAAGAGCTGAAAGCAATTTTAGCAGAATATAAAGGAACCAAGCTTTATCACAATTTCACAGTTGGTAAATCGTATAAAGATAAATCAGTGAAACGATTTATCATTGATTTCCAATCTGGAGAGCCATTTGTAAGAGATGGAATAGAATGGATCAGCTGCAAAGTGCTGGGACAGGCATTTATGCTTCATCAAATTAGGAAAATGATTGGATTAGCAATATTGATGGTTAGAACTGGGACAAAGAAAGATTTGATTCAGCACTGTTTTGGATCTGAAAGGGTGAATATCCCAAAAGCTCCAGCCTTGGGATTGCTATTAGAAAGAGTATATTTTGTTAACCAAGCCCATATTTGATCATTACAACGAAAAAGAAGGTTCAAACGAAGATCGCGATGCTATTGACTTTACTCCTTTCCAAAAAACGATCAACGAATTTAAAGAAAAGTGGATCTACAAAGCTATTTCAGATACGGAAAAAGAAGAAGGGCAGTAGGGGTTGAATTAACGTAGATTTGCGGACTGGCTTCGGTTGGTAGATCAATGCAGCGACGATTATTCTTGGTTCTTGAACAAAAAGAGTGAATTTGATTTGGAGTTGCAACCGGAAAACCTCTTCAAAAAAGGAGGGAAATCTGCAGAGGAAGTCGAGCTAGCTGAAGGGGAGGACGGCGAAGAATAGCGTGTTTATCCAACTAGCTACGTCGAATTTCATCCAATAAATTCAAGTAATTGTAAATATCTTTGATTGCAGGAACATTAAAATCACCACTTTTAGCAATCTTTGCAATCAGAAAAATGCTTGCGAACTTGGTTCAAAATGAAACGTTTTTATTTGGAGTAACAACTGGGATTGCACTAGTAGCAACTATTCAATACCTTGTCGGATTCCTTGCAAGGCCAGCAGACGGATACGAACCACCAATCGTCCAGCCAATTGTTGACCAATTTCAGCATGCCATCTCACGTCCACAAACTCCGCCATCAAATTCAGGTGCAGTACTTGCTTCTCTTGATGATCAACTTGTAGTATCTACTGCAAAATTGCAAAAGATTGTTTTACATATGGTTACAGAGTTTAAAAAAGGATTAGCGAATGACGGAGAGGTTATTCCCATGTTACCATCGTATGTACTTAATAGACCGACAGGAAATGAAGTTGGTGTGTACTTGGCTTTGGATTTAGGAGGAACTAATTTCAGAGTGTGCAGAGTCAATCTCGAAGGTTATGGAAATATGAGACTAACTTCTGCAAAATATACAATATCAGAAGAATTGAAAGCAGGCCCTGGTGAAAAGCTGTTTGAATTCTTGGCTGACTGCGTTGCCGCGTTTTGCAAAGATTACAATTTGGATCCGACCGGGGATTCGATTCCCATGGGATTCACATTTTCGTTCCCATGTAAACAAACTGGTATTGATAAGGGTACATCTTGTTGATTTAGGAATTCTATTGAATTGGAGTAAAGGATTTGTTTGCGACGGGGTTATCGGAAAAGATGTTGTCGCGTTTTTACAAGAGCAATTTAAAAAGAAGGGGCTCAACATTCAGATTAAGGTACTGTTGGTATAATGGCAGGCAATTGTCAACGACACTGTCGGCACTTTAATTGCTCACGCGTACACAGATCCACAAACTTATATCTCTGTTATTCTTGGTACTGGAACGAATGCTGCCTATGTTGAAAAGATTGCCAATATTCGCAAATGGGGAACTGGATCTGGCGAAGTAATTATCAACACCGAATGGGGTGCCTACAAAGAAGCCTCAATCCTGCCAATTACTCATTGGGATAATGCTCTTGACCGCAAAACCACCAATCCTAAGCAGCAAATTTTTGAAAAAATGATTTCTGGAATGTACCTGGGCGAAATTGTTCGTTTAATCATCCTTGAATTAATCAAATCAGGGGAATTATTTAGCGGTGTTGGCTCATCATTATTGGAAGAACCATACCATTTCGATACCGCGTACATGTCTCGTATTGAAAGGTATTCCGAATTAATCTTAGAGATCACTCTTTAGCTTTATCAGATACCAAGCAAGTATTAGAAGACGTAATGGGTGTCTTAAATTCAAATCTTGAAGATCGTCGGGTTGTGAAGCATGTTTGCGAATTAGTTGGAACAAGAGCGGCAAGATTGGCTGCAGCAGGTGTTGCAGCTTTAGTTACAAAGATCAACAGACTAGATGCTTGTACAGTTGCAATTGATGGATCCCTATTTGAACACTATCCTCACTTTGGTAATAGAATGAGAGATGCTTTACGCGAGTTGCTTGGAATTACCGCCCAGAACATTTTACTGGAACAAGCGAGAGATGGTTCCGGCCAAGGTGCAGCTCTAATTGCAGCTCTAGTTTAATATAACCATTCTATACGTGTTATTTCTATTCCATCTTGTTGCGAGTGACATCATAATTTTCACGCAATATGTACGAACTGAACGAGCAGGAAATCCAGGACTTGTATGACTGGATAGACCAAGCGAAATTTAGTCGTCCGAAACGAAATATAACTCGAGACTTTAGCGATGGAGTGGCATGCGCAGAGTTAATTCATCACTTTATTCCAAAGATAGTCGACCTACACAACTACTCTCCTGCAAACTCAATGTCTCAAAAGCTTTACAACTGGAATACACTCAACTGTACTTTATTTTAATAGTAGTTAAAGTTTTCAAAAAGTTGGGATACGTAACCTCAGATGAGATAATTCACTGTATTGTAGCCATGCGGCCTGGATACGTGGAATATTTGCTGTACGAGCTTCGGTTCAAGGTAACTTTTGGATAATACAGATTGAGAGTTTTCACAACCCAACTCCTCACCATCCCCCCGTCCAGTCACCAGAACCAGTACAGAAACCCAAACCAACTGCCAAGGAAAAGATTGTCCATGAATATCAACCAGATCCAATGATAAATCCGGTTATACATGACATGAACGAGACGATAAAAATCCTGCAGTTAAAAGTATCCAAACTGGAGGAATTGCTGACATTGAAGGATGGAAAGATTAGAGAATTGTCAATGAGGATTCAAAGAGAATAAAACATATGGATTTACACGTTAGAATTCCTATGATTCAACTCAGAGTTTTAGCTTGCAAAACTGCACTTATGCTCACCAGAAACGAATGCTTTATTCAAACAATCTACAGCTTTGGCTTTGATAAGCGAGCAATGACACCTTCCAAACTCTTTACAGTTTTTGGAAGCGACAACATTCCCCATCCCATGGCACTTTCTGCCTCAAGTCTTTCATCATCTCCCCATTCGCTTGCCAACTCTTGACGCAAAATGTTTTTGCAGATGACTCGTCCTGTATCTGGAGTCTTCAACAACTAGTTTAGTATTAATTACTTGTCTGACTGTAGCTTCAGCAGCAGGTAAGAGGGCTTCTCTTGATTCAACAATCTGGTCGACTAAATTGATTTCAATAGCTTTCTTTGCGTCAACCATTTGAGCAAACAAGATAATTTTCTCTGCGTGAGTTTGTCCAACGATCTTAACTAGCAATTTCATCCAGTATTCCGGAACAGTGATTCCTAATGCAACTTCGTTCAGTCCCATAGACATATCTGGAGTTGCAATACGGTAATCGCACACCAAAGATAGACAAGTACCCCCAGCAGGACAAGCTCCGTTGATGGCTGCGACAGTAGTTAGTCTGGAATTGTAAACGTTTGCCAAGAATTGATTTTGCAATTTCCAAAATTTAGTGTATCTCTCTTTGCTAGATTTTGGAGCATACAATTCCAAAATATCATTTCCTGCAGTGAAAATAGGTCTTTCTAATCCAGATTTGAAAATCACTGCTCGCACACTGTTATCGTTTTCGAGGGATTTAACTGCTGCATCCAGTTGTTCCCATAAATCCAAATTCATTGAATTGACTGGATCCCTTTTGATTGTGAGGATTGCGTACCCTTTCTTGATTTCAGTAAAGACGATTTGTTTTGACATTTTTGAGAACGGGCGAACCGACGAGTTTAAATACCCCAAGAACACATGATCATATGCCATATGCAATTGTTGACATTTTGACAACGGGAGGACCGGTAAGTTTAACTAGCCAGACACATGATATCTCCCTTTCAAATTACAAGAGGAAAAAGTAAGACGGGCTTTTCGGGAATGCACGCTAGTGAATGCGATTGAAATTCGATTATTATACAGACTATATTTGACTATTTCCCCATTCAAATCACATCAGATGTGGCTGAGCCAAAGCATATTTTCAAGTTGAAAGAATTTGACAATTTGCAGTTGGAAATGGGAAGAGGTCAACGAGCGCACAAGAATTTCAAAGTCCCGAAAACTTCATTTGATACCTTGGCTTCAAAAGAGGAATTATTGGAATCACCCGCACTGTACAGTGCACCAAAAAAACCCCCAGTAACCGAAGACAGTATTCCGCTAGTTCATTTAATTACCACTTATCTATCCTACTTTATTTTGATTTGCGTAGGACACATTAAGGATTTTATAATCAAGTGGACTAATCCCGAAGCGGTTAAACACTTGTATCCACAAAATGGACTTGCACCTATTACCACTGGATTCGATACTTTTTATCACCGTAATTTGTATATGCGTATCAGAGATTCCTTCTTCAGAACTGTTACTGGCGTAGCTGGCGGCAGGGTTACTGTGTTCGAAAGGGTTTCGGATGATTTCAACATGACATTTAGGTAAGCGCTTTTTGACGAGACATACCGGAAAACTAATTTCGCTGCTGAATTTATCTTCATACAATTATTTAGGGTTTGGCGAAAATAATGGACGGTGTACCGACAATGTTGAAGAAATTGTAAAGGAAAGAGGGATATCTACTTGTTCTTCTCGTGCGGAAGTTGGTTCTTGCGATTTGCATAACGAGACCGAGCAATTGGTAGCCTCGTTTTTGGGCCAAGAAGCCGCTCTAATTACTTCGATGGGATTCGGCACAAACTCTACTATTATTCCCGCTTTGGCTGGCAAGGGGTGTTTGATCATTTCTGATGAGTTAAACCATGCTTCAATTGTTTTCGGATCGAGAACGTCTGGAGCAACCATTAAAGTATTCAAGCACAATGACCCCGTTGACCTTGAAATGGTGCTTAGGGACTCAATCTCTCAGGGCCAGCCTCGAACTCATCGTCCCTATAAAAAGATTCTAGTTGTCGTTGAAGGATTGTATTCCATGGAAGGAGACATTTGCAAATTACCAGAAATTGTTGAACTAAAAGAAAAGTACAAGGTAAAAGATCACTAATGTAGTTTTACTTGTACTTGGATGAAGCTCACTCTGTCGGTGCTATGGGTCCTAATGGGAGAGGTATTTGCGATTATTATGGTATGCATCCATCCTCAGTTGATATTCTAATGGGAACATTTACAAAATCATTTGGAGCTGCAGGCGGGTATATCGCTGCGAAAAAGACTCTGATTGATTACCTACGACTCAATTCTTACTCTGCCATCTACGCCGAATCCATCAGTGTTCCCGTTATTAAGCAAATCTATTCCTCACTCAGAATCATTATGGGATTGGAAATGGGCACTGAAGGCCGTGAAAGGATACAAAAATTGGCGAGAAATTCAAAGTACTTTGCAGATGGGTTGCGCAAACTTGGATTTATAGTTTATGGAAACGATTCCCCGATTGTTCCGTTGCTGCTGCTCAATCCTGCAAAAATGCCAGCGTTCTCGAGAGAAATGCTGAAAAGAGGAATAGCCGTTGTTATTGTCGGTTATCCCGCAACTGCTATTATTACTTCAAGAGTTCGTTTCTGTATATCATCTGCCCACTCTCTTGACGACCTTGACTGGGCGTTATCTCAAATCTCTGAAGTTGGAGATAGACTTCTCTTAAAGATGGGAAACAAAGAGCTTCCGTACTAAATAAATTCTATAACTGTTATTGACACGGAATTTATATCTAATTTATTCTAACAAGAGATTTGAAGTGAGCTGGTTTTGTCATTGAAATCTTGCCCAACAAAAGCAGTGTTTCCAAACCCAAATGATTTCGTTTGGCCACGCAGGTTTCCGTCTTCAGCCAAAATGACTTTGCAGTTTGAAGAGAGGACTTGGAGAGACGAAATTTCATCATTCCAAGGAGCATCATAATAGCCTGGGGATGTGTAGCAAATTTGTCTGCCGCCAAAGTTTGCATCCCAATAAACACAAGCAATCTGCTTTTGAGGGCTAACCGCGTATTGGCTATTCAACAAATCCAATGCAATGATTTGTGCACGAGAGTCTTTTCTTTGTGAGGGACCAGCCCAGTTTAATCCTGCAACCAAATTTTGAGGGTTCGAACTAGAGAGACTTGATGCAGCAAAAGAATTCCAGGTGGTGGATAGAACACTTGCAATAGCAGATGTTTGGCCATTGATTCCTGCTGCAAAGAGTAGTCTGTACAGACCTCTAACGTAGATCCCTTTGAACAACGCTCCATCGTTTCCACAGTCAGATAAAGCACCAGCGCGGTCACAAGAAGAGTATTCCCTGATGATGCTGTTGGTAGAGAACGAAGGCAATGAATTGACACCCATCTGTGATGCTTGAACCAGCCAGTTTTGATCATTGGTCGCTTTGAACATGTTTACCATACCAGAGATCATCACACCAAGCTGATAAGAGTACACACCGCCATTCAAGCTACACATAGAGTCAATATTTTTAATTCCATCAAGGAATATTTTCCCATCATACAATTTCGCGTTCATGATCCAAGTAAAAGTCTTTTGGGCTTCATTGAGATAGAAATTATTGCGGGTTTTGAGGAACAGCTTTGAGGAAAGCTCAAAATAAAGTCCATTTGCAATAGTGTTCTTGTAATCACCGTTGATGGTCCACAGGACACCTCCACCACATTTGTCTGACCAACTTTGTTGCATAATTTGATGTTCATGGACAGCATGATCAATATACTCTTGATCTGGACGTAAATCATGGGCTTTGAGAGCGGCCAGCGCTAACCAAGCTCTGTCATCAAGATACTGGTTTGTGTCTCCTTTGTAATCAAATTTTGACAGTTTGTCCAAATATTGATTTAGGATAGAGTCTCGAAGTCCAGTGACTTCGTAGTGGTCAAATAGAGTTTGAAATACATTTGCCCTTGGCCAATAGTCCAGTTGATCCATAGTAGCTGCTGTGGAGTCCTGAAAGGTAACTAGGAAATGAGATTCAGTATCAGATGCAGACCTGGCAGATGCAACGATAGCGGCGGATAGCAACAGGGAAATGTATGGTCGCATTACTTTTCACAAGGTGTCCTCCATTTTATACCTCCAAGGCAGTTTCCTTTTTCGCTCTATTGCTGACCTTGAGCCTGGATACTGTACCTGGAGCAGACGCTTTGTTGAAAATGAGATTAAAATACAATTGGATACTAGTGGATTTCAGTCTCAGCTTTTGAAATCAGCACGCTAATTGTGATTTGTGCGAAACGTAACTATGTATAAATTGGTGTTATTGAAATCCAATAGTTCAAAAGAATCAGTTACTTAGATTGAGGTTAACTTGGCTTATTAATGCTCAAAAGTAGTTGCAGTATGGATCGTTTTAATCAACACAAAAAATGGGGCTCTTAACGCTTAAGCAGATAAACAAATTTCAAGAATTGAACGAGTGTCTTGTAATTTTTACTCTGCTCTTGTTAAATCATTCCGATTTGGAAGAGATTTTCAATATCCGATGAGAATTCATTTTTTATGGCAGTTGCTCAATAAGGATGGTTCGATAAATTATTCCAGTGCTCTTGAGCTGCATTTGACTTGATCATCCGAGTACCTTCCGACACTCTCTCGCTGTATTTAAAGGGCCTTGACGATTTAGTTCCTTTTTTCCGAAACAGGCCACAAACCAAGGATTTTTTTGCAGGATGAATTCCAAACTCGCAATATTCCAAGCCAAAACGTTTCTGCTATCGCCAGACTTGTGCCGACTTTACCTCTCGTTCCTGATATTCAGCACATGCTCGTTTTCAATGGTTTACATTCAAATTCTTAATGAAAACGAAGCCATCAGGAATAAAGCTGGCCCGCTAGTAGATACTGGATTCGAGCTATTTGCGTTTGAAAAGCCTATTTCTAGTGCATATGCAGACAATTTCATTACCCTTCAATGCCTTTTAATGGGCATTTATTCGTTGTACTGTGGAAAGTTGGTTATGACTGCGAGGAGGGTGTTCCTATTAGTAGCATCAATTTACTGCCTACGCTCATTGACAATGTCCATGACCCACTTGCCATCACCTAATCCACAGTGTCCCCAGGTTTACAGAGAAAAATCCACACATTTATACTCGACATTTATGGGCTATTTCACCGGACAGTCGTTTTGCAGCGACTTGGTGTTTTCTGGACATACGTCAGTGTTAATGCTCGGGATATGGATAATTTTTAGTATTCCTGCAAAACACGATTCAAACATGAAAAAAACAGCTACCAGCAGCGCACTATTTCATCAAACTGTAGCAAGGTTTGGATCAGTTTTTATCGCTTGTGCTGGGATTTTCTCTATAGCGCAAAGCAAATTGCATTACACGGTCGACATTATCTTGGGGATAATTATTTCTGGATTGGTTTTCGTTTGCTTCACTGCTTGCATCGGCTGGGCGTCAATCTACTGGTATCAAAACTTGAACCAGGATATGGATGGGGACACCTCTCAGACATCTGAAATTCTTCCCACAGAACAGCTATATGATGGTATGGGTGTGTATAATCCCCTGCCAATGTCACTGATATGCTTCGTAGGTTGGCTGGATGCTGCTGACCTGCGGGTGTACGAATATTACCACAATTCATTCACCCAAAGTATTGGTTTGGTTTAATCTGTTGCATAGTATAATAAAGGCCATAGATTAGCTTTTCATGGCAACTTTTGTATCGGAGTTTAAGGAAACTAAAAAGTCATGTGAATGCAAGAAACAGTTTATTCGTAGATGAGTCTGTCCAATCCACGGGAGACAGATTTGACACCTTGTGGGAACCACAAAGCGATTTCCTTTTGGGCAGATTCGACAGCATCAGATCCGTGGCAAAGGTTCTTACCAACGTCAATGCAGAAATCTCCACGGATAGTTCCAGGAGCAGAGTTCAATGGGTTGGTTTCTCCCAAAAGCTTACGTCCAGTCTTGACAGCGTCTTTTCCTTCCCAGACCATACCGACAACTGGGCCGGAAAGCATGTACGCAACTAATTTAGGGAAGAATGATTTGGTCTTGAGGTCACCGTAGTGTTCTTCCAAGTGTTCCTTGGTTGGGTGCATCAATTGAAGAGCAACAAGCTGGAATTAATGAAAATTACCTTGTAGCCCTTGCTTTCGAAACGCTTGATGATCTCGCCGACGAGTCCACGTTCGACACCGTCTGGTTTGACCTACTGTTAAATAAATTCATGCCATAATGTAAGTTTGTTCAGCGTTTGTCATTTGAATGAGATCTGCGAAAAAAATTTTGGTGGGGCTTGACTGAAATGTAATAACAATCAGGTTCAGCTCCTTCCAGCAAGTTGTGACTGCGAGCATTTTAGATTAAGATTGTAAAGAATTGGAAATGGAGCTTTATTCAATTTCAATCACAAACGATTGAATTCATACACTGGAGTATCAGGCTTGAACGGAACTCCCAATTCTTCCAACTTTTGGAAAGCGGCAGCAAAGTCTTTGAAGAATAGCGTTTGATCTTTTGCATAAGTTTCAACATGCTTTCTGAATGCCCTGTCATTGATAAGTGCCAAGTCGGTTGGCAGCATCATGAGAGATGAGGTCTTGTTGTCGACATATTGGAATGGCCCAGCCCACTTCTTGCCAACCCATCTTTCGCTCAATAAAAGCTGACGTCAACATACAACTACCTTGTAGAATTCATTAGAGAAAGTGATTGGAGCAAAAGTCCAAGGACCATCGTATCCAGATCTGTCAGTATGGCACCTTCCTAATCCGTGAGCTCCAGACAAGATAACGATTTCTTGGTCGTTGAAGCCCATTCTGTAAAAGGTGGAACGTAACTAAATCAACTTAATATTACATGGTCTTGGTTTTTTGAGGCATCTGGCAATCTACCGTCTGGAGAGCAAGTTTCAGCAGATAGTGCATCACTTCTTCCTGGTCTCCACTTGACAGTTGGTCCTCCCATTTCTTGAATGGCAGTAACACCAGCCAAAGACCACAAATCAGAGTAGGAAATCTTTGGGAATTTCTTTTTGATTGGCTCAAGCAAATCCCTTGCTACACCAAGACCTTTGATTAACAAGCCCTTTACCTGCATTTGCACCATGAGCACTTTCAGGTGAGAATCTCATTGTTGCACCATTGGATCCACCACTTCCTGATATCAATTGATCTCTTACCAGTCTTGACATCAAAAGTACCTGCAGCGTGCCATGCCAACCGTAGCAAAATAGGGCCATAAGATCCATCGTCATAATCATTATTTTCCATGACTTCAGCAATCGCATTGTAAACTTCTTGGTAATTGACTGGCTTGTTTTGTTCTACATTAAACCCAACTCACCAGTGTAATAGTAATAACCACCTCCACCTAATGCGGCAAGGATTACAGTGTAAAGTAAAGTGTTTGAGCTAGATTCTGGAGCTGCTTTTGGGGCTGGAGTTGGCTTTGCAGCTTGAGTGGTTTGAAATCTTGGGCGGAAGAGCGCAGGTGAGCGTCTTCCAATGGCTGAAAATAGTCTCTGGGCGATCATTTTGCAGATTCGACTTTAAATTTTTCCGCTTCCCTTTTTTGGCTACATTTTTTGCGAACATGACAATATATGCCAGAATGATGTTGAAATACCCATTTGCAACTCAGGTTGTAACTACAGGTAAGTTCCGATAACGAAAGGGTTCTTGTTTGGTGCTGGAGACTGTATTACACAAAAGATGTTTGAAAAGAATGAAAAATACGATTTTGCTAGGTCTGCCAGATTAATAGGTATTTGACGGTTAATGATAGCTTACGGATGCGTAATTGGCGGTCCCTGCATGTATAGCACGATTAACCAAGGGTTCTCTGGTACAGATTCCTAAACCAGCGAATCACACTAAAGAATCCGCTAATCGCTCGGGTTTTGTTGGATCAGTGTGTGTTTGCGCCAACGTTCATTGGAGTGTTTTTCATATACAACGGTCTAATGGAAGGTAACTCGGTTGAACAGGTAAAGCAAAAGCTCGCGATTGGTTATAAGCCAGCATTGTTGGGAAATTATACCGTCTGGCCTGCGGTCCAACTAGTTAACTTCAAGTTTGTTCCTTTGAATTATCAGACTGTGCTAGTAAACACTGTAGCATTGGGTTGGAACGCGTACCTTTCAATTCTGAATCAACGAAGCAAGATTAAATCAGATTAGCTTCTCCAAATATATCTTTTGCGCTTTTTCAAGTACTTTGTCCATGTAAGTTGAGATTAAATTACAATGGTGTGTTACCACGGTTAATTTACTACCAAGTAGCAAGGCGATTGACTCCGAAACATCAGAGTATTTGCTATTTGGAAATAATGTGAAATACAATTGTTATCGGAACAGAAAGAAATTGCTTTCCTCTATACCACAGTATTGCAATTGGAAATCACTGCAAATCCACTGCCTGGTTAAGGTAAAGCTCCAAGGATGTTCAATGACGCCTTGTGGCAATACACTCCAATTTCTAATGTGGCATTAGGCTCCATATCAATTGACACTAGATCAGTAGTTTTAGATAAAAGATATTGGCATTGAATTGAAATTCTCGGCGGTCTTTAGTCGGTGCTTTTTTGAAAAGTGCCACCAAAATCTTGGGGATTTAGGCTGATTTTCAGGCCACATGATCGAAAAAGACCTGGGCTGAGAGGAAAAACAGTTAGTGAAGCCAGATTAAAGGTTTACACCACAAATATCCTCGTAGATTTCTTTGCCCACCAAAGCTGTTAGAGTTTATGATCCAAGCTAAAGATTGAAGCCTCTCCCGCTCTCATGGCTCCAACTGCTTCTCCCAATCTCCCTTCATCATAATTCGTTTTTGTCTTACCTTCTAAATTTGGGAAATGACCTCGCCACTTTTTCATTAATGGCAAAAAATTCCTTTAAAACCACCAAAATTTAGAGGAATCCACCTCTTAAGATGGTAAAATTTGGCTGATATCTAGAAATCCGAAACATTTTTATTTGGTGTTACTACTGGTATAGCTGTTGTAGCAACTGTACAGTACTTGGTTCAACTTGCCTCATATGCCTTCCCGCAACAAAAACCAGCTAGTAACGGAATAATAAAACCGATCCCAATCAGACTCAAAGCAATTGAAGAATCAGCTTTGGACACTGCCAACAACTCTGAAGTTGGTTCATCGCTCACTCTTTCTCGCCCTCCATCACCAAAATCCAGCATACCGTCCATACTGGAAACCTTGGATAGCCACCTTGTTGTTTCTTCATCCAAGTTGCAAAAGATTGTTTTGCACATGGTCTCTGAATTCAAGAAAGGATTGATGAACGACAATGAAAATATTGCCATGTTACCTTCCTACGTTGTCAACAGACCAGATGGTACTGAAGTTGGTGATTATTTGGCTTTGGATTTGGGCGGTTCCAATTTCAGAGTTTGTCGTGTTACTTTAGAAGGATATGGAAATATCAGAATGAACCACGCAAAGTACACTGTCTCCAACGAGTTAAAAAATGGTTCTGGTGAAAAATTATTTGATTTCTTTGCTGAATGCATTGGCTCCTTCTGTAAGAGTCAAGGTTTGGACACCACACAATCTATTCCAATGGGGTTCACTTTTTCCTTCCCTGTTGAACAAACTGCCATCAACAAAGGTGCTTTATTTTAATTATAGGATCTTTGATGACGTGGAGCAAAGGATTCGTTTGCGAAGGTGTCGTTGGAGAAGATGTTGTTGCGATTTTAGAAAGATCTTTGAAAAAGAAGGGATTAAACATTGAAATCAAAGCACTTGTCAACGACACTGTCGGCACTCTGATGGCCCACGCGTACACAGATCCCCAAACTTATATCTCTGTTATTCTTGGCACAGGAACGAATGCTGCCTATGTTGAAAAAGTTGACAATATCCACAAATGGGGAACTGGAAACGGAGAAGTTATCATCAATACTGAATGGGGTAACTACAAAGAAGCTACTATCCTTCCATTAACTCCATGGGATCTCAAGTTGGACAGACGTTCTTCAAATCCAAAAAAACAGATTTTTGAAAAGATGATATCTGGAATGTACTTGGGAGAAATTGTAAGACTAATCCTCGTCGAATTAGTTAAATCGGGTGAACTGTTCAATGGAATGGGATCGCAAACCCTGTCTACCCCATACAGATTTGATACCGCGTATATGTCTAGAATTGAAAGAGATCACTCATTGTCTTTGGCAGATACTAAACAAGTATTGGAGGATGTAATGGGTGTTCCAAAATCAAGTGTAGAAGATCGCCGTATTGTCCGACATGTTTGTGAGTTGGTTGGCACTAGAGCTGCACGTCTAGCTGCAGCTGGTATTGCTGCTTTGGTAACCAAGATCAACAGGCTAGATGCTTGTACTGTAGCTATAGATGGGTCTTTGTACGAACACTATCCCCACTTTGGTAACAGAATGAGAGATGCTCTGCGTGAATTGCTAGGTATTACTGCTGAAAATATTTTGCTCGAACAAGCTAGAGATGGATCTGGTCAAGGTGCTGCATTAATTGCCGCGTTGGCGTAATAAAGACAAGTTATTTTGAAGTTGCGTAGAAATAATAATTTATTGTAGTGGAACTGACTGTTCATTTCTAAAGATATTATATGGATCAAACCTAGGCTTGATTTTCTTTAGCCTGTCAAAGTTTTCTTTTCCCCAGTAGGCAACACCATAGTTTGGGCCAATATCCATATCGCAGTAGTTTTGATAATGCTGGCCATTAACAAACGGTTTTAACGACTGTTCATATTTCAAGATCCACTGGTAGTTTGGAGAACTGTTTCCTTGACCTTTTTGCATGGCGACTGCGTACTGCATAGAAAAGAGTGCATCTCTGTGGACATACGGCGTTTGATTTGTTGGAATGGAAGCAAATATGCCACCGAGTGCTTCGAATTGAATCCAAGCCCAGTCAGGACTATTGGCCATACCATCAATTACTGCGCTGATTCCTTTTTGCGAAAGTATCTTGGATCCGTAATCAGACTTTGATTTGCTATATTCTTTGTCGTTTTGACTCAAATAAGTTGGAACATTGAGTATATCGATTCTATCGCAAGATCCGGTCCACATGAATGCTTTGGCACCTAAAGAGTTGCAGTTATCGCTCCAGATTTGATTTTTAACTCCTCCAACAGACAGCATACCAGATTTTTGAATCATTTGCTGGATTTCGTTTTTAGAGCCCAAAAATTGTCCTGTCAAGCTGGAACCATATTTATCGATTTGATATTGCGTGGTAAGCCTCGAATCGCTGGTTGGGAAATATTTCATCCAGGTATCCAAAAGCGCCTTTTGAGTGGAGTTGTCGTACTGAATTCTGAACATTGCAAGCTGGTTAGTTTTGAAGGCATTGATAGTGAACTGGGTGACGATACCAAAGGAACCACTGCCGCCGCCTCTGATTGCCCAAAATAGATCCTTGTTTTGGTTAGCGTTGGCAGTTACTATAGTGCCGTTGTACAAAACCATCCTAAAGGCAGCAACCCTGTCAGCAGCCAGACCATATTGTCTGGCATTCATTCCATAGCCACCACCAGATACATGACCAGAAATACCAACAGAAGGACAAGTGCCGCCATTGAAATTAAATCCTCCTTGGGAGTATATTTCCTGGTAGATTTTACCCAATCTTGTACCTCCACCAACAGTGAAGAGACCAGTGTCGCCGTTATTAGCAATCAAGGCAACCTGATTGATAGCCGCAACATCAACGACAAGTGCGCTGTCTTGGGAAGAGAAATCTTCATATGAATGGCCACCAGCTCTTGGGACAACATGTGAAATCCCTACTTTATGGGCACAGAGAACAGCGTTTACCACTTGCGACTCAGATTGTGCCAACACAATTCCTGTCGGGTGCCTTGGAACTCTTGGACGCTGACCTACAGAAAACAATGCATAATCCCCATGGCTAGGTGTGATGTAATCTACGGATGGCAAATTATTGCCCATGCAGGACTGGAAATTTGCAGCTATGTCGGCAGGAAGTGCAGAGACACTTAAAATCAACGGGAAAATCATTGCTTTATTTTTCTGTTCTCGCTTCTTTTTATATCCAGTCCCCTTTGGATGCGCAACTTTTTAGGCGTAATTTCAGTGGATGATAAGCTATCAAGTTTCCAGAACAGGAACTATTAAAAATTTAATTAAAATTTACCGAAATTCGAATTGACGCTGGAATCAAACGGCAGCTTCAACCTTTGGGCAATTCCTTTTGTAAACAGACTATTTGTGAATCAAAAATAAATGAGAATCCCAAAGCTGGAGTTGAAATTTGTGAATTCCTAATCGCATCCCTGGCCGTATCACCAAACGAATCAGGCAACTTAAACTTTGGCGGGAATACTCTCCCAAATTAATTACCTTGCATTAAGATAACAATTTAGCGGCACATATATAGCAACATACTGGCGGTGTAGAATTTATTTCAAATTTACCAGTGTCGCGTTCAACCTTAAAAATGGCAGCATCGCATATCGTTAGGGATTTGCCAAAACCACAGCAAAATCCAACCTTAGCAACTGGACCTCAGCGAGATACGAATATATTTGCTCAGTGTCATCAAGAGCTGGTTGCGTTTGTAGCTCAATGTGTATTGTTAAGAACGGGGAGCAAGGAATCAAATGTGAAAACAAACCCAGAGCCTATGATTGGTATGGGTGGATTATTAGACGAAAACGTAAACTTTATTAATACAAGAAGTATTCATTTGTTGGAAAGATACAGCAAAAAATTGAAGCTACACTTGGACCGCTGTTAGATCAGCAGCTCAATGAATCAAGCAGTAAGCTTAATTTAACCACAGCGGAGCCTATTGTTCCACTACTGGTAGATAAAATCCTCTCGTCATCGCAGTATCTGCAGCTAGTAGATTCAATCGCCAAAGATGCTGCAGAGAGTGCTAATGAATTGCTGAATCATCTTCCAAATATGCAAAAGAAAAATATAAACTCACTAGAATATCAAAAGAATGATTCATCAATTTCTGGTCTTTCTTCAAGCTCCGTCCAGTCTTGTTCCCTGGGATCACTGTCTTCTGGAGTGTGTCCTGGTGTGGATGATTTACAGACGATTGTTGCCCAGTTGCATCCAAGCTTGGCATTTCCAATTAGATTAAGTGGAGCACAGGTAAAATACATTAACCCAGCTTCTTGCATCCTTTTCAGTAGGGGATTTGCTTGCTGATGAGTTTTGGAACCTTTCTAAAGCTGCAATGCAAGTCGCATTACTTGATTCGGATACACAGATTGCTCTAATTGCTCTCCAAATATATGCGAGGGCTTTTAAACTAGCCCCGCCGTACATGATTCCAGAAGTCTACCTGAGCTATACTAAGCAATTGCTACAATCATTTCAAAATGGGCCAGAACTAAAGCTGAACATGGGTTTAGATATCCGAGACCCGAGGGTTGAACTACGCGTAAAGCAGGTAATAATTACTAAAACCAAGTTTCGATTGTTAAGCCAATTCATGGCCCATCTTCCTTCTCTGTGGTTTAGATTTCCAGAGAACGTATTTAACAATGTGATGAATTCTACTGTCCAGCTACTGAAGCCAACTGTCAATCCCAATCAAATTACAGCACTTTACTTTCTAGCTGTAGTTGACCCTCAATGCACGTGGTACGAAAAGTGGATGATGAGTGATTTAGGGAGAATGCAAATTATTCAATCAATGGAGAGCGGTAATCTGATACCTTTTTTGGTCAGTCACTTTATTCAATACTCATCAATAACCAATTCCAAAAATGGTAATATTTCAGCAGAGGTTTCTACAAATGACTTGCTGGTTGAAGATGTCGATCAAAACGACGACGGGGATACTTCAAATCTTGTTACCCCTACAGATCTGGAATATTTACACTTTTTACATATCACAATGATGATTTCTAGACTGCTGATGTGTACGTATGGAAGAAAGTGCTTCCCAGTAAAGATTGGCGACCGCAAGAACACATCCAGTGTCGATTCTAATTGCTTGGAAGGTACGTACTTTCTGATATAGATTCTGAAAGCGTTTCAGCGGGGAGGTTTTTACAAATACTTGTTCGTCATATATCTTCAAAGGGCCGTTTAACGGCGGATACACCTCCTGAAGATTCACACTTGGCATTCTTTAGAATGCCTCGAGTAATTTCTAGAATCATAAGGGACTTGGCTGGCGCCGATTTTCCGTGCAAGGTAAAACTATTGCAAGACAAATATCTAGTTGAATTGTTGGTTCCAATTCAGCAAGCACTCCAGAAAGATGCTTCGGTAAAGGACGAAACGACGTTGCTTGCAATAGCCGAGACACTTAGCCACATCGCTACTGCAGATTTTGGAAGGAAATTCATCTTGCGCGGAGAAAACGACTATCAATCTTCGCAGTTCAAGTTTATGGCAAACTATGATAAAACATCCAATAACGTTCTCGACACTATAGTAAATTTGGTACAGACTGTCTGTAATTCGAAACCAAAGTTTTCAAAACAGGTATTAGGCGGATATATCTTTTTCCTTCGCCAGTTCTATAGGACATGCGAAGGCTTGTTGTGGCTATCAAAATATCAGCTTCATTTAACGCTGGCAAAGGCAAGGAAACATCTGGATGATCAGGATAGAGATTGGGATAATCTATTGATTGACAACCTGCTGAATTTCGGTGCTACACCAAAAGGCGTTGTCCTTTTGAATGATTCCGGATCGATGGATACTTGTGTTTCGTACATGTTCAACAGGTACACGGTTATGTAATGAAAGGTATCAAAATAATCTGCAGGTCAGCAAGTGCGAAAAGTTTGGATATGGAACACTAGTATCGCAAATTTCCACAACTGGTCCAGGATTAAAAGCGCTGTGGGAAACAAATTGGATACATTCCATAATCAATGATATATGGTCCGTTTTAGAATGCGATAAACCATTTGATTCGCCAATACTGGATATTGACGATCACAGCACTGGAAAAACGATTGCCAATTTGATGAAACTACTAACCACCTTTCCGGCTTTGTCGAAATGCTTGGAATTGGAGGTTAATAGCGACAAGGGCAGAGGAACTGTTTCAAACTTTTTCCTGTCCACAATTCTGGTTGACCTGAGTGAAGAGCCGGAATTGATTTCTTTTGAAGAATCAAGACAGATCGGGTTGAGGCTTCTTAAACATGTAATGTCAAGTTTAGATTCGCTGATACACTTGCAAGTCATTTTTTCCTTCCAAGAGTCGGTTTTCCAGCAAATTAACGATTCATATATGAAGACAGGTAATCTAGATTCAATTTAGATGATGATTCACCAACATTTATCATTGATGAAAACTCTGTGCTTTGTAACCATATCATGGTTGATTCTTTGACCATCGGCGGTCCCAATGAGCGGAGGCTTCCTCCAGTAACGATTTCCGATCCAAAGGAGCTTGAAAGATTCATTTATGCAGGATCCGCCATTCCTGAAAGTGTGTATATATATCAGCCAATTCCAAAGTCTACTCAAATTACCAGCATGTCTATAATTGATAACTGTTCGAATTTTGTGGATTTGCAGACTGTGTACCGCAACCTTTTGGAAACGACTGGAGCGCTACCGTTTGAAATCGCTCAAAGGATAATCAAAACTTTAATGGACTTTGTAAGCGTGCCTAGTTCAAAATCAACATTATTGGGATGGTCAAAAATAAAAGTGAGCCCCACAGCAACGAGTATTAAAACCGGTCCGCTCGACAAGCATCAAGCTCTAGGAGTTACCATTGTTGCTCGATATGCAAATTTATTACTGGGGGACAAGGCTCCCTCGCAATTAAAGGATGAAATTGCCAAGGTCGTATTATTTTCTCAAGCATTACAACCAGAACCGCAAACAAAAGAATTCACTGGTTTCGATTGGTTTGCCTCTTCCATCTTTTTGATATTTGAAGGAAACTCTGAAGCAGCCAACAGTACTTTACAGTCATTTTCTGAAAAACTACCAGCGCTGTATCTTTGGCCGCAATTTAGCATCTCTTACATGAACACTGTCTCAGCTTCTCATCAAATCGCCTCTGTTGTCCCCACCATTTGCCACTGGGTTGAAGCAATCATTGAAGTCGAATTACCAAAAGTTTCTTCAGCCTTCACACTCTCGGGATGCACCCCAACGCAAGTACCTATGCTTAACTGTAGATGGTTCAACAATGGATCAGAGAGCTGTTTTGGAATTTCCTGGATTTTTCAGAAATTCAAAATTTCATACTGACATGTCTCCTGTATGGCATTGACTACCAAGTTTACTTTTGCGTAGCACTAATCAGACATTGCAAAGAATTGCTGTTAGCTGCGGCAAGAGATGAAGTATTCATTCACAAAATCCACGATCCAAAGCTTAGTCTGGGATTCAAAACATCCAACTACTTGACTTTTATGAATCAGTTGCAAGAACGACATCGCGATATGGTCTTGCGTGATTTAAAGACTGTTGGAACATTATTTAACAAATAAATACACCAGTTGCTGCATTACTATCAAAATAAGAAACCTGTTGAATTTCTGGTGTGAATTTCATTTCAAAAAAAAGTAAATCATGTCATCTCATTTTCTTCCTTCAATAAAAACAGCATCGTCAGTATCATTAGCGGACGCTAGAAGACGCTCTCTCGGATTATACAGGCAATGGTTGAGAGCAGTACGCATAATTTTTAACCATAGGCTCCAGCTATTGTCGATATTTACCAGTTGGATATTACCAGCGCAGCAATCAGACGAAGAGTAAAACAGGAATTTGAAACCAACAGATATGTCAGAGATTCTCAGGTTATAGACATCTTGTTATTCAAAGGAAGAATTGAGCTGGAAGAAACACTCAATCACTGGAAACAAAAAACACATGTAATGCGATACTTTCCAAATGATGAATATGCGCAACCAAAGCCTGTTGATTTTCTAAATAAATTCTATGATGGGGTCTGATCAATATCATTCCCCCAAAATAAAGATACGTCATCCTTACAATTTTCAAATAAAATGAATACCGATAAATACACCTTTGCTAAGCCAAAGGGAAATAAGCAGGTATCGATGGATATTCCAAAAGAGATGCAGAGAAAGTTGCAGAGCGCAGGTACAACAATATCAGAGGTACATCCATTCCAAATCTACCCCAAGAGTATGGAAACCGTAACGAGCGATTCAGTGGAGCCAGCACGACGGACTAGGTCACTGACATCTAACATTAGACCAAAGAGCGCTGCACATTCCTTGCTGAAGAAACCCTCTTGCACTGAATTGGAGAAACCAAAAGCAAATCGATGTCAAAGTGCATCTGTTTTAATGCATGCAAAATCGAATGCGATGCAAATTAAGGCAAAAGGACTTGTACCGCAAACAGGCCGAAAGGAGAGTGTAGCTGATTACCTGGAGCAGTGGATTGACAGCGGTGGTAAACTCCAACATACGCAGACAAACAAATCTCTAGACCCAATTGAATATGATATTTTGGGCTACACGATTAGATCTGTGAAAAGGAATACCACATCCCCATCAGTTAGATTCCAGTTAGACCGACCAAAAAGATACCAAACAATACAGTCGCTAAAAAGACCAACCTTCAATGCGGATGTCTTTGTTACGGAAACAGAGGAAAATGAGAGCATGAATCCTGAAAAGAGAGAAGTAATTTACCCTGGAGTCATGCTTGCTCGAAAACAAATTCCAAAGCCAGAACCACCAAACGAATCATTTCTATCTATTGACGGCCTCACACTGTCTTCCCGCCAAGCAGATCGACAACCAAAGCCAATATGGAACAGCAGGTAAATTGCTTTTTACACAGACCAAAAAGTAGCAACACAATTCGAAGGACAAAAAGCTACTACAACCACCATGTCCCATCTGTACCTCAGTTGGAGATCAGCAAGATATCACTAAGCCCATCAAAACCATTCACTGTTAAACCAAAAATACTATCCACGAGACCCTCCACTGCCAGACTGTCTTCCCAAAATTCACTACCCAATATAGATTTAATACCGTCTATGTCTATAGATCTGTCGTACACTGAAATATAATCATCTGAACTTTTGTCCGATTGGGACTTGTCCAACTTTTTTTAAATCTAAAAATGTCAACAGTTAGAGATCACATTAATTCTAGGATCGTAAAAGAGACAGAGATTCATTGGAACCAGAAGACCAAGCTCAAGCATTCGATCAACAGTCTGAAGCTGCAGAAGATGATCGCTTGGAAGATGACATGTTTGATATGCAGCCAATTCCTGAAAGTGATGATGATGGTGAAGATTTATTTGGTGATAATTTGGACAGGTATCTGAATTGCTAAAACAGGGATTATCGAGAAAAGGAAGAGGAAGATAACTATGAATTAGACTCCATTGATAATGAAGAATACGACCCAATTAGCAGAGATGCTAGGCTTATTGCTGAACATCAAATGCGAAGAAGAGATCTTGCCAATGGCCGGACTGCCCCAGGTCTAGCGGAAGATGGTAATTTAGCTTTTACCCCCAGAGGATTTCCTGGATGAACCCATGCCTGTACGTAGGAGACGCAGAGATGTATATATGGAAGATATTGATGTTGATGACGATGAGGTGGTACTTTTTTCGTAATTCAGGCACCTCTAGATCAAGAAGGATTGAGAGATGTAAAAGGCTCCCTCAGTGATTATGTTACGATGGAAGCGCCTAGTAAAACGATCAAGAATGAATTTAATAGATTCTTAACCTCCTATGCCAACGAAAACGGAGTATCTGTTTATGGTGAAAGGATTAACAAGATGTGTGAAGCTGAAAGCCAAAGCTTGGAAGTTGATTATGCGCATCTTTGCGCAACAAATGCCACGCTTGCATTCTTCTTGATTAATGCACCTGCCCAAATCTTGCCCTTGTTTGATACTGTTGCGATGGAAGTTGTTTTAGCTGGATTTGAAAATTATGAAAGAATTCATAGCGAAATCCACGTTAGAATTGCCAATTTACCAGCCGTTGAAACTTTGCGTGATTTGCGGTAAGTCTTGTGTAATTGTAGACAAATTCATCTTAATACGCTGGTTAGAGTTACTGGTGTTGTTACCAAGAGATCTGCAGTCTACCCACAATTGAGGCTGGTAAAGTACGACTGTGTAAAATGTGGTGCTGTAATTGGTCCTTTCTATCAAGATTCCAACAGAGAAATCAAAGCCCAGAGATGCAACAATTGCCAATCAAAGGGACCCTTCAATTTGAACTCTGAGGAAACAATTTACAGAAACTATCAACGATTGACATTGCAAGAAAGCCCTGGATCTGTGCCTGCAGGAAGATTGCCTCGCAACAGAGATGTAATTCTATTGTGGGATTTGGTTGATTGCGCCAGACCTGGAGATGAAATCGAACTGACTGGTGTCTATATGAACAGTTTTGATGCATCATTGAATGTCAGTAACGGGTTTCCGGTATTTAAGACAGTCTTTGAGGCTAATCACATTGGAAAGAAGGAAGATTCATACTCTAGTTTCAGACTCAATGAAGAAGACCAAAGACAAATTAGAGCTCTCGCAAGAGATCCGCGAATAAGAAAAAGAGTAATTCTTACTGATTTTAGATTATCAAAAGTATCGCTCCTTCCATCTATGGACACGAAGAGATTAAAACTGCGATTGCCCTTTCAATGTTTGGAGGTGTTTTCAAAAATCCTCAAAACAAACACAAGTTGCGTGGGGATATTAATGTTTTGCTTTTGGGTGACCCTGGCACTGCAAAGTCGCAATTTTTGAAATATGTCGAAAAGACATCACATAGAGCTATTTACGCTACAGGACAAGGAGCATCAGCCGTTGGTCTGACTGCTACTGTTCATAAAGACCCGGTTACCAGAGAATGGACTCTTGAAGGCGGGGCTCTGGTAATGGCTGACAAAGGTGTTTGCTTGATTGACGAGTTTGACAAAATGAATGATCAGGACAGGCAATCATTCTTTAACATAGAACTTCGATTCATGAAGCCATGGAACAGCAGTCGATCTCAGTTTCAAAAGCGGGCATTATCACTACCTTGCAAGCTAGATGCGCTGTAATTGCTGCGGCGAACCCGTTGTTTGGAAAGTATAATCCTCAAGTGACTTTTTCGCAAAACGTTGAATTGACAGAGCCAATATTGTCCCGTTTTGATATTCTATGTGTCGTAAAGGACATTGCCGACCCGCTGGTTGACGAACAATTGGCCAGATTTGTCATTAACTCTCACATGAAGAGCCATCCAAATTACGACCAAGAAGTAGAAGAGGTGTTGGAAGAAGATTCAGATGTAATACCACAAGAGCTTTTGAAAAAGTATATCATTTATGCTCGAGATAATATTAAACCTGCTATTCAAAGTATAGATGTTGAGAAATTGGAAAAGCTTTACTCTGAATTGCGTCGAGAATCGATGATTGGCGGAAGTATTCCAATCACCGTCCGTTACCTGGAATCCATTATTAGAATGTCCGAAGCCTTTGCCAGAATGCATTTAAGGGACATTGTGCGTCAAGACGATATCGATCATGCCATTTCTGTCACAATCAAATCATTCATTTCAACTCAAAAACACACAGTCAAGAAATCTCTCTCAAAGATCTTTGAAAAATACATGTCATTGGAAAAGGACGATTTCGAGCTCTTGAATCACATTATTTCAGAAATCAAGCAAGAGCACATGCGATACAATTATTACCAAAACGACCAAATGCCGGATCAAGTTTCGTTCGACGTGGAAGAATTAGAACTGAGAGTAATTTGTTCTTGACATTAGGCAAAAGAGTTGAATATTCACGATTTGTCTGCGTTCTTTGAGTCGTCATTATTTCAGCGCAACTTTATTCTGGGGGGGTCAACTATTCAATCTCGTATTTGATTTGGGTTTAATAAATACAATATTTTTAGGAATGAAATCCGCTAGGTCCGAATGCCCAACCATGTATTTCAGTTATTATTTTGACAATCATGTCACTTTCACGGAGGGTAATGGCGCTAAACGTTGTGCTTGACGTCACTGAAATTTCCCTTATAAACTCCACTTGTAATAAACGTTACTTGCAATAACAATGTTAGATACTCGCTCAGGACCTTGGAAAGACTATGATAATGCTACATGGCTCGCGTCAGGTAAATCCGGAGTAACTAGAGTAATCTTTGGAGCTATCTTTTTGGCAAACTTGATTTTTGAAACTGCTTTACGATTTAGACCGTCTTATTTATGGTATTTCGTTGCAATTGCTTGCGGAATTAACATCATCAAGATCGTGTTGCTCGTTGATTATCTCCAAATTGGATGGCTAAATAGCGATTGGACTGGAGCTGACCCAATTGTAATCTCGACTAACCATAGTACAAAGCTTACTCTATTTTGCAATTCTTTATCTATTTCTGTTCAAATCTTGCCTTTTATGTAAGAAAACACAGTGTGGTAAAGGAAAATTACTATCTCGACGAAATTGTTTTGGGTATCTGCTTTTGCTTGGACGTTGCTTCAGTAGTTCCATCGTTTATGGTAACTTTTCCTAACAAAGACAAATGCTCCGGCAAATATCTGGAATATTGCTTCCAACTGTATTTCCGCCGAGATCTGGATCAATCTCCTTTACTTTGACTGCTACTATTTGTTTAAGATTATCCGAGTGCTCTTGCGGGGAGACAAATTGACACGAGCAGAGTTGACCATTCTACTTCCTTTGGTGTGGACTGTCTCCACTGCTCTGATGTATATTGCTGGAACTGAAATGTATTCCGGTGACGGAGCAACCTTTTATTCAAACGCCTATTGGAACCTTGCTTCGGTTATCTATCCAATTGTTTCTATCCAGAGCTGCGTGTCTGCTGAGATTGCCAACTACTACCAAAGATCTGGAAAATCAAACTCAAAAGGAACAACTATTCATTCTTCAAAGAATGTAAACGCCTCAAAGAAAGTCGAGATGGACAAGTAATGTTGCTATGTAATAAATTGGCTTGTCTTTGAACGTGATTGCAGAAGTACCAGATTCGATCTGTTGTTAGCACTTACATTTCTGCAGGGCTAATCACATTGATACATTTAATGTTCATTGCCGCAGCAATCTCCAATTGACAGCATATGTCAGTGCGTAGACAAGCCACGAAATTCTGGCTAAATAATGCTTGTTCCGTTGCGATATAAGAAAAGCACCCGGATTATGGTTTTAAACTCGTGTGAGCTTCATTTCTTGGTATTCTGAACAGTTTGGGCTGGTATACACTTTATGTCAAATAGCTTGGCGCGCCATGACATTTTCTTGGGGCAACATTGCAAGCGCCATGACATTTTACTGGGGCAACAGTAAGCCCCAAAATAATAAAAGAAAGTACCCTGCCACCATATCCAGATTATATGTTGGAAATCCGCTCAAGCCCTTGGACCGCTGCTGATAATGCATCTTGGTTGGCTTCGGTTATTTTCGGGGCCATCTTTCTTATCCGTTTGATGATGGAAACCACTCTTAGATTCAAAGCGTCATATGTATGGTATTTCGTAGCGATAGCGTGTGCGATTAATGCACTCAAAATCTATCTGCTGATTGACTATTTGCAACTATACTGGCTGGACAATAACAATGCTGCTGCGGACCCAATTGTAATGAAAGTCTAATAGTAGTATAAGGCATATTCCATCTTGCAGTTCTTTGTGTATTTCTGCTCCAACCTAGCCTTCTATGTTAGAAAATCAACCGTAGTTAAAGAACGCTTCTACATTGACGAAATCATTCTTGGTGTTTGTTTTTGCCTGGATGTCGCTTCCGTTGTTCCATCGTTTATGGTAACCTTTCCTAACAAAGACCAACGCTCCGACAAACATATGGGATGTTGCATCCAATTGTATCTCTGCACAAATTTGGATCAACCTCATCTACTTTGACTGCTATTACCTGTTTAGAGTAATCCACGTGTTGCTCAGGGGAGATAGATTGACTAGAGCCGAGCTGACCATTCTACTGCCTTTGGTTTGGACAATATCAACTGCTGTCATGTATATTTGCGGCACAGAACTATACTCTACAAACCATGCCAACTTTTATTCCAACGCGTATTGGAACCTGGCCGCTGTAATTTATCCAATAGTATCAGTGCAGTCCTGCTGTTCTGCTGAAATCGCCATGTACTATCAAAAGAAAAAGTCTGATACTCCCACAACATCTTACATGACAAAAACTGAATTTTAGTAAATATTTTCCTTTTATATTAATACTTTTTCAGCATGAACCAGATGAGCATCTATCGGTAGCTGATATACCCACCCCTGCTCGTTCACTAGATCCAAAAACTGCTTAAACGTCCTGGAACCAGAAATAGTTTGCATGCTTCCAAAGATAACCAGCTTCAGCTTTGCTCTGGTAACAGCGACATTCAATCTTCTCCAGTCTTTCATTAGATCACCAGTCTGGTATTAGTGAAAGAAACCTGCCGAGATGAATTTGACCTCGTCATAGAGATGAGTATACACTTTTTATCTCTTCCTTGGTATTTGTCAATGGTAAGTGCCTCAACTTTCGGGTACTTTGAAAGCTCTTTTGACAATAAAGACAACTGATGCCGATAAGGAGATATTACACCGATATCAGATTCGTCAATCCCGCTTTTTACCATAAACTTCACCAGCTAAATTAATTGGACGCACCTGTGAAATAAGAGACACTTCAACTTTGTTTTCAATCCAAATGCCATGTTTGGTTTCGGCCCCAGGGATTTTATCAGTGTCGCAGAACAATACAGATGAGCTGGATTAATCGGACTTACCTTTCCTGCAAAACATGATTTATCCAGCATTCCTTATTACAATCCTGTGAATGCGATCTAGCAATTTGCAGTTTACTGTTCGCTGTGCCATCATTTGCGCACACCAATCTATATTCATACACCAAGTGGTTTGCTAGCAGCATAATATCCCTGTTCATTCGGTACTGCAAGGACAGATACGTAATTGCCTGTGGATTTGCTTCGCACAAATGTTTAAACAACGAAGCCGGGTCGTTGGTGTTTTCGCCAGACTGTGCAAACAACGGTGGCAACTGATAATGGTCTCCAACAAGTACAAATTTGTCACTGAATTTTAAAGGGCCAATACAAACGGGCAGTACAATTTGAGAAGATTCATCTACGATTGAATAATCAAACCTTCTTCGGGTAAATAATGGACTAAAGTTAAACACGAATACTGATTGACACCCAAGGCAGTAGCAGCAACTACTCGAGCAGAATCATAGTATACTGTGATTTTATCGAGCGTATCCATAGCTTCTCTCTCCGCCTCAACGATTCCCCTGATTTTTGCGTGCATCTGAATTAATACGAGTTACTTTTTTGAGCGATCCCACTCGAACAAATTTGATATTCCTTTCAAGCAGCTTGAGGAGTATGTTGTCCACAGCTGAATGTGTGTAAGCGACGACAAGAACGGATTTACCTCTTTGCAGTAACATCTCAACCATGCATGCTCTATCATTACCAAAATTTACATTGTCGTAGTTTTGCCTGTTCCTGGCATGCCCAGCAATAATGTGTAATCTTGACAGGCATTGACTTTTAGTAAAGCACTAATTTGATCGTGATTAAGGTGCTTTTTGTATTTTTCTACATACTCTAGCTGCAAAGGGTAAAAAGCTGGTGGTTTAACATCGACAACCAGCTGTCTCAAACGGCTGTCTGAAGGCTCCATAAACATTTCCAACAAATTGCCGCGAATTGAGCTCATCCCAGTAGAATAGCTGTCTCTATTTACACTGAAAAGGATTTTTTCGTCAAATATATCCCTGTTGTTCTTTTGTAACGGCTTATCGCAGTAAATTGTCACTGTGCTCTTTGTACAATGGAGAAGAAAGCCTATTGCAACTGGATGGAACGAATTTTGCAATGTAACTATTATAGGCTCACCATCTACAAACCCATAGGAAGTCAACGGCGTAAATGATTGGCTATCTTCCGATCGAGTTAGTGCATATTCGTATTTGAAATTTGACCCAGAAGATACTTTGCTGGTGGAAATGGACAGGCCGGACATGCACCTAAATTAATCAAATTTACATTTTCAGTTGCTCCCTCTTTTCAGTAGGGACAGTCCAAAGATATTGTGTGTTTTTTTCTTTGTTTCGATCTTCAATATCAATAATCATGATCCACTTGCTTATGAACTCTATATGCTTTGGGGTCAGTACTTTTAATGATTCGTCAAACAAGCTTTCCAGCTCTGGTGAAGTTTCCTCCTGCTCTATCGTTTTATGGTACATGAAGCAGCTTTCCTTGACAAAACATCGTTTACATACAGAGGTGTTGTCAATCATTGGTGGGAGAGTTTTCCTTGATTGATAATGTGCAATCTTGTTTCTTGCAATCATTAATCCACGAATTTCGTTTTGATTGGTAGTCACAGATTTCGTTTGATTGTCATGCAAATATACAAGAAACGCTTTATCGACGCTAACATTGTATCTATCCTGTAGCAAGAGAGTGTATAGAGAAGTCTGGGCGTTATGGGAGATGTGCTGTCTTTTTCCAGTCTTCAATTCAAGCGGGATTTTGCCTATATTACCACCAAGTTACAATTATCGTTTAGCAACACTGTCGCGTCGATATTCCCTTTAATTCCATATTTCGGCGACCATATTCGTTCTTCTATATCTTCAATATCTCTAATTTGTCCACCTTGAACTTGATAATTCTGTTTTTTCCAATTTACAATCAACGATACGGTTTCTGCTAGGTCAGAAAGACAAGAGTCGGCGTCAATTCCCAAACTGTATAAATCTATCATTGATTCGCGAATTAGATGTTTCAACTTTTCTGTAAGCCATTCTGAATCGAAATTATGTTCTTTGAGAGCTGCCTGGAATAAATTATGCGAGAGCGTTCCATAAAACATTGGCTTTGTAGTCGGCCCAAAGAATTTTACTTGTTCTTTAAGTACGGACTTTCGGACACACGGAAACGCATCAGAAACAGAGGTACTCGTGATTAACACATCTGGGTCAACAACTATAGTCCCGCAATCATTGGTAATATTTAGTTCTGAAATACTTTCAACTTCTGGTATTTCCTTGTATAGCAAATGGATGTATTTCCCTGGTTCAAACTTGCATTCCGTCCAATCATCAAATACATTTACAGTCAATTCTTTTTTCAAATTCCCATCCAACGCAACTCTGAGCTAAGGTAAGTAGCTATTTACAATAACATGATCTGAATGTGTAACCTGTAGAATAACGCAGCGCAGATAATCTTTGTATTCGGTTCGAAATGACTTTAGCAATGCTAGAAAGGGGTTATTTGCTGCTTTATCCATTGGATTTAGCACATTTTCTGACGAGTATTTTTTTATTTTCAATGGGGATGGTTCAAGTCCGCTACAACTAGGCGAGCTAGAATTTACATGGATTTGTCGAGATAGTCTTTTTATTGGCGGTGTTGTTAACCAGGATATCCTCTGTTCCTTTCTTTTCATTTTTCAAGATCAAAAAAATAATGAACACCATATTGGAAATATCATCAGTATTCTCATGGTGGGCGGTTTACCAATCCAGCCAGATTAATTTGCCGAAAGGTGTGGTTTCTACAGCATTCGGAGGTGCAATGGCAGGATTTTCAATCGCAGCACTTACACTGCCTTTCAAGGACGTGCGTCAGTTCCCAGAAACAATTCTAGAAAGGAGAATTACTCCTGCCAGCCAGAATTTTCATAGCGCTATCAAACTAGCATCATGCCACTCGCTGTTTTTCCTATCGTACACGGGATTTAGAGAGGCGATATATAAAGCCAGAGAGAAGCAACGGACTTTTGCTAAAAGAGATCAATTGGATTATTTAAACGACTTTTTATGCGGAGGCTTCTCTGGAATGGTTTATAGAATTGGCTCAATGGCATATTATAAAGGGCCTGTGGAAAACCCGATGGCTACTATGGCTCCGCAACTGCTAGCAAAGTCTTTTCTCATGACTGGACTTGCATGCTTTGCATTTGAAGCCATTGGATATGAATTAAAGGAGCATTTCAAAGATGTAATCGAGGAGATGAAATAGCTCCAAATTCGGCCTGAATAAACTAAATACCTATTTATATCTGATATCCATCTTTGACTTTTCTCGGGTTTTTACTTTTTTCTCTCAACCAAGATGAAAATTTTCTTCATTTTGCTTATTTTGGCAGGTTGTGTAACAAAAGGCCGCCGCTTGGCCATTAAAACCAAGATTTCTTTGCTGATACTGACGCAAAATCTATGAAATAAACTTTGAGAAATCTCTGCCGTGTGCCTGTTCCAAACCCTCAGTTTCTTTTTTCCCACGCTGATTTTTGCTTGAATGTCTGTGGAAAGGAGGCGCACATCACAAGACTCGAGATAGCCCTAACCCTTAATTGCATCCAAAATGAAACATTGAAATTATCCTGGAAAAAAATGTATCAACAACGGCAATTCGGACAAGGCCAACAAATGAATCAGCAATTTTACGCTCAGCACCAACAGCAACAGCTAGCGCAGGCTCAGGCACAAAATGGTTATCCTGCACAGAAGCAAACATTGTCAAATATCGATCCAACATTGTTATTAGGACAATACCCTTCCGAAAACGTCAAGGAAGATGCGGGGAAGGAATTTTTGAATCACCAATTTGATATTAACATGAATAATACCGACCAGCTATTGTCTCCATTAACACCAACTGAAGACTTTAACCGGGATCGATCTTCAAATGCCGGATTTGGTACTTTATAATTCATTTTAGGAACCAGTATTCCGCAGCAGGGTTTCTATTCAATGTCTGTTCCTGTACATTCTAATAATGGCTACCCACCAGTTGATCAAAAAAACTTTTTGCAACATCCATCCTCCTTTTCATCATATGGCTCTCCAATGGGAATCAGCAATAACTCTTTGCCAGAAGAGCCTGTTGAGCGCCAATCGTAATTATCACTGACTGTAGAATTGACGCCATTAACGAAAAACGCAGAAAGCGCCGTGAGTCGCACAATGCTGTTGAACGAAGACGAAGAGACCACATTAATGAAAAAATCCAAGAATTATCGTCGCTATTACCTGAATTTGCATCTGATGCCCAAAACAAACCAAACAAAGGTGTAATTTTACGCCGTTCTGTAGAATATATTAGACATATGCAATTGTTTGCTGCTCGTCAAATGGACCGAACACTGGAGTTGGAACAATGCTTGATGAGACTATGTCAGAACAGAGGAATTGACGAGAGCGAACTTGGTTTGTCTATGCCATTAGGTACACCTATTCAACTACCTGCCTTGAACCCAAATAGCAACCTAGATTTGGATGGAGCAGATGGTGACTTGTAATTTGAATAAACCCTAATATTATACTCAAACTTGAGTTATCGCTTGCCAATCAAGCATGAGCTGCACATGAAGGTATTGCTTAGAAATCTCAAATAATTGTCAAATCCAGTTTTTATATAAAAAATACTATAAATCGTAATATTAGCACAATTGAATGGTGGATTGTTCAACACCAAATGATTCAAATACAGATTTGGCTCCATCAATAGCCCGTCCAAGGTCAGTAATCTTCATTTCAGAGTTAATTCGTAATTCTGCAGAACCTACCAAGTCGCGCATAGTAAGCGACCACACCTGCAACTCTATAACTTGGCTCACACCATCTATTTGGCCTAATTGGAGTTTCAAATCGTCAATATTGATTGTGGTTGGGGTTCCTATTATTAATAAAAGGTACCTTGCATCAAGACTATGAAAATGTCTTTTAGAATGGACAGGGTTGTGAATATAGCAATGACAGCGAATACAAATGTACATAGCGGGTCAACCCATCTGCATTCTGGTTTGAAATAGACGACGGCTGCAGATATCAGCACACCAACAGAGCAAAGTAAATCTCCGATAGCGTGCAGCATGGCAGCTCTGATGTTAATATCAGTTTGTGTGTGTTCAGCAATTCCTTCTGTGATTTTAACCAAGTTTGCTTCTTCGTCAGTGTCTTTGGTTGGCGACCTTGGTGCTTCGGAAACATCGTCTTCATCATGCCCAAATACGAATATCAAAATACCGTTAACTACGACTCCGCCGATAGCCATAATCAGCATATTCTTTCCGTTAATATCCTGTGGGTTTTGCAATCGATCATAAGCTTCAAAGACCAAGCCAAGAGTCAATACCCACAACAAGCCGATTGAAGACAGTGCTCCAAGTACTTCCATCCTCTTGTACCCAAACGGATACTTTCTCGTCTTTCCTTTTGTTGCAAAGTAAATGGAAGTCAGTGAAATTACATAACCGATCACATCCGAGAGCATATGGAATGCATCGGCAATGAGCGCAAGACTGTTGGAAATGTACCCACCGACAAGTTGGACAACAAACAAAAAGAAGCAAAAGCCAATAGCAAACTTTAGCCTTGTTGTTCTATAATCAGATTTTTTGTGCAGCTCGATTTCTGTAAATTCTTGCTTTATACTGTTCAAATCTATACTTGTTGATGATCGAGATCCAAGAGACAAGTCGTATTCTTCAGTCATTTTTTCTATAAGTTGTGAAAAATTACGGAGTGTTTCTGCTGACAACGTTCTCCCAAATTGGGCAGGTGAAACTGAACGAACAACGTTGGGTACGTGCGCACTAGTCATTCGATTGAAACAAAGCGGAGAATAATAAAAAGTTTATTCGGAGAATTTGGCATGCATAAACTAACTACGTCACCCTTTGAATCGTAAATGCTAAAGTAGCTTGGAGAAGTGCCAATTAATCGTCAAGAACGCTTGCAAACCGACGGGTTATAATCTTGAGCATGTTTATTCTATAGCTGTGTTATTCCGTCACTGAATTCGTGGAATATTACCATGATTTTAGTGTTTGGTTTGTTTGCATGGCTTCTGCGGCTGGTGGACGAGGACCTAAACAGACTTGTATGTTTCATAGGTTTTGGCTCCTGTGGTACTACAAATTGCAATGAGAGAATCCAAGCCGCAAATCTCAATCATAATGGCTGATTATAATGAACGGCAGTGCAAGTAACAGAGCGCCGATCATCAGCAATCAAACAAAGCACAGTGAATAGAGCGCCGATCATCAATAATCAAATAAAAAACCGATCATCAACAACCAAATAAAGCACAATGAAGTAATTATGTACCCAAAATATATATTGTTTAAATTATGAAACTACGATTGGTAATCATACACAGGCGCTTCATTGCTTGCTAGTGCGATGCAGTGAACCTTTTTACCTTCAGCCAAACTCTTTTCGTGTCTTTTTAATGCGTCTCTTCTTGAAAATCCCCTTCCGCATCTGCTGCAAGTAAAAGGCTTTGACTGTGAGTGGATATATTGATGTCTTTTAAGATCTGTTGTTAAGTAATTAGTACCATGTGACCTTGAAAAGGCTTGCGGACATTTATCACAGACAAATGGTTTTGACTTTTCAGCATTAGGATTCAAGTGTGAGTTTTTATGGGATTCCAAGCTGGTAAGTTTGGAGTAAGTCTTTTTGCAGTCGGGAAAATCACATTCGTATACAGTTTGAGTTGGTGAAGTAGTAACAGTGCTCTGGACATACGGCGAACTTGAAGTACTCAAGTAAGGCATGCTCATTTGCTGATTAGCCATTTGATAGTTGTTGTAATAAGGAGAAATATAATCAGGTGGATAGCGATATTCTTGCGGCTCGTTTGACGGCATGGATAACAAACTGTCCGAATGGGATAATCTATTGATCATTGGGGAGGATTGACTGGTGACACTCATTCTCTTCATTCCATCAGCAGATTGAACACGGTGGATCCCATCAACCATGGGATCAGAGTTTTCTCCAGAGTAAGAAGCAGTTCTATTCATTTGATAAGCTGTAGTCATTTCATAATTTTCGATTTTAGGCATATTTGGATACATGTAATTATTTTCTAACTCTCCCATTCTTTGCTGCCCGTCCAAATTGTCCAGCAACAGCATATTTTTATCGTAACTAACTGGCTGTTGCGTATGTTGGGACTGTGGTTGCATAGTATCCATGCTGTCGAGGAATGAGCCTACGATATAATCTACAGTTGGTCCGACATCTCTAACAGCTGGTACGTTGTGTTGATATTCATAATCAGTGTGGTTGGAATATGCAGAAGTTGGCTGCTCTTCAACAGAACCTTTGAATGTCGATAGTAATGCAGACATACTTCTTTCATATAAATTTGTTGACGGTGACGGCATAACGGAAACTGAACTTTTTTGATTCATTTTTCCTTTGTAACGGTGAACACTACGGTCTTCCGCTTGAATTTATAGTAGATCCCATGAAAACGAGGTGTGGCTGATCACGTGACTATTGGAAAAGTTTCAAATTTCTCGAAATGGTAAAGTGTTGGTAGCACAACAAGAAGGAGGATAGTTTCCAGCTGTACCGCACTGGACGGCGATGGGACAAACGAACCCCGCAAAATCTATAGTACACTCTTTGCTTTGAGGACTGTTTTTCATTTTTGTCAAACTGGAATCCGAGTTTCAAGTTTTATTGAACGAGCCCGTTGCTGCATACTCATGAGGAATCGGTGCGCTTTTAGTTTTTTTCATTTCTACGTTTCTTGTGACTCTTGACCACAGCAATGTATGCAAGCAATAACAAGCACAATAATTTTTCAGCCAATAACCAGTGAGAACAGCTGGGTCATTCATTCAATTGTATTTGCATTTTCGTTCCTCACGGTGTTGATGCGCAACCGTGCTTTTAAGGAGTTTGATAGCCATTGTCAGTTGTATGCGAGAGCTTTGAGTTGCTGAATAGATACAGCCAATTGAGCTTTGTTTACCTTGCAGCTGGCATCCTGCTAGATCAAAGGTATAACATGCAAGAACTAGTCCATTAACGCGAAAAAGTTGAAATGTCACTCGTAATCTATAGCACTTTCTGCTGTGTTTTGGGTCTTTGACGGCTCATTGTTTCAGCGGCCGAAACAATTTCGCTTGTCCAATCAAAACAAAGGTAATATTACAAAAATGGTAACCAAAGGAAAAAGTTAATTTGAGATAAGACTGGACCCGAAAGTCACTCCAATTGAACGGGTGATGCTTTCACGAGACATTTCAAAACATGGTATTGCAACTTTTTCAAAGATTTACTTTATTGCACTTTCAATTAAAAGGCAAAAGTCGGTCACTAGCAGATAGCAGTTTGTTCGCGGATTGACATGAGCCATACTTTTAGATGCATCTGAGAAGCGAAACAAAGTCTTTTCTCTGCATCTTCATAGAGAAATCCATATCTGACGAGCAGATCCGCAGCTTTTTCAATTTCTGGAGTAAATGTTCGGCTGTTCAATTTCAAAAGAGCACCGCATGCAACTTGATCTAAAATCTTGCGCATATGGTGTATATCAACCCCAGCCGCTTTGTGGGTCATGCTCAAAGTGGAAATTGCTTCCAAAGTAGGCATTCCGCGATGCATTGCAGCTGCTGCAAGCAAACGATTGTCGTACAACGCAAGCAGAATTTGGGCTCTTGAAACACTACCAAAATTATGAAATATGTGTGTCAAGTGTTCCAAGACAGAAAAAGCAACCCCAATGTGATTTGCACAAACTAGCCAAATCTCCTCCTTGGATTTTTCCAAGACTGTTCCAGAAATCATTTCTTCAAATTCTTCAAATTGCAAACTTAGTGACGGACGATCAGGTTCGTCGTGGAGCAGAAATACATTTTCTTCATCAATTGTAACCAGAGGTCCTCCGGATATCAACGCTTTGTAAGGATTGTAGCTTCCATACGATGCTAGTAAAACCAACTTTAGATTTGGGAGTTTATTCCCCAATGTACTTTTAACGATTTTTCGCCAAAAATCATTGTCTTGGTAAGCGCATTGTGCATCATCCAAAATAAGCACACGTTCTTCTTTTCTTCTAATGAATTCCTCCAAAGAAAAGTTGGTTTTGCGTTCAAAGAGGGATGCCACTGATTCGCCGTCCTCTTTCAAGCGGCAACAATGCAGACACACCACAGAACGATGTTGATTTTCAAAAAGTAAACGACATAAATTATGTGCGATTCCAGTTTTACCAGAACAAGGCGGTGCTCTGATAAATACAACATCGTATTGAATGCCAGCAGTTGGATACAATAAATCATAAAAGGCTCTTACTGTTTTTTCTCGCTCTGTTTTAAAAACCCTAGGAACTCCTTCATCTCCCGGCAGAAAAGGCACTCTAATCACAGAATGAGACATTTTTAAAAAAAAGAAAAATGAAACAATTTGGTTCCTCAATGAAAGCCACCAATGACGACAATAATTTTCGCCACATTACTCTTAATTATCTGCATTAGATGACTGCGTTTCTTCTGACACATTGCTTCCAAATTACCGCTCTTTAAATTACTGCAGTTTAAAGATGATAGTGATATGATTGAACATCATATACCGGCAGTTCTTAGTGCAACAAAATCAACCACGATTAAAGGTATTTATTGATAAAATCAGGAGATTCTTTACAGGAATGCTCCACAAATTCAATCTTGTTTGGCAGGTGCTCCAGCAAGAAAACTTCACCTTCATATCCCAAATATTCTTCGCCCATATTAAAATTCTTTGTTTTACGAATCTTTTCAATCTCCTGTTCAATAATCTTTTTGATTTTGTCTTTTTTCAAAGACAATAACAAATCGCTCTTGTTGCACACGATGACAAGCTCCATATTCAATGCCAAGATTTCATAAAGCATTTCTATTGATTTCTTATTATTCAGCAGGGTTGAACTGTCGATAAAGTAAAAAATTGTCTTTGTTTCTTTTAGGTATGAATGGTATTTGAAAAATAACTTTTCGTGACCTGGTAAATCAATAATCCTCTTGTTTTTGTACTGGAGGATATTTTCTTGCAGCGAAGTTACGGTTTCATTTGGTTTGTCCTGCAGTTGCAAGAGGAAAGTTGTTTTTCCGCTTAAAGAAGGTCCTAATAGTAATATTGTATTCTTTTGTTTTCTAGTGAAAAGTAGCACTGTCAAGATGATTAATAGGAGGGCTGCTGCGGCTATTACTATAATGTTCATTTTTCCGATTGCTTTTTTAAATTTGAAATGAGGTGAGATTCAAACTGGAGAGCAAACATAGTCCCAAGAATATGATGGAATTTAAATTCGCTAACTAATCAATTGTAAAGTTGGTGACTTTGGATTCCTAAAGTATGCCAGTTACTTGCTTTTGAACTGCTCATTCATTTGCATCGCATATGTGAAAACAGAATCCAGGAATATTTCCTTGTAAATGCTGCTCTTGGCAATGAATTTTATATCCAGACGTCCAGACTCTTTAACTTTCAGAAATGAAATCTAACGATCTGGATTTTCATGAATCATTACAGAACACTACAACGACAATTCTATGCAACAGATTAAAAACACTTCGAGGGAAACTAAGGGAAATGAATCAGCATGATTTGAACAAGGATTCATTCAAAAAGGTTATTCCCCAGCTACATAATCTGGTTGGGCACCGAGACAAGTACGTCAAAATACTGGTGAGTTGTTGTATAGCAGACTTGCTCGGATTATTTGCACCTGATGCACCATTCACCAATTCGCAACTCAAACAAATCTTTCAACTGTATTTCAAGCAACTAAAAATTCTAAGCGACCCAAACCATGTTCACTTTTCGCTCGCATTCGAATTACTCGAAACGATTAGTAACACTGATCAAATAGTTTTGTTTTGCCAGCTTGAACAAGAGGATTTGATCACATCATTGGCATCCGACTTTATTGAATTAAAAGCATCTTCAACAGTCCAAGTGCACCTAAGAACCATCCTCCAATTGATTATTGAATCGCTTGGCACCATTCCAGAGTCCTTTGTCGATATGCTGCTGAATAATATGAACAAGATGACTGTTGAACTGTGCGATTTGTGTTCGGACAAATTGCAGCGATATGTGGTTTTGTATTTCAGCGAACAATTAATTCAGAATATTGACGATTTGAATGAATTGAAAAAGCTGCATGATTTGATTCTAAAGATATTTGAAAATTGTCCGAAACTACTGCTGAATGTTATCCCATTACTAGAAGAAGAATTAAAGGTGGCTCGTTTTAATTCTAGGTTGAAAATCAAACTATCAGGCAGATTGCCAGCACTTGTTTGGGAGTAATGTTTTCGCAAAAAGGAAGTCGCTGGATAGAGTTTTATCCTCATGTTTGGAAATCTTGGACCGAGCGGTATTTTTTGCTAATGTAGACGGCACGATAAAGTACCAGTAATTAGATTGGAGTGGGTTGAGTACTTGGCTACCATCATAAAGTTGGATCCAGCAACCGTTGGGATTACTGAACGTAATAGTTTCTAATATAGAATTCTTGATGGAAAAACTGGCCGACCCAGATCACAAAGTTAGGTCTTGTGCAATCAAAGTATGTGGTGAAATAAGCGTGCTTCACTCTGATTTGTTGTCCAGCAATATCACTCTAGAAATGGGGATTAGATGCAGGGATAAGAACCAATTATGTCGTCAAGAGGCTATTGTTGCTCTCACAAAACTTTTCAATTTGCATCCCGAAAAGTACCACACTGTCCCGACTACCATCTTTAACCTGCTGTATTTGGGCGACGAAGATGTGAATATTATTGTAGAGAAATGCTTGGTAGATTACATTTTCCCAAAGGACGACTTGCAACCAAAAACAAAACGATTATTGGAAGTCTATGCTGGCCTAGACGAACGGGCCAGAAATGCTTTCCATTCTGTGCTTTCAAAAATGAACGGTGCTGGCAAAAACTTTGGTTTATTCTTGGAAAAATGCTTGGAGAAGCAGCGAGATGAAGCAATCCTGGATAAAATTATCGGTAATTTCCTCTAATCTAGATTTCCTATGTCAAAGATTGCCTGATACAAAGAAAGCCCATGAAGGATTCAAGAAATTCCTGAATTTAAAAGACCGTCGATTGTACCAAATCATGCAAAAATCCATGAATCCAAAGAGCGACTACAACGATATCATCAAATACAAGAAGGATGTCCGCTTAACGCTGGAGAAGCACGCTGTTGTAAATGACATTCTCTCCATTTATGTCAATAGAACTTTTCTTGTGGTCATAAACAAGAACGTGATCGAAACCCTCCTTGAATTTATGCAGTCCAAAAGCAAACTTTCTGAAGCTGCTGGACTATTGATTAGAAATATTTCAAAGTTCTATCCAGACTTGTACAAGACCCAGATTTCCAACTTTTGTACCATGATTCAAAATGGAAGTAGTTTGGACGAAACTATTCAAGCGTTGGCTCACGGAATCAAGGTATTCCCAGACGAATTCCCCAAATCTACTGATATGGTCCAAGTCATTTTGAATTTGGCCCTCTCTGGCAACTTGGTCTGCAGTCAAAATGCAACTCTGATTCTTGCCAGAGCCAACTTTGAAGAAGAGTGTAAACAGGTCCTCGAGGTAACCAAGGTTAATTTAGCTTGCGGATAATTTAACCACGGACTATGGAGAGCTGGTTCCTAAACTAGGAGCCTTATTGTCCCTCGCATATTACAATACTTCTCTGTATAATCAAAAGAACCAGGAAATCATGACCTTTATCATAACTAAAATCTTGATGAAGAATTGCGACAGAGATTCCGAGCAAGATTGGGTAGAGTTTATAGATCTCAACAGTGAATCCAAAGCAAAAATACTGGGCTTGAAGATTCTAGTAAAGCCATTATTGGTCGAAAAGAACGACCAGATTGGACAGAGTGTAATCAAACTTTTGAAAACAATTATTTTGAATGATGGTGAGCTGTTGAAAGACGAATCTACCAGCCCTGCCACAAAGAGTCATTTGCGCCTAGTTGCTGGAAAATGTCTGTTGAAACTGGCTGAAAAATACACTATTGAAGTGCTCGACCTGCACCTTTTAGGATATTTGGTCCAGGATTCAATTTACAATGTGCGCAATTTGTTTATTGGAAGATTGTGCAAGTATGTTGCGTGTAAAAAACTTTCTATCAAGTTTCTCAACTTATTGGTGTTATCTGCCGTTGAGCCAGACGCTGAGCTTTTAGATAAAGTCCGCTCTTATATTTCTAAAACTTCCAGAGAATTCCAAAAAGGTAGCCTTTTACTAACAAGCTTCTCCTGCCGAACAGTACTTTGCACATTTCATTCACTTGTTGGCACATCACCCTGATTTCAGCCTCGAACACAGCGATCTTGCTCAATTTGAATCTTACATTACTTTCTACCTGGAAACTATCTGCACTCAAGAAAATATTTCCTTGCTGTATTGCATTTCTTTGCAATTGAAAACCATCCAAGACAAACATGGCAAATCCACGAATCTCTACATCGTGTCTGAATTGTGCCAGTTGATTATCCGTGAGTATGCAGCTGAACACAACTGGCTGCTAACTACTTATCCCGACAAGATTGGGATTGCTAGAGAACTGTTTGAAAAGTTGGACCACAGCGAAGCGACTGACAACAGCAAAAAGATTTATCTTGAAGAAATAGGGTATAGCAAGACGAGAGGAAAGAAACCAAAGGTGATCGTTCGCAAGAGAGAAAAGGATGACGAAGACAAGGAAAACAAAAAGAAGCGCAAGGAAAAGGAAGCTCAAACGCCAACACGCAAGAGCACTCGCCAACGTAAAGTCGTTTCCCCAATGGTCGAAGTAGATTCAGATGACGAATACTAATAAAATTGCTTTTTAATATAGATTAGTCTTTTTCATTATTCGTAGAAACTCTTCCTGGTCAATAACGCCGTCTCCGTTTCTATCTGCTTCGTCAATCATTTCTTGCAGCTCTTCATCTGTAAGTCCTTCCCCAAGCTCTTTTGCAACTCGCTTCAAATTCTTGAAGCTGATTGCGCCAGTATCATCATCATCAAATAGCTTGAAAGCTTTCAAAATCTCTTCTTTTGAATCCTTTTCAGCCATTTTCTGCGTCATTAGTTCCAAGAATTCGTTAAAGTCAATCTTTCCGGTTCCAGATTTGTCCACTTCAACCATCATCTTTTTGATTTCTTCCTTTTTTGGTTCAAATCCTAGTGCCCGCATAGCTACTTTTAGTTCTTTTACGTCGATTGTTCCTGATCCATCAGTATCGAATAAATCAAAAGCTTCCCGAATTTCCTGTTTCTGATCTGGAGTCAGCTCGTTTTGCTTGTGTTGGAATTTTGGCTTTGATGGCTTCTTTTCTGCTTTTTTCAAAGTTAGAATGCTTTTACCAACATTTTCAGATTTGTTTGTATTGAAAAACGCGTGAGGAATCAAGTGGAACAGATTTTATTTTTGACTACCCTTATTATCCAAAGTATCCATATAGTCTTCACACTCAGCCAGCACAGTAGACAAAAGATTGATACCGTCAGCTTTACTTGGCTTTCGGCCCTCTGTTGGTCTCGCTCTGTCTTCCAAAGGACGGCTCCTATCGTCATCTCTTCTATATTGCAGTTCGTCGTTACTAGGTCTCCTTTGCCCAGGAGTTGGAGTTTTTGATCGAGCTTCAGGTCTTGGCAGCAAATTTGGTGTTTTTGCCCTTGGTATAGCTTCTTGGCTGGGTCTTCTAGATTCAGGCAATCGAGACAGCTCTTCGAGAGACGGTCGTCTTTGATGGCTTCTGTTGAAATTTGGGGGCACAGGGAATTGTGGCCTCCCAGGTGACGGGGCAAAGATAGGCTGGTTATCGTCACTTGGTCTTCTTTGATGTCTCGGCGGTTGATTGAAATTTGGCGGCCCAGTAAACGGAGATCGAAGAGGAGAAGAAGCTTGGCTGTCGAAGCTCATGTTGGGTTTCGGTAGTGCCATTGGGCCAGGTCTGTTAGGATAGTCATTTCTTTGCATTTGATAGTTTGGATTTGGAGGTTCATACGGCCTAACATTCGACCGCATTGCTTCGCTTGGCCGTCTTCCATCTGCGTATCGCGGATCACCAATCTCGCTGGGTCGTCGACCATCGTCTTCATATCTTTTCCTAGCAACTGGCCTTGGCTGAGGTTGAAATGGATTTGGCAGTTTTGGGGATTTCGATCGCAGTGGTACTTGGGGAGGGGGATATGCAGCTGGAGGCTGATTATAGATTCTTTGAGCAGGAAGAAGAGATTGCTGTCTTGATCCAAATACTGGCCTTGGTTCCATCGATCTTGGGTCGTAAAATGGATAATCATTAGGTGGTCTTTGCTGTGGTGACATTGGTCTTGAATAATCTACTGGCCCAGTGTATCCTCTGAAATCAGACCCAGGCGTTTCTGGCAATGAGTCTTTTCTTGGGCGAGCTCTGCCGTCTGGGAAATTTGGATCATAATCAGGTAATGTATTTGGAAAATATACATCAGGGGCTCTGGAGTTTCTTCTTGGTCTATCCAAATCGTTGCCATACCCTCTGGCATCATATCTGGGGTCATATTCCTGATTGCGCATTACATATTGATCATACTCTTGATATTCATATCCTGGTCTAGGCGGTTGATTTACTTGCCTTCCCTGTCTGTAAGGCTCGGCTGGTCTATTTCTCTGGGTATTCCCAGCTGAATCTTGTCTGAGACGCTGTGCTAATCTTGGATCTGCCTGGTTGTATTCCTCGGATCCTTCAAGAGAACCCTTTCGTCTTCTGTTTGCAGCCGAAATATTTGGATCTACAGCGGCATTTTGGAATCCCGAATCTTCGTAATAAGATGCTGGCCCAGGTACTTTCTGCATCTTTTCTTTGGGATATCCTTTTTGTTTTTCCTTTAGTTTTGTAAAATCCAGACCTTCTTCCTCAACCATGCTGGGAACTCGCAATTCTGTCCTTCTCTTTTTCATTCTTTTTTTAGCAGACTATTCGTTAATACTGCATTACACTTGCTACTCTTGGAGAAGCGGCTCTTGCCAAAAATTCATCAGCAACAATGCCTACCGCCTTTTCTCTCACTGCACCACCTTGCTCTCTAGCCATAGGTTCCACAGCATCGATAATTATTCCAGCCAATAGTCTAGCTAAAATTGAATCAACTTTTGTTGTGAGTTCAGACGGCTCCTTATTGATTTTACTGAGATAAGCCAGTCCGCCAACGCAAGCTGCTTCAAAACATAGAGCAGGGGCCCTTCCTCTAAAAGTCCATCTTCCCCATCTTGAAATCTGCTCAGCAAAATATGCTGAAATATGCGGTTCCTGTTTTAGCTCCTCTGGAGCCAAGAGGGTCAAAAAATCCTTTAATGTTTCTGCAAAATGTGGATCGTCTATAGCGTTGAATACCATTCCTGATACATCTGAAGGTCTCCGTTCTTTTGGCATGTAGATTGGTTTTCAAACTTTAAGAAATGCGGCAGGATATTTTCGAAAATCGGCGACCAGTCAACCCCAAATTCAAATCAGATTCAGTTGAAGAATATTTAATCAAAATCAAACCAGATTTGGACCCGGTTGTTTACTCCTTATTCTACAATTGCTTACCAAACACTGAGAAAGCTGTGTCTCTTTCTCAAAGAATATCGCCATGTGCAACTTTTGAACAAAGCTGAGCTTTTATCGTCTCAAATTGATGATGGGATCAAAAAGTATGGGATTGTTCAGCACCGCATGTTTGGCAAGATATTTGCATATGAAGTTGATGGTTTTGGAAGCGCATTGCTAATGGATGATGCAAATTTACCCTCACTCCTTTCTCTGCCGATTCTGGGCTATATATCCACTGGTGAAGAATTATATAAGAGCACTCGAGAATTCGCATTGTCTGATTTCAATCCATACTACTTTCAGGAAAGTTTAAAGGAGTTGGAAGCCCTCACCAAGGATTGGATTATATTTGGCCAATGTCATTGATTGTTCAATATCGAACGAGCAACGATAAAAACGAAAAGGAGAGTTTGCTTAATATGATAATTGAGAGCAGTGACGGGCTTATACATGAATCATTCCATATGAATAATCCTAGTGATTTCACTCGGTCTTGGTTTGCATGGGCTAACAGCCTCTTTGCACAGCTTGTCCTGGAAATGGCTTTATAACTTTGGAAACCCATATCAATAAAATGCTACTTGAATTCCAAGAATGAAATGCATATCGGCTTTGTTCATAGTCGGTGCAAACTACTACTATCATTGGGGGCGTCAAGGGCTGTTTGACATGTCAACCGAAAATGGCAATGGGCACATTTTGTGACCCTTAATGAACTTAACAAATAATTTAAGGATGCGAAAATATGCAGTAGTTCTGTCCTTGTTAAAGCAGCTCCTGTTCGGATTGGGCCTCACCATTGGGCTAATTCCCTTCAAGCATTCAATCAAGGATGCTTTGTTTATCGTTTTTGAAAATTGCTTGGTGGTAAATGGGGTATTTCACAACCTGCTAATATCTCGCAGCCCAATTCCGACCATGTTTGGCTATATGCTGGTTTATATGCATGCCTTGTTGGTATTCATCGACATGAACATTCTTTTATGGATGGGCACAACCCTAAACAACAACATGATGCAGAATATGGCAGAGTCGAGCCAAGTTGGAAATACTCTAACTGAAGAAAATTGGACCCTCGTTTACATCTTGGCAATAGTCGCTTTCGTACCGCAGATTTTTGTTTATTACATTCATTACCAACAGCCTATACTAAAAAAAATAGGCTACTCTAGGATTCCAGACCAAGAGGATGCGAAAGCGCCAAAATATGAAATATCAAAGATTGGACTGGGTTTGATTTATCTCCTGTTCCTTTGCGGCAATGCTTACTCACCAATATCAAATGCAATGACGGCAACTCTCTTGTATTCCAAGGAAGGGAGTATCACATTTGCGGATGTTGAGAATTCGACACTGAGTGGCCCACTGGAAACGACAACCAATGATACAAACTTGATTTACATTATGAACGAATCAATGGGCAACTACTACTTGATGGATCCGTTCGGGAACTACAACAATGCTACTTTCTTCAAGAACAATATCTCTTCAAGTCCTGGAACCATCTACAATTTCAAAAACACGAGATCCATTTCAGGAAACACAGAGACAGCAATGGTGGCATTATCTACGGGGTTGATAATAGCTGCGCAGCCGCATCATGATGATACCAGAAACTTTTTTAAAGTCACTTCTTTGATGAAAGAGGCAAAGAAAAGAGGATATCAAACCGCCCTATATTGTGCATTTGAAACACACTTTGAAAACGGTTGGACACAGCTGAATGCAGTGTACGATCAATTCGAACATGTCGTTTCTAGAACCACCCTGGGGCTGGAGGCTGTCAACGATCATGGAATTGACGACAGGATCATCACTGAAAAAGTACTGACTTTTCTGCAAGAAAAATCAAACTCGACCCAGCCATTCTTTCTCGTAATAGTCTGGAACAATTTGCACTTTCCATTCTTGGTAGACGACGGGTTTGTTAAGCCTGAAGGGGTATCAAAAGATTACATTGAAATAATGCGCGCCAACTATTCTTTGGGTATAACTGATAGTATGTTGGAATCTGTCGTCAACACGGTTAAAAGTAGCAGTTTCGGCAAGAAAACTGTCATTGCGTTTGCTGCCGACCACGGTGAACAGCCAGGAATGGTTCATGACAGAATTGCCAATGCTGCTTCATCGGTACTCTCCGTGCCACTGTGGTTTGATATACCCAACTACTTGCTAACCAAACAAGAAAAAGAGACTTTATCTGTGAATTCCCAATACAGACTTTCTTCTACTATGGATATTGTCCCTACACTAATGGACATTATGAAATGGCAAGATCCAGAGACGCTGTTTAAGGATTCAGAGTCTACTGTTGGCGGGCAATCCCTATTAAAACCCGTAGAGGCAGATAGATTCACCTACGGATGGGCTGGAAAACCATTTGTAACCACTTGCGATTGGACCATAGGGTTCTTTTATAATTCTACGCATAACCTAATGGTTTATGCTAAAAACAATATCATATTAGAAAAAGTTGAATACCCAAACTATGCATTCAAGTCTGAAAGAATCCCATACCAAAATTTGGATATTTCCGATAAAGAAATCTGGAAACGGGAAATCAGGAAGCATCCGCATGTGTATAAACAACTACAGCTGTGTGGATTGACGGTCGTCTGAATAAACCATTTTTGCTATTTTTTTCAGATCAAGTTCAAAATTAATTCAAATGCAGGACTTTGATGAAAAATACAGAGAGTTTGAAGCCCTTTTAAAGGATATTCAGTCAAAGGATATCAATGCGACCAGGAAATCCAATCCAAAATTACTGGAAAACCACATGTCAAAGTACGGATTAATTCCACCTTCCAAGCCAAAAAAGAGTTATTTGGATCTACGTAACCAACAAAACAAAAACTGGGCATACCAGCAGACAATCGAAGGAATCGCCTTGTTCAAGAATAGCGAAATTAACAGTGCAAAAAAAAAGTACAATGCCGCGATTGAATTGGACGAAAGGTGCGTTGAAGCACTTGTAGCAAGGGGCTGTTGTTATGCCAGTGAAAAACGGTACAAAGACGCACTTGCTGATTTTGAAGCGGCTCTTGAAGTTGATCCAGCTCACAAGAATGCCAAATCCTATCGTGAACAAATCCAGGAAACTATGGACAGATTAACTAGAGAAAAAAAGAATACCGAAAAAAGCCTGAGGAATGGAGAGTTTATCCTGGTGACACCCGTTTTAACAGTAGCCCGAAAACTTTGGGAGAGGGAAAAAGAAGGAGGTTTATGTTGCCAAAGATAAACTACCTGTGCAATACGAAAAGCAATATGAATTGGTCGACGAAGATTACGGATACAAGAAAAAGAAGAAAAAGAAAAAGTCCAAGAGAGAATCTTCTGTTGATTCTGAAAGAGGTGCCAGCAACCACCACAGAAGTAGCTCTGATAAGTATTCCAAGGAAGATGCCGATAAATACTCTAGAAAAAGCACCGATAGAGACCAATCACCTAGAGATACATTCAGAGAAAGAAAATCATCCTCCAGGAAGGAATCTTTTGAAGCTAGAGATAATGGCAGCGAGAAGGATCAAAGAGACAGATCCAAAGACAGATCCAGAGACAGATCCAAAGACAGATCCAGAGACAGATCCAGAGAAAGATCCAGAGATCAACCAAGAGAACGCTCATCCAAACGATCGCGTATTGATAAATCACCGCAATAAACCGAGATGTCGTTAAATTCTTTATAAATATAATATTTCAATTTGAATATTTTACAATAAGCTCGTACAATTTTCTGTACCTCTCTTTGTAAATTGATCGCGAATCTACCAACAATTTAGCAATATCAACCACTAGGATTAATCCCGATTACCAATCTTTAGCAATTCTACAATCATACCACAGTATATCCATTTTGGCTTTACAATATCTGCTTTTATCCCATCTTGCACGCATATCTGTAACAAATGCGCGTTCATCATTGCATCTTTTTGCAAGAAAATAGTCACTAGAGAGTTTGGATAGGGAATAAACTCCATTGATTCTTCCAATTTCAGCACAATGATTTCTGACCCGCAACTAGAAAAGTTTATATTGTACTGATCAAACTGCACACTTTTTGATCCGCTGAGCGTGCTCTCCGACATACTTTTTGTTTCGCCAAAGGCGCTCAGAGTTTCAGGTTTACTCAGTTTATCCAGGTCTTCAAAAAATTCTGTTTTATCTCGTTAGTCCTAGCTTACTTTGCACGCTCCCTTCAATCAGAATACCGACGTCAATTTTTATGCTCTGCTCCAGCGCCAAGATACTCTGATATATGTTATTACACAGTGTAAATTTCCCGGTTATCGCCAATCCTAGCTTTCTTAATAGCTTCTCCAGGCTATAGTTTCCGTATAATTCAATTGTATAGTAATCCTGATTGCTCGGCGAGTGAACTAGCAAATGATATGTTGATCCAGTTTTCACCAATTCTATTATTATCGGGCCCAGAGATGATTCAAGGCAGGTGAATATAGGGTGGCCTGAAGATTAAGTCGTGCTACTTGTTTTGAATACGTCGAGATTAGGCGATTTTTTTATTCGTTTTGTTGAAGACGAGGGTAGAAAGGTGTATTTCGATTTGGACATTTTTATACTTTTCTACGCGTTTCTGTAAAAGTATTGAAGCACCATAGCTAGCATAGCATGTAATACCATAACTATTGAGAGCAGTAGTTGGCATCAACTTAGTATTTTATCTCTAAATTAATTTTCTTGGAATCGGGAAACAGAAAGTTGTAGGTTATCCGCATGCGGTATTATCCAAACGCAAAAGCGATTAAATTGATCAATAAATTACCATCGCACTTACAGATGCTACACGTGACCTTTCAAAAAAAGAGAAATTGCTTTTTCAACATTCTGAATAATCGCAAATGGAGGACTCTGCGAATTCCACACTGGCTTCCAATTCAACATTTGTCGATGGTGTATATGAATTTTCAACTAATTTGATTACCAACCCGGTCCAAACTCTAATTGACAGCCCAGCATTCGTACTATTTGTAATTTCACTGTTCGTGATTCCAATTATCCTTCAAAAACTATTCCCAGCAATGGCAACTGTACGATTGAGATTAACAATAGAAAGAAGAAACCCTTGTTGGAGAACCATTGACGGATTTTACTCGTGTAAGCGTTGTAGAATCTTCAGAGCTGCTGTGGGAGGTAGGTGTATCAGGAAAAGCTTGTTCGGTCTCTGAAAACGGAGTACTAAAAGCCATCGAATTCAGCGGAGGAAAACCAAATGCTAAGCATGTCGTATCTACTGTTATGAAAGCGATTCTCGATCCAGTTGGTAATCATCGATAACATAGATGGGGCGGTAAAGAAGCCAAAAGTTTTGATTTTCTTGGACACTTGCTTATTAAACGAAAATGAAAAGAAGCAAATTACAAAGGAACTAAAGGAATACGAGATGGCAATCATCAATTTGAAGCAACTAGAAACTGATTACCCGGCGTTATATGCAGAAAGAAGCAAAGAAGTAGAGATATTTGCACCACAACAGCCAACTGTTCAACAACCATTGAAAATGAACCCACCACCTCCAAGAGGATGTTTTGCGTGCAGAAAAGATATCCCTGGAAAAGCTTCTCAATGTTCCGCATGCAGAGCTGTCATCTACTGCTCTTCTGATTGCGCTGTAAGTTTTATTAATGTAGAAACAAAACTGGCCGGTTCACAAACAAACTTGTAAGGAATTCAAAGCTTCAGTGGATCACGTTCAAGAATGGGAGCTGCACAATCTACCATTTACATATTACAACTCTGAGACTCAACTCCACAATTACAACGTGGTGCCATACCTTACTACGGTAAACAAGCACAATGTAGGATTATTCCAAAGATTGTGTGGGTGTTTTAATGAAGCTCCATGGGGTGTTTTGGCAGCTAGATTAATTGCACACTATCAACAGACTAAACCAACACCGGACCAAATGTTTGCTACTTTAGGCTTGCCACAAGAAATGTTTCCATTGTCCAAGTCGTATGACGAAGGTATTTGCTTTTTGAAACCAGGTTTCGACAGTGCCTCGATTGATTCCTGGGAAAGCTACTTTAAGGCAAGAGGGTATTCGTTTGATAATCCGTCCGCGCTGATTTTGGAAGTTCCCCTTACCATTTTCCACATGATTAACCAATTCCACATGAAAACTGCCGATCCAGTTCCAGAGGGAGGTGATTATTGCTTATTCTAGAGCGCCGTCGTATTACTATTCACCTGGTCGGAGTAGAAAAGGAAGCTGATTTGTTGCCTCTTTTTGAATGTTTATTACCATTTTATCCAAAAACTGATATCGCTATCCATATGATCGGCAACAAGATCTGTGCCGATATTCCTCCACAGCAAAGGGCTATGATGATAAAATCACAAAGCAACGACTCGTCTATTTTTATATCTCTCAACCCTACGTTCTATGCACCACAACATCTTGACGCCAGCGCTTTCCAACTTCCACCTGAAGTTCCAAAAGAAGTTCTTAAACAACAAAACTTTGGGACAGATAAACCTGATTTAATTATCTGTCTCAATGCTGGTCTGGTTACGCAACAAGAGTGGGGTCCATTCCTTCAAATGGTATGTAAGAGCGATAGAAAGCTATTGGTTACTGAACGAGTTGAAACACTTTGCAATGCAGCGTTGGTTAATATTCCAAAAATTGGTGGTAAAGCAGGAGTCCAAACTCATCCAAATCCCTTTAGACAACCCCTCTATGATTACAAGAAAGATGTCAATTTGCCTGGATGGTCCAATGGCTTTATTTTTGGCATTGGTGATTTCTAATAAAGCCGAGTGTCCAAATAACGCAGTTTATTTAAGAATTTTCAGTTGGTTCTGGTTCCTGAGAAATTTCCTCGGGAACTGTCTCGCCGCCAATTACTATTTCACTTAGCTCGGCCCCTTGCTCATTCAATACTTCAGCATCCACATCAATTGGCTCTTCAACACCGTCCGGCACTTCCTCATTTTCGTTCTCCACTTCTTCGTTGTCTGTTTCGACATCACTTTGAGCAGAATCTGCTGTTCTCACCCTTTCAAATATATCTGGACGAGCTTTTCTAGCAGCTAATGCAATATCACGGAGAACCAACGAAGCAATCAGCCAGTCACAAATAAGCTGAGCAGGCAGAGAGCCTTTTTGCTTGGTGTCACTCCAAGTTAGTACTATATCAACAAATCAGTTACGTTTCAGGACTTTCTTTGCCCGCTTGATTCTAATCTTCTTGTGTACAGAAGTTGGGTCAAATTCTAATATCATTTCGAGCAAGGCCATATTAACGTGCTTGACTGTATCCAACCACAATTTTACTGAGTTAATTGAATATTACAATCCTTAGGCAAGTGTCCGAATAGGTACAGAGCACCTTTGATGATCCTATGCACCACGACTGGAGGCTTCCTATAGCTCTTCATTTCTGCAATGGATTTGGAATCCAACTGGGCAATTCCTTCCCTGGCTTGTATCAACATCACCTTTCCAAACAACACTTTGCGTTTGGAAACTTCATCTATAATTTCACAATCTAGATTAAAGAAAAATACCAAGATCTTCCTTATGGAATTCATAACCAAATGATTCGTTAGTGATCTCCTTCATTGCTTTCCCTAATGCCGAGGAGTACCTTGAAATATCTTCCTGTTTTTCGGAAGAGTCGGTGGAAACTTTCAGAACAGCGATGCATTTATCATTCAAAGGAGAAAATACTGGCACCAATGTACTTTTGAATTCTGAATTGATGTTCTTTTGGCCACTTCCAAAAGTAGTTAATATCTGGTCGTATCTAGCTTAGTAATTTGTTACAAAGAAGTTGACTCATCTATTTTTGTCAACTGGGCAATCATTCCAGTTAAAAGTGGTGACCCAAATACTTCTTGAGATACTCCCTCAGTTGCAGCATTGCTCATACTGGAAATATTGTATAATTCTATGTTATTTTCGGTTAGGAAAACTTCAACATCGCATTCCAGTCGTGCTTGGATGAATTCCTTGGCAGATAAAGCTAATGCGATTGATTTTTGTCTCGCATCTATTATTTCCAAAAGAGAGGACACAATATGTCCCGATTTCTGGGTGAAATACAAATTACCTCCAAAAACAGTGTGTCAGGAAAGTCAAAGCTGTCTCCGCTGAGAAGAAAATCCATCGTGCCAAATTTTTGGTTTTGCAATGAAGTAAATGGCGCACCAATAAAACTCATCGCATCCTTGTTTGCTGCCAATGATTCCACCGTGAAGAACACATCTTGGTTGAGATTGACGTCGGTTCCAATCCTCGCTATTTTTATCACATTTCCTGTTGAGAATAGTTGATAATCAATTCCTTGTCCTTCAGGAATTTTCAACCCACACAAACTGTCTTTCAATTCCGGACTAGTTGCAACAATTCTCAGAAACGTCTCTATTACTGAATTTCCAACAACTGTTTCATTTTCTCTCAATTTTTCTTTTCCTTCAATCAGTTTTGTTGAAGATTCTTTAAGGGCTAGTCTAGAGTTTATTGTGCTTTCTGGATATACTTTTTTAAAGAATGCTCCATAAATATCCAAGATTTTGTAACTGGCAGCGACAATATTCAAGTTAATATCTTTTGATAGAAGATGGAGGGTTTTAATTGCTTCATTCTCTGCAGAATCTCTCGTTTGTCGGCGCTCTTGTGACAGGAGTATCTGCTCTTCCTCCAGCTTGTCGTTCTGTTGCTTTTCTTTTATGAGTGTGTCCAAGCAATTGGCTAATGTTTGTGCATCTTTTTCATTGTACCCTGTAGCATGTTCCAACACTTGTACTACTTGTTCCAGTTTCACTTTGTCTTTTGAAGCCAAGTGGGATTTGAAAACAGTAAGCAACCGTCCTTCATCAGATGCACTGTCAAATGACTGCAATCCAATATTTATGATCTGCAGTAGGTACGGAAGAACCAAAAATCCATTTTGTTCAGGAATCTTCTTTAGTATCCCAACAATAATAAAGTGGAGTGCTTCTCCAATAGCCGGAGCTTCTTCATCGCCTTCTGCCACAGCAGCCGACTCGCTTGGTCCGCTTTGTGATTCTCCAACATATGCTTGATCCAGTTTATCCATAATTTCGGCGATTTTGGACGCTTCTGTTCTGATATGCTCCATAACCTGTTTGTAGTTTTCAAGTCCGAATTCGCCAAGCAAGCATTTCATGAAACGCACATACGCAGTTTCAGCGAATGCAATCGCCGGGTTATTATTTTCTATAATTTCATCTTCCATATTCGCAGTTTTCACAAATGTAAACCTTGGATCTTCCCTCCCCACACAGAACCCTAAACAAGCTTTTTTGATTGAATCTCGGAATATTGGATTTGGAAGATTCATAATTTGAACGATTGGTTGTAGTTGCTGGAGCCAATCTCTTACTACTACAATCTTTGGGAATTTTGGAATATATAGGTGTTCTTGAAACAATGCTGCTATTTCCGACCCTTTCCCGGAAAGTACAGAGGAGAGTACACGCAAAAATGTGGTTAGTTCGTTAATATTCCATTTGATCATTAATCGTAAGAATATCTTTACATAGTATTCATTGTCCCATCTTTCAATTGTAGCACAGTCCAGCAAGTACAGCGGCTCATTCTCGTCGTAGTATTTATTGTGCCTGTCAGCTTCAGGGAAAGGTGTATTAGGAACTGTTAGCGCTTCAATTAAAAGCAACACTTTTTGGTAAATTTGAGGGTCTGCTTGAATATCCACAGATTTAGAAACATTCATAAATTCCTCGACCTAGCATTATTGACAAGTACAATTTCCTGTTTAAATAGCTCTCCAGGGCCTTTTCTCCACAAAGAATTGATCCACAATTTGAAAGAAAGGGATAGAAAATCCGTGTATTGCGCCTTTGTTTCTACGATACGCGCAAGCCTCTCCTTTTCCTCTTGCTCTCTGCGCAGCCTTCTTGCTTCTTTCTCTGCAAGCCGTTTAGCTTCCTTCTCGGTCTTGATATCCACTATGCGTTTATTTAGAACCGCTCCGATTTCTTCCAACCGCGCAAAGTACTGCCCAGAATTTCTATAAGCATACATTGGATTATTTCGGAATAGATATTGCGCTAAGTTATTCCAATTGTATACCTAACCAGTTCAGACAGTCAAATGTCTCTGCTGGTTTATCGTTTTCCAGCATGTCTTTGCTGATTAGTTGATATTTCGTAGATTCGTAATTTAAATTCCTCTTCTGCATATCTTTCAGTAACTGTTCTAAAGCATAAATAACGGTGGGCAAAGTGGTTGTAATAAGGTATGCGCGTGTTTCAAGTCCATCGTCCGTGACATTCTCCAGAAATCTGTCTGCAATCTGATTAATTGCAATATCTCTGATTTCATAATCATTCAAATGTCTATCCTTTCGGGAACTGGCTATCAGACTATCTACAAACTCGGTTTCCATTTGATTTTTCGTGGCAAAAAATAATGATGTAATTTTACAAGTAGCTTTATTCAATACTATTCAAGGCAACATTACCATGGTTTTTTTGGAGTGACTTGCGTTGGTTTTGGAGCATACACATTTTTCATTTTTTCAGATTGATACCTGGTAACAGATGGATGTAATTTTTCATACAGAGTTAATTAAGAATTTACTAGTTCCGAGTCGGAAATCTCCTTTTGGCCATATTCAAATTTGTTGCATAGAGTAAATCCAGAGCGGGTAATCGAGTTACATTCCATTACTTGGTTGTTTGGCGGAGCAGCGGCGAAGCTTTGGTTAATTCAATATTACTGCTCAGAGGTTTCCGAGACATACAGCTTTGGGTCCGTATTAATAGCCTCGGTGTATGCGCGATTATTCCTAATACTGCCAGTCTCTTCCTTTGCTCCAATATTGAGATTATGGTTCTGAAGGGCCAAGGATCTGGACATTGGTGTCAAATTGCAGTGGAAGGAACTACATATCAAATAATCAATTGCCTGGAAGTACTTTTTTTGTTTTCCCTGATCCTCATACATTTTGTCGGATCTTTGCGCATCAAGTATGCTAGCTGCTCCTCACTTTCCAAGTTTTCCGGTGCGCTTTCACTTTCAATAATTCCATACTTGACTGAATTTGTGTAGCCGTTGGATTTCATAAGTAGCGGATATTTTAAGTCGCTCACTTTGGGTTCTAAACTCGTTACATCCTGTTTCTACCCTCAAATTGAAATTACCTCAAATGGAGATTCATTGAGCGGACCAAAGTCTTTGAAATGCTCAATATCGGTTGTATAAGCACTCGCTGACGACTTGATTTTTGCCTTGTCAAAAGTAGAGTCTTTTAATCCGGCTGCATTGGCAAACTTGTCTTTCATTTCCGAAGTCGTTTTTGAAAAGATCTGCCATTAACAAGAAATACTTGTCCTTGGGAGGTAATATTGAATTTTGGTAAGGTGGTAAACCCAGAATCACGGATTTCTTGCGAGACAAACTCTGTCTTTCCAAATTTGTCTTCCTGCACTTGTCTAGGCTTGTAAATTGCAGCATGAGATGTTACGAATCTTTCTTCTGAATACCTAGGTTAGATATTTCAGACTTTTCTTCCGTCTCGTCGATATTTTTGTCGTAAGGGACGTAAGGGACGCAATTCTTGCTATATCCAGTGTCTTGTTTCCTTATCCTTTCATTTAAAGGCTCCCCTTGCATTTCCCTTGGCTTTGAATTCAAATGTAAAGTGAATTTGGATTTCAAATGTGGGAGGCTATCCAGATAAGCTGTGCTGTTTGTCGTCGAGTAAAAATTCAAAATATTATCGGATGCCCCAGCAGAGTTCTGGATAATAACGTTTGCTCTGCATTCATAAGAGCTTTTTGACATTAAAAGAAAGTTGTTTTGGATGACATCACCTGTCAAATTGGAGTGTATACATGTCTATTTATTCATTAAACATCTCTTTCTATGTCTACCCACTTCGCCTTTAGTTAGCAAGAGGGATTTCTGACAGGTTTCACACACGAATTCATATCGACTCGTGTCTTCTTCACCAGGGTCTGGCATGCTGTTGTGGTTGCTAATTGGGATGCTTTCGGCTATATCAACGGTTTCCCTTTCCACATATTGCCTTGGAAGCTTAAAAGCAAGCAGCTCACTGTCAACTACTTTCCTAGGATTGATATAGTATCGGAAGTTTGGCGTAACTTGTACCATGTAGCTGTCCTGAATTTCGCTATTGTAAGGCTCATATCCAAACAAACTTTCTATATTGGTAAGGCGTAATTTCCTCACCACATATTCCACTTGGGCATCTACCAACTCAACCAGCTTATCAATGACATCTAATTCTGAAAGCGTGTCGGCAATATCCCCATTAATTATTTCCCTCCAAGCGGCTCTCATTTGTTTGATGAACATTGGAATGTATTCGATTTTGTCCAGATGATTGTCTTCCAACAGCATTTTCTTGGTTGTTCCTGTTTCTGGCTGGAAAACTATTCCTCCCAACACTTGGGGGATTGATTGAGATCCAGTATGCTCTAAATTTGACAAGTTCTTGTTTACAACTGAGATCCAAGAATACCTTAACCAAGAGCCTAATTCTAGTAAACCCTCCAATTATCAACAACTTACCATAATATCTTCCCGGTGTTTAAATTCAATTTCCAACCATTCATCGACTATTAAATGTCTCGAATCTGGTGTAATATCCACCGTTTTAGCAAACAACAAAGCTACTGGTAAGGCACCCAATGTTGTAACGTTCATCAAATACGGTTTTGTCGTTTCCAATATTTCAGTATAGCACAAAATTTCTATATTAATCGAGACTTGCCTTTTTGACCTCGTTTTGAATGTAAATTAGCAAGGTCGTTACTTTCTGGGTCTGGAGGTGCTATCTCTTTGCCGTGAAGCAGTTCAGGCTGGTACGCAAACACACTTGTTGGAAGAATATTCAAGAATCTACGAGATTAGATATTTGCAACCTCTTATTTTTGGTGTGGAACACTTGATCTGTTGGACCTCTAGCAAAGTTATTTTCATCTGAAATAGCAATGTTGGGGTATAATCCTGAACATAATATCAATTTCAATACAGAGATTTCCCTGTTTGACAGCAGCGTAACATCTGATTGAATCAGTAGATCCTGCGCATCATGAGAAATCTTAAACTCTAGCTCTTGGACAGTGTCCTCGCCGTTTTCATTGTCCGACTCGCTTGCTATCTCTGCATTTCCTTCGTCCATCTTTAAAAGCTTTCTTGTGGTGGTTCGTGTTTCACGTTTACGTTTTTCCAATAATCTTTTTTGAACTCGTTTCTGATATTTTGGCATATCCTCCAGCCTTTCGAGCAGTTGCTCTTCACTTTCGACTTCGCCGCCTTTCAAGTACGATTTTAGTATATTCTCGAATTGCGATTTGAGCTTCACAATTTCATACATTCGCTGCTCCTCTATTCCTCTGCTTTTTGCCCATTTCTTTGTTCTCAGACCATTAGATTTCTCCTTCAGCCATTCAGCAAAGATATTGATGAGAGTGAACGGGTCGCCATGCACTGAGTGCATTTCCCTTCGTTTCTATAGTTTAATACAAATGATACCTGCATAATTCTGGATTCAGACTCTTGGACTCTGGTGTACGGTGATTGTACGCTTAATACAGCGGCAATTGCAAGCACAGGCGTCACAAGCTCGCTAATGGATCCTAATATTAGCATTTTTCCGAATATAGCTTCAACAGGCATTGATGAAAGGACTTTACCGAGGTTTGTGATTTCAAATTGGTCATCCAAACAGCCGATATTCACCAGCTTATACATAGAATTCGATATGTTGTCTTTGGTTGGCTGTTCAATGAAATCAAATGAAAGGGGATCCCCTAGCCCCAGGGATTTAATTGATAGCACGGTCGAATCTAGCGGCATTCTTAGGATTTCAGGGACTGGAAAATCATTAAACCCTTCATATTCCAGCTTTGAATAAAACCTGTAACACTCTCCTGGACCGGTTCTGCCTGCCCTCCCAGCTCTAAAATAAGATTAAAGCAACCTTTGTTTTGCACTGGACTTGCTAATCCAAAATTCAGAAAGTTTGGAAACATTAACAAGTGTATCATGGCCAATTTCTTTGACTCTTCCTGAATCTACAATAAATCTAATGCCATCGATAGTAACACTGGTTTCAGCAATATTTGTAGAAATAATACACTTCCTAACCCCTTCTGGAGCAATGTCAAACACTTTTTCTTGCTCTTCAACAGATAAACTACTATGCAGCTCCAACACAATCCATCTCCTTGTGAATGCGGCATATTTTTTCAACTCCTCTGACAGAATCCCAATTTCATTCATCCCGCTGACAAATATCAGCAAGTCTCCCCTTTCATTCGATGGAATCTTTTGATCTATTCGTTCCAGAATTTTTAAATATGGACCAGGCTTGATTTTGACACTCTTTGACGGAATAGATTGCCGGTTTTTAGAGTTTAATCGTTCCTGGACATATTTCTGATCGGTCAAATTCGTATCTTGCTCTTCAACCTGCATATACTCGATTGTTACCGGAAACATCCTTCCAGGAATTTCAATAATTGGAGCCTCAAAGTACTTGCCGAATAATTCAGCGTTAATTGTAGCCGACATCAACACTAGATGAATATCGGGTCTATATTGCAGCAACTTTTTCAGAATTCCAAGTAAGAAATCCCCAGTTATGTGTCGTTCATGAACTTCATCAATAATGATAACATCGTAACTCTTCAGGTACGGATCCATAGCAAACTGTCTCAGCAATACTCCCTGTGTTAACAAGCATCTACTTCAGTTAAAAACAGCACTCTAGTTTGGTTTGTTTTCGATCCTTCAAATCGTACTTGATACGCAATTTCCGAGCCGTACTGATTGAGACTCTCATATCTGATATTAGTTAGAAATACGAAACTCTCTTTGCCAAAGAATAGCAAGCGATTCTCCGTGGTTGCGTGCACGCTATTTTATTGAATCCGGCTTCCATCAAATACTGTGGTATCTGGGTACTCTTTCCAGCCCCGGTATCTGCAGCAATCAATACCACCGGGTTATCTCTAACTGCTTCCACAATTGCATCTTTATACTTTCTAACAGGCAGTTCATCCCTCTCCTTTTGAACTTTAATCGCCAGTCTGTCCTTTTTCTTTTCCTGAAAATCCTTGAATAGCTCAAGAGCTTTTTTGGCGAAATCAAATTGATTGTGAGTCGCTGGTTTAGCTTGTTTGTATTTTCCAAAGAAAATTACAAAGTCGTCGTATTCATGCGAGTATCTTTTGAATGGAGCTATTCCTTCTTTTCCAAATAGGTAGTCTGCAGTGGATTTGTTCCATCCTTCTCTCTGCATTTGGTGATTTACAAAATTTTAAATTGCTATTTAAATTTTCCCTCAAGATTTCAGTCAACTTATCCCATTCAAGATTCTAGCGTCTGGCTGTGGTGCCAGGCATACTAAATAAAATTACTGTTATATTTATTTCACAATCCATCTAATCCACAATAGTCCAGTTGTTGCTTCACTTGCCAATGCCTCTTGATCTGGCTGCCCCAGATTTCCTTGTCAGTTGAAGAAAGTTCCTGAAAAAGAGTCTTTTCTGTTTTGTAAGCGTAGTTGGAGGCATTTACTCGTTCTAGTATAATACTGTTTTTCGAATAAACCATTAAATTGTGAGTAGCGTTGAAGAAGAATCCAATGGTCCAAGGGCAGGATGTGACAAACGGTTTTCCTGCCCATCCATATGCGAAACGATCCTGTTTGACAGTTCTCAACAACGATTGGCCACTTATAGTTGATTGAGATCCACTAAACATTGTTTCTGGATCTTGCCACTTCATAATGTCCATCAGTGTCGGGACAATATCCAATGTGGAGGATAGCCTTTGAGAGTTGATTGTCAAATTGGCTTTTTCTTGCTTGGCTAGCAAATAATCGGGGACATCAAACCACAAAGGCACTGAAAGCACTGAAGATGCAGCATTCGCAATTCTGTCGTGAGCTAATCCTGGCTGTTCGCCGTGATCTGCCGAAAATGCAACCACTGTGTTATTCCTAAAAGTGCTACTCTTGACGGCAGACATTACAGATTCTAGCATACTGTCTGTAACGCCCAGAGAATAATTTGCACGCATAACTTCGACTTCATCTTTTGGCATGCCTTCGGGTCTTACAAACCCATCGTCCACTAGAAAGGGGGTATGCAAATTATTCCAGACAATTGCTAGGAAAAAGGGGCGATTGGATTTAGATTTTTGCTGTAGGTACTGAAGCGCTTTTTCGGTGATGATTCTATCGTCTATCCCATGGTCATTGGCAGCTTCCAAGCCAAGAGTAGTTCTCGAAACAACATATTCAAATTGGTCATACACTGCATTCAGTTGTCTCCATCCTACTTTGAAATGCGTTTCAAATGAACAGTACAGTGCCGTTTGGTATCCTCGTTTCTTTGCCTCCTTCATCAAAGAAGGAACATTAAAAAACCCTCTGGTGTGTCTAGATGTAGGCTCTGAGGCAATAACCAGCCCAGTAGATAGCGCTACCATTGCTGTCTCTGTATTTCCCGAGACAGCCCTGGTGTTCTTGAAATTGTAGATGGTGCCAGGACTATCCGAGATATTGTTCTTGAAGAACGTAGCATTGTTGTAGCTGCCCCACCTATCCATCAAGTAGTAGTTGCCCATGGATTCATTCATTATGTAAATCAAATTGGTTCCCATAGTGGTATTGTCGTAAATTTCTGAAAGTTTTGCAGCTACCGGGACAGTTTTTTCTTTGGTTTCTGCAAAATCAATGTTTCCTTCATTAGTGTAGAGGATAGTAGCAATCACCGCGTTTGAAATCGGAGAATACGCTCGTTCACACAAGAATATGACATAGATAAATGCCCAGCCAATTTTAGAGAGTATAGCTTTTGCTCTTTCATTTTCGATTTCCCGTCCAGTCCTGACCCTTGTGTATTCCACGTTTTTTGGTATTGGCTCCTGGTACTTTATAAAATAGACAAATATTTGGGGGAGTACGGAGAGGATCACTAGCACGTACACTAGAATCCAGTTTTCGTCAGTTAAAGATTTCCCGACTTGCTTTGATTCAACCATATTCTGGAGCATATTGTTGTTCAGCGTAGTCCCCATCCACAACAGAATATTCATGTCTATAAACACCAATGCAATGTGGATATAGATCAGCAAGTATCCCAGCAAAGTCTGAATTGGGGTGCGATAAATGAGCAAGTTGTAGTATACTCCACTAATTACAAAGTTATTTTCAAAGACTGTGAAAAATAAATCTTTGGGGGAATTCTTGAACGGAAATAAGCCGATGGTTAGTGCGACGCCGAATAACAGTTTTTTGAGTAAATACAGCAACATTGCCCTCTTACTCATCCTGATTTATGTTTTGTGTTTTTTGTGCAAGTCAGATGAAACCATTTGTGACCAATGGTCTTTGGCGTTTGGTGTGGCAACTGCCATTACTCGGATTTTGCAATACCGGGTTTTCACATGAATAGCCTGGAATATCAGATGAAAAGAAACACCCTAGTGCGTGATTTATTATTCGTGTGCGTGTCTTATTTTTTCGCACATGCTTTCAGTTCTAAATTACCTTTTCCACAAAGACAGTAAAAACAGGGTAACATCAGAGTCTATTGACATCAAATCGCTGAAAAATGGCCAAAAACAAAGCACTCTGCTGGAAAACACGCAAATACCAAAGAATCTGGAAGTCAGAGCACTGGAAATAAAAAGTATCCCAGAATTACTATGCGGTTACACTGAAAAGCGCTGGACTGCAGCTCAGATTGTTCAAATTTACACGAGGAAATGTTTAGACGTAGATAAACACTTTAATTTGATTGGAGAGTTTATGTTTAACGAAGCAAAGGAAAGAGCTAAATACCTGGATGGTTATTTATTAGAGAATGGAAAGCTATTTGGGCCGTTGCACGGGTTGCCAGTTGTTTTATCGGATGAATGTATCGTTGCGGGGTTTGGTAAGTGGTTTTCACCATAGATTCCACGTTAGGATGTACGTGTAACGCATTGGATCCGGCACACTCTGATTCAGCACTAGTAAAGCAATTGAAGCAACTAGGCGCAGTGATTATATTTAAAACTACCGTACCTTGGCACCTTTTGTTTTCAAATCCGTCGAATCCTGTTTTTGGCAACTCGCAGATCAGTCCCAAGCCAAATTTATCTGGCGGCGGCAGATGCGCAGCATTAACCTGCTTAATATCGAGTGTAGGCGGGGTAATAATAGGGTTTGGCACTGATCAAACTGGAGGAGTAAGGATACCAAGCAGCCATTCGGGAGTTTACACGATAAAACCAACGAGTTCACGGATATCTGAATCAACCACTTTTGGTATCTGGGATACAATACCTTCAACTACATGTCCTGTTAGTAAAAACCTGAATAACATTATCTACATCATGGAACACCTATTTTCAGCATCAAATTACATGCTAGATTCAACTATACCGCCACTGCCATTCAACGTCAAACTTTACAAATCGCCACAAACAAAGAAACTAAAGCTTGGGTATTGTGTTGACGATCAAATTATCAAAGCGTCTCCGACCTGCAAAAGAGCAGTGTATACAGTAGTAGCGCAGCTACACCAAGCAGGCCACACAGTTATACCATTCCAGCCTCCGCTGCCCAGAGACGCCATTCTTTTACTTTCTAAACTGTATGCACTTGATCAAACACCAAAATGTATATCCAATGTTTCAATTGATTTACCCTCTCTGGATTTGTTCAAGCTATCAACCAGAGTAAAGAAATTTATGGCTGTTTTTGTTGGATACTTGATGAAGGATCGTATGTTAAGCACGTTGGGCCATTCATTCGGCGGTGGTAGTAAAAACAGCAAACCAAGATCACTGATAGAGTACAAGGAGCTTGAACAGCTAAAGAAGGAGTACACCACCCAGTTTTGTAATTACATGACACAGCAAGGTATAGACGCAATTATCTGTCCAAGTAATTATATACTAACAAGACCATGCATGCCCACCAATGCCGAAAAAATCAACACCGTTCATCTGGCCAGGTTCATTCTACTCTTCAATCTACAACCTACTTGACCTCCCGTCGGGCACAATACCAGTCACCACAGTATCAAACCAAGATACCATACACAACTTGTTACACTACACTCACCATGACCGTTTTGACTTTGGAAAATCCATGGATTTTAATTTTTTGAGTGTTGTCGTTTTGGATGAAATTGGAGATGCCATAAATGGGATTAGTTTGGGCGAAAAGGTTGGCGTTCAAGTTGTCTGTAACAAGTACAAAGATGAGCTTTGCTTGGGGGTTATGAAGACGATTACTGACTCTTTGGAAAATATATAATATGTTTCTGATACTCCTGCTTACTCTGTATTTTTACCCAATCAATAACATTTAATATATATTATACTATACTTTAGACGGCAACCTGCCAGACGACTTCATTATAGCTTCACCCAGCCTCAAATCTTTTCTGGTCAAAAAACTTGTAACCCTTCCCTGTTTCCCGTACCGAGCAGTCCTGCCAGCCCGATGCATATAATCAATAACAGTGTGTGGGAAATCATAGATAATTACATGTCCTATATCCAAATCTATTCCTCTACTAGCTATATCTGTAGCAACCATAATCTTAATGCCTGGCTCTTGGAATTCTTTGAATGATTGCTTCAAGTTATCCTGTGTGCTATCGATTTTTAATACAGGATAGTTTTTCGATGACAGGAAATCAAACACCATTTGGACTGATTCCAGTCTGTTGCAGAATATCAAAATTTTTTCAGTATCGACAATTGCTCTTTTTAGAGTCTCCAACAGCAAATTGTTTTTTGTGGTTGAATGGCCAATGCGTAAAAATGACTGTTTTAGGTTTGTAGGTGTCTTGTGCAGGGATGGAGTAGTCAATCGAATCAAATTAAATTCTTTTGTTTGTGCATTCAGTGTTTGTGGAAACGTAGCCGTTACCATCATTACCGGAATCTTTAAATTTCGGATTTCTTCAATCTTTGCTTTTTGCTCGATGATTTTTTGTGTTTCTTTGCTGAAGCTCTGATCAAATAGCGTATCCGCTTCATCAAATACAATCCTTTTGGTTTGTGAAAGAGCCAAGCCATTTTCATTGATCAGTTGAAGTAAACAAGTGGGAGTTGTAACCAGCAAGTCAACTAGTGTTAATAAAAGATACTTGGTGCGGCTAATAAATCATTTATCTTTGAAGTGCGAGATGTAATCCCGACCACTCTCAGCCTGCAGTAATGCGACAATGATTTCCCGACTTTTGTTACTTGTTCAACCAAAGATCTAGATGGCAACAAGACTATAGCCCTCGGTCTCTTTAGTTTTCTAAACGACAGCGAATTGGATTTTCCATCATTAAAATGTTCAATTAGCTCGGATGGAGGCTCATTTCGTTCTTGGAGCTTCAATTCATGCATAATTGGTAATATATACCCTAAAGTTTTCCCACTTCCTAAATTAAAATAAATTACCCGTTTGTGAACCAACAAGAATATTTCTATCTGGATTCTCTTGTACTGTAGTAATGCAGGCCTGCTGTACTTGGCTGGCATGATGAAACCCTAATCCATTCTTTATTCCATGCAATAAATCAGGATCAAGGCCAAATTCTGAGAATGCCTTTTTTTTTGTAGGTTTCTGTTTCGTCCATTCTGGGTCTTGGTCACTTACAAGTTGAAATTTCAACGAGTGTTCCGTCTTTTTAATATCTGCCAATTTTAACCTCGCTGGCTGCTCTTTTAACCTCGCTGGCTGTTCTTGTTTCTTTTTGGCTGTTTGTCTTTGTTTTTGCTGTCTTGGATACTTGGTAGCAAAGGTAAAGTTGGAGGCGGATGTTGTAGGCTTGATTCTACTATATTCCCGTGCTTGTGCTTGCAATATATTTCTTGTCACCTTGGCTAGCACATTCAACATTCTCGACTTTTTTCAAAAAAAAAGAAATCTCGCCTGTAATCACAAAATGTACAAGGAGAGTATCATAAATTTCAATCCCATCAAACTCGACCAAATCTTATTTGAGCAACATGTTATTCCGGGATCAGAAGCCAAGACCTTCATTCAAGATGAATACCGGATCCACATTTCCAACAATGAATTTGCAATCTCCAACTTTGAAAAAGGCTACTTGCTCAGACTGCCGGAATTGGTTTTAAGGGATTGCAAGTGCTTTGGAAATACGATTTTGTTTGCTACTGAAACTCATATTTACAAATTTCATTTTGATAGTGGATCTGTGGAATATTACGATACACAGCATTTCATAAAAATTTTCACCTGTCCAAGCGAATCCACTATTATTATCTACGATGAAGCATTCTTCTTGGTTGAATTTGAACAAGGTTACAAAAATATTGTAGAGTTGAAGGATTCTCTTCTTGGAAAGATCGCGGGGATTATGGCTACCCCGGGTAAATTATTTAGGGGAAAACAAGAGATTTTAGCATTGGACAGCAGCGCAGAGGAATACTACTATTTAACCAGCGATGGACTGAACATTTGCAATTTTATCACAAAAAATTCAAGGACCGTCCCTATTTTGATAGAAGAAGGGATAATATTCCTGTTTGATGATTATCTTATGGTATACACTGGATATGAGTTTGTGTTAGTCCAAGGGCAAGTGATCAAGAGAATAACTGCAAAAATTGACCTTGTAGATTTTATTGTTCTTCCTAAAGGTTGTTTTTGATTGACTATAGCTGGTACTCCTAGTGCTAAGGTAGATGGTAAAGGAAAAGTAATATAGATGACACTATTAGAGAACAAGTATGGCAAATATTCGCACTGTATGGAAATCAAATGGAATATTTGGAATTCACTTTGGATGATGAATCGAGTTGGAGTACGGTGTACCACCAAGAAAAGGATCATGATCTAGTAATTGAAAAAGATGGAGAATTGATCAAGGAATTGGATGAAAAGTACTTTGAATTTGTATTTTCAAACAAGTAATTTCTGATTAACAAGATTCCACCTGTATAATATCGCACAAGTAATGGATTACGAAGATACACTGGCGGTAGAACCGATGCGGCTACATTTATTGAGTTATATTTCAAAGTCAATTACAAAAGGAGATTATACAATTTCGCTATCAGAGTCTTGGCATAATTTCCTTTCGAGGCTTTTGGATTATGAAAGAAATTCTCTGGCGTCCTGTGGATTGTCTTTTAATGGGAAAACTATAAATGTGGCAAAATTAGGACACCGAATAGGAATCATTACCCATCTTGACTGCATTGATTTATTAAAACCAGAGATGGAGAGGCACTTGCTTTTTGGACCGGTCGACGAAAAAATAGAAAATGTCAGGGATTCACTGAAGCATTTGGCAGACTTGACACGATCTTTTGAAATGAACCCAATTATTGAACAAACCCTTTTTTACAGTAATTCACCGCAAATGAGTTCGCTGGAAGAATTGGCAGAACAGTTTTACCCCGAAGAAGCCGAACAACAAGTATTGCAATTGGGATACGCCAAAATCAGCGATTTTGAAGGCACTTTAAATGCTTTGATCACATTATTCCAATCACTCGACTATAAAACCAAGAATCTACCCAACATTGACGGATTTGACGCAAAAATAATCACTGAATTAACGCGGAATATGATCAATGACCGGTACATTTTTATAAAAAAAGTGTATTCCGTACTTTTGCCGTTAGTTGCTATGGGAAAGCAATTACCTAAAAACTTTGTTGCTTTATGGCAAAGTTTGACTGTTTGTTATCACAGGTAAGAGGTTGTTTACAAGGTTGCAATGGTTGAGCACTCAACCCATCGTCAAATCAAAGAGCATTTCTACTCTTTCAACTCTCCAATTAGAAGACCAATACGAAAGTCTGCTAGAATATTTTGTTCATAATTTTGTAGAGGCTGATTGGAATACTCAACCTTACGGTAGTCAGTATATTGCAGCTACTCAGAATGTGTTAAGTGCGCTTGGATGGAACAGAGCGTATCCGCTTGGGTCATTGAGCGAAGCCCAGTCGGTTGTGACATACGCAAGCAAGTTCATGGATTACACAGCAAACTATTCTTTATTTGATTTATTATTGACATTGCCTACGCCATCACCAGCAACATGCTTCATCAAAGCCAAAGTATATCTTCAACTGAACGACTATTACAATGCTAGAGTTAATTTTGAAAGCGCAAGTTGTGGAAACAATGTTCAGCCAAACAAACATACAGATCTGGGTCTTGTTGTGCCATCGAATATCCTGCAAGGCGGTGTTTCTCTATACTACCTTCATGTTATGCAAATATGCAACGAGTTCCATCCAGATTTATCTGTTCACTTTGGAAAGTTGGCGCTGCGAACTGCAAAAAATGGAGTGGTAAGGTTAATTAACACCAGAATGAAACAGAGTACTTGTTGAAATTGCAAAAGTCCATCTTTTCATGTGCAATTCAAGCTGGAGATTATAAATCCGCATATGAAATTGTAATTTCGATTCAAGACAAAGATCTGCAAAGAGATATCCTGCGTGCGCTGATTACCGAGCTATGTGATGCAAATGAATTGGAGCTGCTAGTCGGAGGATTTAGTTTTGCTGGATTGACCACCGAAGTTGAAAACACACTTTTGTTTAAAGCACGCAATGAAGCCGCATCTGCTCATCAAAAGACTGTTTATTACAAGATTGCGTATGCTTATTTCGTATATCGTGGCGACTATAGAAATGGTAAATATTATTTTATTCTTAGCTGCTCTGGTAATGTACCACCAAGCTCACAAGCTTACCAAAATCATGTGGAGTGAGCGGGTGGTCACGGAAATGGCCAGAGTGTGTACAATAATGACGCAGTGCTACTTGGTAGCTTACAATGCACTGTCTTTACTGGATGGCGAATATGCATATTTGATATCCGAAGAAAAGTTTAATGCAGGCTGTTCAAATGATGTACATGATCCAGATGACATTAATCCAGCGTTCACACCCACGATCTTGTACGCAAAAGAATTGAAAAAGTACTATCATCTCTCTCTTGCCAAACTAGTCCTATTCCCTAGCGTGCCCCATTTCAGCCAAACCTTCCAGCTACCTTTATCATTGGATGTGTACTCTGTTTACTGCTCGCAAAGAAACTATAAAGCTGCCAAAGCAACAGCAGAATTATTTGATTTGGAGTACGATAAAGTGGTTGTTATGGCTGTACAGGTTATTTTGGCCATTTATGGCGGCAAACCTTGCCCAGTACAAGGCGAATTTGAACTAAATGCAAAAACCCCACTCCAAAAAGCCTGGCAAGGGCTGCAAAAGCTATTGCACGATTTTGATTCACCATCAAACAATTACAAATACCACCAATTAGCAATCAAGACTTTCCTGTCAACTAAACCAGAACTAGCACTTCCAACTTGGATCTACGACCCATTTAAAGTAATTTTTGCATAACTCTAGTCTGACTTTTGTGATATCCTAATCCGCATTTACCTCCAGCACAACCGATTGAAAGATGCGACCAACCTCTCTATTTCTCATTTGCAAGAAATTTCATTCCAAACTGGCAATGCACATTTTTCAAAGTGGATTAGTGTTGTTACCATTGAACATCTGATCAGGTGCTTGGAAAAAGCCAATAGTCCGGAAAAGAGCAGGCTTGATAATGTTCTAAAGACTTATTTCAACGAGACGCTCGTTCAAAGTAATAAACTGTAATCGGATTGGTGGTTTACGTTTCAATACCTACCAAGTGCAGTAGTTTCAGAGATCTTAGCTTGCTGAGGAATCGTTATTTGATCTGAAATGTTGCGCGAGTTAGCAAGCCTTTTTCCCAAAGCAGAATTTCCAATGAAATCTCGGTTCTCAAAGGCAATTCTAGACAGTGTTGAAAAGCTTGCAAAGGAACCGCAGACATCCGTATCGTTAAACCAGATGGTCAAATATGGTATTCAAAGATAACCTAGGCCGCACAACATCACCATACACCTTATTCAGTGGAGCACAGTTCCTGAAACATGAATTGCCGATACGCTTAGCACACAGAGTCGTAGAATTAGAGAACCTGCCGCATGATTTATCAAAAATGCCGAGTGTAAATGTAGTCAAAGATTGTAATTATGAATCTCATTCAGGGTACACTCAGTCATTCAAGGAATTACAAGAGTTTGATGATTCGAAATTTGGAATACCTGAAAAATACTACAAAAATCTCAATTATTCTTATTACTATAATAATATCAAGATGGATGGGTATGAACAGGAGATGATCAATTACAACGAAAAGTTTATTGCTTGTATCAACAATATCAAAAATCGCCATTCTCCAACAACCATTACTATTGCACAAGGCGTGATAGAGTTGAAGGATCATTGGAAGCGCACCAACTCTCCTTTATACCCGGGTTCCTATTCAGACACTGGGCTGCCTGTCCTACCTCTCCCCACTGCAAGTAATAGATGATTAATCCCAGTTCAGTCATTTCTGGATAGATTTTACATGTCAAGAATGGGTATTCGTATGTTGATTGGGCAACACGTTGCAGTGTCAAGTAAAAAGCAAATGGAGAATTACGTAGGGATTATATGCACCAACACAAGGTAAGCATTTTGCTCATAAAGTATCGAGGAAGTTGTGCAAGATGCAATTGCAAACGCGCAAAATATATGCCAAGCTTTTTACGGTTTATTCAGCCCTCCAACAGTAAAAATTGTAGGAATTGGAAGCAAAATCGGAGGGAATTTTATGTATGTTCCTTCGCACCTGCACCACATGCTGTTTGAATTACTAAAAAACTCGATGCGCGCTATAGTAGAAAGATTTGGAGAAGATCAAGACGAGTATCCGGAAATCAAGGTAGTAATTGCAGAAGGAAAAGAAGATATTACTATAAAAATATCTGATGAAGGTACTTGGAGCTAACTTCAGGCGGCGGTATTCCTCGTTCTGGCATGCCACTTATTTGGACATATATGTACACTACTGCTGAGAAACCGATCATGGAAGACGGAGGTGGTGATTTTAAAGCGCCGTTGGCTGGCTATGGGTACGGCCTTCCGTTATCCAGATTGTATGCGCGCTATTTCGGAGGTGATCTGCGGTTGATTTCGATGGAGGGCTATGGAACTGATGCGTATCTCCACTTGTCGAGATTGAGCGATTCTAACGAGCCGTTGCCTTAATTCGCCTGAAACTAATGTGCCAGCAACATTGATTCAGTTTCGATTTGTGTCAATAGTAATATACTGTTCAGTGCGATCATAATTTCTTGAATTTGGACCTCCTTGTCCTATTTATTTATGTTTGTGTAACTGCCACAACAAACTTTTTCAATTTGTACATGGCCGCTCTCTCACCAAAAAAGGTCAGTGGAAACTAATGCAGCTTACCTTGGCACAGCAATCAGATATTCTCAATTTTCTACAGAGCTCCAAAGTGCAAGCCATTGGGACATATTCCCTGGGGAAAACGATTGGCGAAGGTACTTTGGATTAATTTAGGGTCTTTTGGAAAAGTAAAGCTGGGAAAGCATACATTAACCGGACACCATGTACCTTTTGTTTTATTTAGGTTGCAGTTAAAATTGTGGATAAAATTCACGCACCGTCAGTTGTCAGAGAAGTACAATTTCGCTCATGTAGATTGAAACTTGGAGACAGTTGAGACACCCAAACATTGCGCAGTTGTATGAAGTGATTTGCAGTGAGAGTAAAATCTATATGGTCACTGAATATTGCGTTGGGGGCGAGTTATTGGATTATATCACCAAAAATGGTAAAATGGATGACACCAAAAGTAAAACCCAACGCATTTTCCAACAGATCGTGGAAGCTGTTGGCAAATGCCATGAAAAGAACTTTGCACATAGGTATCCGCGCTCTAACAAAGGGATCTCAAACTAGAAAATATTCTATTGACAGAACATGCAAATATCAAATTAATTGATTTTGGATTCACTAGAGGTTTGGATGACAATTTATTGGAAACTTACTGTGGTTCGTCCGCCTACGCGGCGCCAGGTTATTGTTGCTCATTGTAGAAATAATTAATGGTCAAAAATATTCAGGGCCAGAAGCGGATATTTGGTCCTTGGGTAAAATATTTCTTAGACAGGGATTATTTTGTATACCATGGTTTGTGGATATTTGCCTTTTGATGAGGAAAGCGACAAAGAAACTCATAAAAGTATATCTGAAATGAAATATGTCATTCCTGATTTCTTACAGCACGGTAGCCATGAGCTAATCTAGAAACTGTTGATTTGATCTCCAGAATTCTGAAAAAGAATCCCGCAGAGAGAATAGGGATTAATGAAATACTAACCCATCCTTGGTTTAACAGAGTGTCACCGGTAGTTATTGCTAGCACACCGCCAAATTCATCTCTGCTGTCAAAAACTTCAGCTGAAATTGAATTGGCTGCAAAACTGGAGGCTGCAGGTTTTGATGTTCCATCCATTTTGAATTCTGTGCATTCCAATGCTTGCGACCAATCGTCCGCGCTTTGGCATTTGCTTCTATCAAACAGTGAAGTGGTTATGAACGATAATGAAAGACACTCTATTGTAAAGAGCCCTTCAAAAGCGGATAGCATTGAAATCAGTCTGAATCAAGTTGATCATTACTTTGAAGACACACACCGGCAACCGGCCTTCTCGGAGAATCCAATTTTGCAAATGGCCAGAGAAAACAATCCGGATAACAAGTCGACCTCTGATCCTGTATTAAATATGGGAACTCAAAAACATGCTCCAAAAGCCAAACTCGTTGTCAATGCCAAACTTCGACCTACCTCAGGACAAGTTCTGAGACCAAAACACAAAGTTATTATTGAGGAGGCAGAGCCTTTATCCCCTATGTAACACTTTCATTCATAGTAATATATTTCATCAATGGATATTTAACTGTTTAATTCTATGCTTTCCAAAGAACGTAATGCTTCAATATTGTTTTGGGTTACTGTTTTTATAAACAGAATATAGAGCAGAAAATCCCCCATGAATAGGAGTAGAAACAGGATGTAGAATATGATGTGGGCAGCAATTGGCGTAGAGTATAGAGTGGTAACCAAAAGCCCACACAAGTTAATTACTATAACTGCACATTGATATCCCACTTCCCTATTGTGGATTCTCAACCTTGAAAGAATGTCGATATTACCTCTGAATGGCACGGTTCGTATTAGTATCGCAAATATAACCGTCTTTAAAATTGAAAAAATAAACATTGTCCAAGTCAAGTATTCTCGAACTATCCCAAATATAGTAGCAAAGAGTGCAGATAACCCGCCTAGAATCGCGAATATTGTAACCAAAAAGACCAGCCAATATTGTTTGTGTGAAAACGGCAGTTTCCTGTACTTTCTGACTGTAGCAAGTGCAGGTATATAAAAAAATACTGGCAAGTACAAGCAGGACAGGACAATAAAAGATATTCTCCAAATCCTGTTGAACCCGTAAAATGTTACACTTGAAGAATACAACACCATTTGAGATGGAACTGTGCTTGCCAACACAACGTAGATTTGATCGGAACTCTGAAAATCGAATGAAATGCTTCCATACAGGTTTGAATATGAAGTAAACTGCCAGCTGAGAGGCTGTGGCCCACTTGCACAATCTGCTGTTCCATTAAATGTTACATTGCTAAGAGTAATATAGCACGGAGAGACCAAGTATTGCAGCGGAAGAGCTCCATATCCAGTATCGACATTTCCTGCCCAACCAGACACTGACCATTGCCTCCATCGCACGGTACCAGACCAATCACTTTGGCGGGGCACAAATTTGATTAATGTTGGTATAGTTGAAATATTTGCTGGTGTAATGCCCGGAAAAGGAAGTGTGAAGGTCGGGTCCATTTGTTCTGTGAATATCTTTACTCTTTGGCAGTTGAATTCCCGTGTATTAAAGATGTCTGCAGCATATGAAGCGAGTCCACTCAATGTTGGATGTTTAGAAATCAAATTCAATACCAATTGCAGTTGTGTATCGAACATATCTGTGGCATGGCCAAGCGTCAGTGCACGCAGAACAATTTCTCGATCATAAGTAGTTTGGTCTGCTTGAGATAGCCCAATTGTCAAAATGTGATTTCTGACTTTCCATAACGCTCCACTAAACAACATGCCATCTAGATTAATCACGATATACCGGTGTGGACTTCGCCAACCCCGTCAACACATGTGTAGTCGTTATTAAGATTCCTCTTTGGATGTCTGTTGTAAGTCTTGGTAAAATCACTTTGTCCACAATCTATCGCGGCAAAATAATCAGCCCAAGCTTCATTCATTGCGCCTGGATCGCTTCTCAATCCTGTTGTTCCCCATACATAAGACGGCAGTTCAGGAATAAACTGTCCTACTAGCGCGTGAGTAAGTTCATGAAATACAATACAGTCATTCAAAGCCCAGTCATACTGATCGCTTTGGCCGAATGCAAAATGGGTATATGGATAATTGTCCATTAGTAAGCATCCGCCTCCAGTGCAGTTCTTTTTTGCAGGGTCAGCGAATGGCTGTCTGCTGAAAAAAGCGTCAGAATATCCTTGGTGCTGATCAAACATCACAGGGAACGATGCGTTTTTACCCAGACCAGATTTTAATTGAGTTTGATAATCGCTGTAGATTGAATTTGTGTTGTCCGTGTTCAAAATTTGGTAATTTGCAAGAAATCTAATAGGTGCCCCATTTCCAGGAGAGGCTCCAGTTATATTACCAGATGGATCTGATATAGTGCAATTCGGTCCTGACCCTGTAAAGCAAAAAGTATCATTTCCCAGCAAATTCCGAAGAAATTTCGCATGTAAATTTAAGAAATAATATGCTTGCAGCTCTGAAAAATCATCGTTATATTCTCTTCCTGTATAAGCTTGGAAATTTGTATCTGACCCCCATACTCCAGCAGTATAATTCAAGCGTGAAACGACAACAGGCGCTTTATCCCAGGCCATATAAACAGTGTTATTCACATATCCATTTGCTTGCCAATCATAATAATAATCAATTTCTCTTCCATCCACGACGAATGAACTGGCTGCTGCATAATAATCAACCCCTCGCTTCATTGTTTCTGTGGCATCTACACACCTTGCTTGGTCTACATCACAACTACTGGAACCATCAATACACTTGTATGCAAAGCAAGTATTCGAGCTTTGAAAATCCACTCCTTTTACAGATAGGTTTGTTTTAACAGTTGGGCCAATATCCGACACTGGAGGAGTAGACCCAATATTTGGATTCGTATAGGCTGGATATACCATACCTTGATCATGATGTACCCTAGGATATGTCCCGATTAACTCTTTCGTAACCCCATCCACTATCCAAACATGCTGCATAGTTTTTGGACCATTCAAGTCATAAATTCTCCAAGACAGATGCAAATCGTCGCCCACTGGATACCAAACTCGTTGCGATTCTACTGGTGTTGAAAATAAACGATGGTAGCTCTTGACGATTGCTACTGCTTCATCCTCGCTGATGAAATCACCTTGAATTGTTTCGCCAGCTCTGTAGTATATCTTGTGGTACTCAACTCTATTTCTTCCTACTGAGATAATTTGCTCCTGATTCAGCACTGGAATTCCGTCAAGTACAGGATTGATTCTAATGGTCGTATAATCGCCAGTCGAAATTGCTGAATGGGTAAAGTCGTAAGGTATCTTGATACTGTATCTATGAAGCATATCTGTTATTGCATTACATAGCATCAGCCCCGATAGAATCGCGACTGTAAACATAAGTCACGCTGGCTGTGTGCAAAAAATGGTAACTTTATTAGAAGGCTTGGCTGTTGTATTCAGCAGCTGCTTGTCTGGAAAGACGCCATTCGTCGGTCTTTTGGTAACGATTATACAATGGTTCAAGCGTTTCATTCTTCTTTCTCTTTGATATTGCATTTGCGTCAACCTATGTTTAAAATAGCACTTACTGCTTTGAAGTAGTTTGGCGCAACCTCAACTAACCATTTGGATTCGATAGAAATCACTTCGCGCATATATTCTTTTGTTGTCATCACAAGTCCATGGTAAATTACCCATTCAGGCTGTTTGTTGAATAACGCAGACGAAGGGTGAATATGGACTGGGGTGCCTTCTACAAGAGTTTTGTACCCTTCGGTAGCATCCTTTTTGGCGGCATGTCTAAAGAAACCTCCACAGATAGCTTTTCTCACGTTGTCGTAATTTCGCCCGCATGATACGATCCCCTGCCTGTACCTTTCCATAATACCATGCATTTGCTTGCGAATATCCTGTGCTCTTCTCATTGATCTATTTTGAATGTAATTTTCATGGCACCAACCGCTTGAAAAATTACTGTTCCTCCAACCTTCATACACGGCAAGCAATGTCAAGTGGTCCCCTTCTGGCTGATGGAACTTTGCTTTCTTGGAATCTGCCTGTGCTTGCTTATCTTTTGGACGATAAAAGACATTTTCTGCGGTAAGCATGGCGACAACGGTTAAAATCTCTTCTGAACAACCCAATTCCACTGAAAACATTAGTGTTTTCGCAAGAGCTGGGTCTAGCGGGAATTCTGCCATTTTGCGGCCAATTTTGGTGAGCAGCCCTTCATTGTCGAGAGCACCAAGTTGGAAGAGCTGTTCCAGTGCAGTTATGAGAGTATTGATTGGGGGTGGGTCCATAAAGTCAAAGTTTATCAAATCATTAATTCCCATAGCCTTGAGGGTAAGCACAATAATTGACAGATTCATTCTTTGGATTTCGGGGACAGTGTTCATCATCATTTCATTACGATATGCATTCTCAGTATATAGTCGATATGCCCTAGCGTCAGCTATTGGATTACTTTCCGGGTCCAGTTCGGCCTGCTCTTCCACTTCTTTGCCTTGACTGTGCTTGAGAAATAGGGACAACCACCAAGGCATCCATTCCCAACTTTGGATCATAAGTGTTGTGTTTGACAAACCCAGGGTCAATGACGTAATATATACCATCAATTGTAATGGACGTTTCTGCAATGTTGGTGGCTATAACGATTTTTCTGGCACCAGGAGGTGGGGGCTCGAAAATCTTGGTTTGCATTTCGGAAGGAAGTGCCGAATATACCGGAAGGATGAGCAGTTCTGGCACTGATGACCCCAGCGCTTTCATTCTCTCGTACAATACTTCACTGGCAGTGTCGATTTCTTCTTGACCAGTCAAAAACAGCAAGATATCGCCAGGCGGTTCGGACAAGTGGATTTGCATAGCCGTTATCAGCGCTGAATCAAGATAATCGGATTCTGGCTCCTTGGCATATAACACTTCTACGGGAAAAGTCCTGCCTGGAATAGTCAAGATAGGGCAGTTGAAAAAGTATGACGAGAATCTTTCAGCATCCAAAGTTGCCGAGGTAACGATTAGTCTTAAATCCGGTCTTTCCTTCACGGCCTTTTTCAACAACCCAAACAAAACATCGGTTGACACTGTTCTTTCGTGCGCTTCATCGAGAAGCAAAACAGAGTATTTTGATACTTTTGGGTCCATCAAACACTCACGTAAAAGCATACCATCTGTCATGTACTTGATTCTGGTTTCTGGAGACGTGCAATCTTCGAAACGGATGGTGTATCCAACCTCTTGCCCTAATCTACACCCTACTTCTTCTGCTACACGTTTAGCAACAGACATTGCAGCTACTCTTCTCGGTTGCGTGCATCCCACCATTCCTTTACTGGCAAAACCTGCTTCGGCCAGGTATTGAGTAAGCTGTGTTGTCTATTGTTAATAAAATGTACCTTTCCTGATCCGGTATCACCAACGACAATCAAAATCTTGTTATCTTCTACAGCTTGAATTATGGTATCGCGAAGCTTATAAATAGGCAGTGATGCCCTCTGATCTTTAATTGGTAAACTGGTGATTTTTCCAAATGTAGTGTTTGAGTTGAAAACTTTCTTTTTCCACTCTGGAACGGGTTTTTGAATGCCATCATTCTTCTTTGCCATTGGATCATGGTAATTATGATTTGCCAACTTTTGGTCAGCTTCGTGTTGTTCAATCTGCTGTTGGGCTCTTAGCTCTCTTCTTTCTTTAGCCAAGGTTGCACCAGTTAATGCCGCCCTATTGAGTGATCCGTCAGGGTTCTTTACAATTTTGATTGGAGATAGTGTAATGCTCTGCTTGGTTTGTCCAACCAAGAATGAAGGCTCTAATTCACGGACTTCTACATCCAATTCTTCTTCCCTGTCTTCATAATTCAATAAACCATGTTCCTCGTCGAATGTAGGATAATCTTTTGGATGCAACACGCCCGAAGCAATAAGCTGCTTAATTTCATATCTTTCTGGGGAGGTGAATCTCTTTTGCTGGGGTTTTGCAAACTCCTCGTCTTTAATTAACTCTTTGTTTCTTTCTTTTCTGGTCAGCGATTCAGACAAGTCTTTTCCAGTTTCCTGGTCCACATCCTTCATTGAAAGGCCGATTCTCTTTCCAGCAATGGACATGACTTTTACTTTGATTCTGTCGTTGCGCTCCACTACATCAGAGGGGTGGGCAACCCTTTTGTTTGCGAGCATGGCAGAAATATGAACCATCCCTTCTGCTTTCGATTTGATGCCTTCTAAAGCAACAAATGCGCCAAAATCCTTCACCGACGTTACACGGCCGTCATAAATCTTGTACAGAACTGGCTCATCGTCAAGCTTTGGCCGACTGCGACCTCTTTCCTCTGATCTGTCTCTTCTTCGTCTATCGTTATCTGGTGATCGTCTTCTTCTATCATCTCTTCTGTCCCTATCCCGTTCGTTCTTTCTTGAATCTCTCCTATCGTATGGCGATTCGCGTCTTCTTCGATCGCTACGTTCCCTTGAATCTCTTCTCGGTGAGTCGTTTCTCTCCTTTTTCCTGGCTGCTTCCAGTAGTAGTTTCTCTTTCAGCTCTTCTTCCTCTCTCTTTCTCTTTAATTCCTGCTCCGCCTTTAATTCTTCTTTCATCATCTCTTCTATTCTTTCTGCATCGTCTTTAACTGCCAAACCTGGAAACAAGGTCTTTTTATCGACAGAATCTTTTTCCCAGCTTTCTTCCTTCTTCTTCTTTTTCTTTTTTGGCATTATAGTTTTGATTAAACGGTCCATATTTTCAATAAACGAAACTGGAAACTCTGCTCCTATCCCTTCCAGCCTCTTTTTGAAATCCTGGAGATCTTTTGACTTTCTGTTCAAATTGATTACGAATTCAGCGAGGGTTTTATCGTCCATCCCGGTGTGATTAAATAATTCCTTTGTTATTTTGTCCACTAGAGACAGATATTCCAATTTTTCTAGATCAGCCATTTCAAGAAAAATTGCAAAGATAAAACACTGGAATAGTGGATATATTGGATACAATTGCCAACGACGACCACTAATTGCGTGAGAAATTGACTCCTTTCCGACTCCTTTTACAGGCTCCTGGTTGCATTCAATCAAGATATTCTGCTATTTCCAGAAATACTCTATGGTAATAGTTTTGCTGATCAATAAGATAAATGCGAACAATTCCAATAGCAAGTTTGCCATATTTTTTCTTTACAAATTCATAAGCAAATCTGGAAATGGGAGGATGCTGCTCAAAAAGACAGCAAGAGGATTCAGTAATAAAGCAATAATGCAGGTCGATGAAACAACGAGATTGATAGATACAATGCCGGAGCAGCATGAAATTGAAGAACCAAACATATTAACAAACATAGTCGCATCGACAGCAGAGTACTTTTATTTAATCTAGTCTGCTTATAGATATTTCCACTACAAAAATGCTGGACAAGATGTTACCGGAAGCAATGGAGCAGCGATCGCAGAAATACCAGTAACTACTTGCTAATATTGACAAAAAATTGAGCAAATTGTACTGCCAAAGCTAAATGAATTCAACTTCAATTCAGTGAGTACCGGACCTCCGCTACTAACGCTTGAGCAAGTAGCAATGATGAAGGAAAAGGTGGAAGGAGATAAACCAGAGGAAGTAAAAGTAAATAAACTGCTATTATCGCTGTAGTACTTCAATTCCCATGGATAGTCTTATTGGATTGAGGATTACCGCCATTGGAAGATACAGGTAGATTTGCACTCGGATGGCTTCATTTAAAAGGATATAGTTATCGACGCATAAGTTACGGCTGTAGTATAAATATTATTGAGATCAATTGGGCTTTGAAGCCCAAATCAATCTTTGCGGTCTCTCTGACTCTTCATCTCATCGACAGGTGTGGCTGGATCACCATATAAAACCCAGCATGATTGAAATATTTTTATAATGTCAAAAGGAAAGGTTTTGCTCGCATACTCTGGCGGTTTAGATACATCGTGTATCTTGGCGTGGTTAATTGATCAAGGATATGAAGTAATGGCCTACATGGCTAATATCGGCCAGGAAGAAGATTTCAAAGCTGCAGAAAAAAAGGCTCTTGGAATTGGAGCTACAAAAGTATTCATTGAAGTACTGATTGGTTAATGTAGGATATTCGCCAGGAATTCGTCAGTGATCTCGTCTGGCCTGCTGTGCAATCCAACTTATTATATGAAGTACGAATTGCTAATGTAGGGAGTTTATTTGCTTGGTACCGCATTGGCTCGTCCTGTAATTTGCAAGAAACAAGTACTGGCTATTTAATGTAGATTGAAATTGCGATACGCGAAGGCTGCCAATTCGTTTCTCATGGTTGTACTGGAAAGGGAAACGACCAAGTAAGATTTGAATTAGGATACTATTCTTTGCATCCAACTATCCAAGTTATCACTCCATGGAGAGATCCTGGTAATCGCGCTCTAATGTAGCGTTCTTCAACAAATTCCCTGGCAGACCTGCATTACTTGAATATGCCAAATTGAAAGGAATCCCAGTGGTTCAAACAGCTAGCAAACCGTGGTCCACCGATGAAAACCTGTATCACATTTCATATGAAGCAGGTATTCTCGAAAACCCAGATCAAACCCCACCAAAAGACATGTGGAAACTTACGGTTGATCCAGAAGATGCGCCAAACACTCCAGAACGTCTTTCAATCCACTTTAGCAACGGCGTCCCAGTTAAAGTTGAAAACACCACTACTGGTAAAGTCGTTGAAAAGGACGATTTGGCGTTATTCCTCTACTTGAACGAAGTCGGAAGAAAACATGGTGTTGGACGCCTTGATATCGTCGAAAATAGATTCATTGGTATCAAATCTAGAGGATGTTACGAAACTCCAGGTGGTACTATCCTTCGTGCTGCTCATGTTGACTTGGAAGGTTTGACTCTTGACCGTGAAGGTAAGAATTGCTAACATAGTGCGTAGACTCAAGGACCAGTACACACAAAAACTTGCAGAAATCATCTACAACGGTATGTGGTTCTCTGCTGAAAGAGAATTCCTCATGGCTAGCATTAAACATTCACAGTCGGTGGTTAATGGTACTGTGAAAGGTATTTCTTATTTAATGAAGTTAAATTGTACAAAGGTGCCGTTTACATTGAAGGAAGATCTTCCCCAACCTCCCTGTATGACGAAAAGGTGGCATCTATGGACGAAACTGAGGGATTCCATCCTGAGCACTCTGAAGGTTTTATTCGTATCACATCCATCCGCTTGCGTGCGCACATGAATCAGAAGGAGAAGTTACATTAATAAATAGTCCTGTTGATTTTGCAATGATAGTCTCGCAATGATAGTCTCGCAATGATAGTCTCGCAATTCCATTCAAACAATTGCAGCGGATGCTGTTTGTTTTTGTTTGTCCATGAAACTTAATCTGCTTTTTGGTTTGGTTAGCTGTCTAGATTTCAACAACATTACAAAAATCGTTTATTCAAACGAAAATAAAAGTCAAATTGACGGATTCTTTTCTACTGGAGGACACACAAATAACTGGGCGATCCTGGTCGACACTTCTCGGTTTTGGTTCAATTACAGACATATTGCAAACACACTTTCTATTTACAGAACAGTAAAACGATTGGGAATCCCGGATTCCAATATTATTTTAATGCTGGCTGATGACGTTGCCTGCAATTCTAGAAATCCAGTCCCGGCGACAGTTTATAACAGCTATTTGAGGAAATTAGATTTGTATGGTGACAATATTGAAGTGGACTACAGAGGATATGATGTTAATGTGGAAAATTTCATTAGACTGCTGACTGGTAGATTGTTTTTGATTCAGGTCGCCATGAAGAACATACCCCGCGTTCAAAGAGATTGCTGACAGATGATAGATCGAATGTACTGGTTTACATGACTGGTCATGGGGGAGAGGACTGTAATATTGTGTTAATGTAGTTTTGAAATTCCAGGATAATGAAGAATTGGGATCACAAGATTTGGCTGATGCGTTTGCCCAAATGTATGAAAAGAAAAGATACCACGAATTATTGTTTATGATCGATACCTGTCAAGCGGCTTCAATGTATACTAAAATTTATTCACCAAATATCTTGTCTGCCGCTTCAGCAAAATCGGGGGAACCTAGCTATTCACACCATGCGGATAATGATATTGGAGTTGCTGTTATTGATAGATTTACCTATTACAATTTGGAAACATTTGAAAAGATGGAAAGGGATGACCAGCAATCTTTGGCAAAATTGGTTCTTTATATTAATCTAGTTTTCTACTTATAATCCAGAATTAATGCATTCGCATCCCACGGTTAGAGGCGATTTGTTCAAGAGATCGTTATCGAGGACTCCAGTTACAGATTTCTTTGGCGGTGTTCAGAGTGTGGAGTTGACAACCTCCAAAACCAAACTAGCAGCAAAGAAAACTGTTCTTGAAACTGAAAAACGTGTGTTTAAGGATTTGCCAAAAGTGCATGTCAGCTACGTGCTCCAACCAACATCACTCTTCCAAGCAATTCCGTTCAACTTTTGGATTGGTTTAGCTCTGTTTATTTCATTATCTGCAATATCGATTGCAGCAGAAAACAAATAAAGATTAACAAATTTATTACAATTAATTACGGTTATTTTTCAATTTCACCCCAATCTGGATGCGAAAGAGCGTCTTTAAAAGCATTGCTTATAGCTGCTGCATCATCTCTACTCATTCTCTGTATCATTCCACTGCTTGGCGTAGTAGGTCTATCCAAATCTTTCAAAAATTCTTTGATTGAATTTTCGTTTAGGACTTCTGGTAGCAGCGCTTCACCGGATGCTCGATTAACTTCAAATGACTGGTGCAAATCTAAAGAGTTTACGGAAGGGATGCGGGGCAGTTGAATTGGCTCTGATAGACTGGTTGCTCTTGCCTCTTTGGTTTCTGGTACCACTACAATACTTTGAACTTTACTCTCAGTCTGTTTGCTTTCATTTTTTTCTATGATTGCCAATTTGCCAGTGTTTCGTTTAGCATACCAAAACATAAATGCACACGCGAGTAGAAATACAATCCCAAATATAACCAGCAGCCAATACAGAATCGGCAGTGTACTGGTCGGGTCAACCTGCGGAGTCGGGCTAGCATCTCCAGCTTCAGCGGTTGCTAAATTAGATTCCAAATTACATAGCTTGAAAGCAGTTCTGGTAGAGTTATAAATAGGGCCGATTAAACAGTTCTTGTATACACTGTTTTGTAACTGGAAAAAGAATTCGTTATCACTTTGTATTTGCTGGCTGGTGATTGCTGAACTAGGAATGGCAATATTTGCCCACACATGCGACATTGACTTATTTGGAGCAATGCTAAACGAATGGACTGCGTTGGAGTATTTAACAGTACATGGATCCCCAGTTTCTGCCAAGGGGTTGCCCTGATATAGAGTAAGATTTAATAAATTTGATGATGGGATCGAATCCAAAGTCCACGAAATATTTACAGGTGTCCCTACAGTAGCTTGCAAAGGCGAACAAAAATCTGTACAAGTATAAATCCCCATCCTTTTAATTTGCAAAGTCAAGTTTTATCCATCGCCGCATATTTGTTTATTTTTGGCGTGGACATAATCACCACCCTTTTCTGGGATAAAATTCGCTTGCCAGTATATGCATGGGAATGCGAGCACCCTGTTTTCAATCATATGGCTATATTCTAATCTAACTATACTGCTCTTCAGTGAGCCGCACAAAGGCGACAGCAAAGCGGTGTGGCGCGAGATAAGTAAAAGGGATGGGGAAAAAAATCTTTACATTCGCAATTCCCAACTTTTCTGCTGCTTCTTTTCTATTTAAGATTAGAGACTTCCTAGTTGGCAAGAGAATAACGGGCTTTTAATTCTTCTGCTATCGTACTATGATTGCCGAAGGGATGTTACGTCCAACATCTTTTGAGATTCTTTCTTCTGAATCGGCTCCTTGAAGGACTATTTGGTGACTACCAACACTGAAACCTATCACAGAGAGCATTATAATTTATTAAACTTCCTTTTTTTCCAGCGCTGTGCAAACTAGAGGGAAAGTGCCTTCAACTCCAGAAACAATATTCCTACCAAATGCCCACCCGTCATCGTAGGATTCGAGCATCAGTATCTGGTCGTTCGGATGCAGCTGCAGCTCATCAACCATTTTTGGCTCATATTTGGAAGTAACCCTCATCACTGGTTGATCGGAAATGTCGGCTTTCACAAATGATTTTGGTCTGAAAGATTCTCTTCTACTAGAAATTGATTTCTTGTTCTTCATATATCGGTACGTGAGCAGTCCGATGGTAAGCAACACCACAATCAGAATTGTCATCATCAGCCCAAATACGATGTTCGGGATTCCCAAAGACTTTCCATCAACCCCGCACGTATTTTGAAATATACCAGTACCACAGCTATTCGCTGTATCAGCTGTTGAATTTGTAGTTTGATTTGTGCCGGGTAGATTCACGACTCTGGAACAGCATGGGTCTGGGGTGGAGCTGCCTGTACAAAAGTTAATTGCTTGACTATTAGAGGAAAATCCGCAGGTAGTGTTTTCTTGTGGTTGAAGCGAACTGTCTAAGCAGTTACCGTTGGTGTTGCTGTTTATGGTTAATGTATTGCAGAATTTGGTGTATACTGCCAAGGTTTGGCTTCTTGCTGAGGTTGCGTCGCTGTTTTGGTTGCTAGTACAGATATTGGAGAAGGTGTTGGACAACGAATTTGTAGCTGCTGTACAGGTAGATTTACATAAGGGGATTGCTGGGGTTTGCGACGAACACTGAGCTGTAGGTTGAGCTAACAGAGCACAATAAAAAGTTAGGTGAAACTGTTGCCCAGCTCCATTATATTCTGGACAAAAGTAACTTTGTTGAAATAAACCAATATATCCTGGAGCGCTGTCTAAATGCGCATTCACAAATGCATCGAATGAAGTGGTATCAGAAAACGCAGTTGTAATTGGTATTGAAAGTCCATTTTGCTCTGGGCATGCTTGTGAATTGGTTAAAGTCATGCACTGGCCGCCTACTTTCCTTTCAGGCATCGTTTGTAATTTACTGCTTGGCTTCAGTATTATCGCCAAAACCGTCGGAAGTGCAAACAAAATCTTCATTGTATTGGGAATTTGTAAAAGTTTAGCGTTGGGAGTTTCCTCACATACACGCCAGGCTCAGCAACAGCCAAACAGCAACAGCCGCTAGAAACCATTGGTTGTTGGGAACGGTACCGATAAATGAAGATTGAAATAAAACAGCCTTTGAGAAAAATGCTCTCTTTGAAATCTATTCGATTTCTGCTCTACTGCAGTACAAGTGAAACCAGATGAAACACTAAAGAAAAGGGAGGTGTTTCAGTTGCCTGCTGATTAAAAAACAGATTATATTTAATAGTTCAATTCATCTTTTCCAGTTGCCTCTTGCAAACATGATGTGCTTCTTGTCCACGACTTGACTGTCCCGCAAATATTGATCCTTCAAACCATCAATGAACTTCCATAAAAAGAAGATTGCACAGAGGTAGCCGCCTGTTATAGATATTACCAGAGTTCCACAGTATTTCACGGAATTATCTATGAATGCCACCGCGCTCTGCGTTTCTATTCGGATCATATTAGGGCAGTAACCATATGCTAATAGCTGAGTCGCCGATGCGATCCAAAAACACATCAGAATACCGTCAAGCGTCACCTCCACTCTTGACACCCTTTTGTGTCTATGCGGGCGAACTCCAAGATACCCTGGGAATAAATATAGCATCATATTAGATAAAGATAGAAACTAGGTTAGCTAAACATACTATCGATGTAATGTCTACAAAGAAAAAAAAGTCGAATCCGGATTCTCTAATTGTTTGCGGTGGATAGTTTGTATTAAATGCGGTGTATGCCATTCCCAGAAATCCACCTGCATTAAATCATTTTACCAAGCGCTAGCAATAGCTGAATGAAGCGCAGAACAAATCTCCTTTCTCTTATAATTAAACTCCATTTTGGCCATGGAACTGCTTTTGTGAATATTAGCAAAGACTCTATTTCCTCATCTGTTGCATTATCTTTGGGAGATTTGAGTTCATGTGGTAGTAAATTTGAGGATTCTGCCGGCTCCTTTTTAACTATATGTATCGACCTGTCGCTGGTATCTAATAGCTCCTTGTTAGATAAAGTAATTTGGAGAGTCAGGTTGGGTTTCTTTGGCTGCTCCGTACTAGTTTCTTCCGGTGGAATATCTTCCACCTGTATTGCGGAAGGTATTACTTCAAGCATTAGCGCGATTTTCTTTATAAAAACTTTGCACCTGATTTAAAACATGGAAGGGTCACTTGGAGAAGAATCCCCACTTGCTAGACTAGCTTGTGTAATGGTAGGGTTGCCGGCAAGGTACTAATAGTTAATTTCAGAGGGAAAACTTATACAGCCAGGAAAATCACTCGCTATTTGACTTGGTTAGGACACCGTTCCAGAATATTCAATGTCGGAAATTACAGAAGAGAAGCTGTAGGCGCTGAACAGAAAGCAGACTTTTTTGATCCCAACAACGTTGAATTTTCTACACAAAGAGAAGCAGTCGCAAAAAATGCCCTCAATGATATGCTTGAATGGTTGTGTAAAGGATCTCCAAATAACCTATTTTGCGGCAGTTTAAACTCGCCTTCTGTAGGCACACCGCTAGGCGCTGGTTTAGCACCATACCGTCAGATGAGCATAGCTGGGGCAGGAGTAAGCTTTTTTAATCGCAGGTTGGTGGACCATCAAGAATTGCGCTGTATGACGCAACCAATTCTACAAAGGAACGAAGACGGTTTATCTATGATCGATGCTGCGAGGCTAATATCAAAGTGTTTTTCGTTGAAAATATCTGTGAAGACGACGATTTAATTATGCATAATATCAAGGAAGTCAAATTATCGTCACCGGATTATGTTGGATGGGAAGCCGAGGATGCGATTAATGATTTCATAAAGAGAATTGAACACTACGCACAAAGTTATCAATCTATTACAGCAGATGAATTTGGAGGTGCGATTTCATTTGTAAAGATATTCAATGTCGGAAAACAAGTAGCTCTGCGGTAATTTAGGTAACTACGCACAATGTTCGCGGATATTTGGAATCCAGAATTGTATATTTTTTGATGAACCTCAATACTGTCCCAAAATCATTTTATATTTCAAGACACGGCGAGTCAAAGTATAATTTGGAAGGAAAGATTGGAGGAAATTCTACCCTTTCTTCCCAAGGGTTGGCTTTTGCTCAGAAACTGCAAGGCGTTATTGAAGAGAATGTCCGCAACCATGGAAAACTGATTATTTGGACTTCAACATTGATAAGGTACTTGACACCTAACAGACAGAACAATCCAAACCGCTTCGTTTTTGAACTATCCCAAGCTTCAATGGAAGCAATTGGATGAATTATCCAGTGGATCGTGTGATGGCCTGACCTATGAGGAGATTGAAAAGAGATACCCTGAGGATTTCATGGAACGAGATCAAGACAAGTGTACTATGCTTTAATGTAGTTAATTACCGTTACCGTGGAGGCGAATCGTATCGTGACTTGGTTCATAGACTGGAGCCAGTGATTCTGGAGTTGGAAAGGCACAAGGAAGAAGATCCCATCTATATTATTGGGCACCAAGCTGTTGTTCGTGCCGTTTATGCGTATTTCCACGGTATCTCTCACGAAGAACTGCCTTATATAAAGATTCCACTGCACACCATTATCAAGCTAACTCCCAAAGCCTACAACTGTTTGGAGGAGAGGATAATTGTCGATGTACCGGCAGTGGATACATTTAGGCCTAAGCAGCATTGAATTCATTTTTTAGCTATATAATCACCGATGGTTTTGTTTATCACTTGCGCACAGACTTTTTAATTTGCATTGTAGTCAATGCCTTTTTGATAATAGATCGTTAGAGTAATCGTGCAGATTTAAGACGACCCGCTCGATACCACCCGTGCATTCCTAACATAATCTTATCGGTTGTTGAAGGCTTATTGCTGAATCGTTGTTCCCGATAGAGTGGCGCACTTTTGATCCACCTTTTCGCCAACTTGAACCTTTACCAAATTAAATGCAAATGGCAGAACCCATTTCCAGGTTATTTGATTCTAACTCAGATTGCCGGCCTCATCTCCCCAAATCCCGACCGCAACATTTTACAAAAACAACGTAATATTTCTCCTGTTGCTGCTGATTACTGCGACTACAATTGTATTGGTACAAGTTCTATCATTAGCCATACTGGCTGCGAAATATCCATTAATGCTAATCTTGCCCCATCAAAGACAGCAAATTGATGTTTGGTTTTATCAGCAATACAGAACAATGATTAGAATCACCGAAAAGGCTTTTGGTGCAGTATTAGTCATCATTGGAGAAATACTAATTCCGGATTCCGAACTTGTACTGACAGGAGATCACGAAAGCCTGAGGGATATCAACAAAACCATTCTTATCGCTAACCACCAAATTTACCCAGACTGTAACTTTTGAATTCACCATAGGGTATTATTTGTGGGTATTGGCAAGAAGATATAACAGACATGCGGATATTAAAATCATGTTGATAGCAGCTCTCGCAAGTATCCCAATTTTTGGAGCTGGAATGACATTCTTTGATTTTATTTTCATGAAGCAAAAGTTGCACTTGGATTTTCAAAATATCGTCAATGTTATGGAAAGACAGAGAATTTACGGCAAGGAAGTACCTTTATGGTTCTTTTTGTTCCCAGAAGGAACTTTGAATACTCCAAATAACCGGGGGAGCTCACATACATATGCGGAAAAGGCAGGAATTAAAGATAAACCAAGTGTAACCACATTTTAATTTAGTACGTTATCCTGCCAAAAGCAACCGGACTCTTTATGTGCACAGATGCCCTTTCGGATCAAATTGATTACATTGTTAATCTCACTGTCGGATATTCCGGATTGGAAAGGGAAGATATTCCTTATGACAATTATTTGATGGAGAATGTGTTCCTAAAGCAGCACTACCCTAAAAAAGTCCATATCCACGTGGAAAAAGTACTGTTAAAGTCAATTCCTGGATTTGTCCCGGACGCTAGCACGGAAGTTGCCAACTATGTGCCAGACCAGAAATTCCTCAAAGCAGTTTCTGATCCTAACCTTGACAAGAGAAAGTTCCAATTTAACGCTTGGGTTCAACAAGTATTTAGGGAAAAGGATGTGCAAATGAAAGGGTTTTATGATAATCAAAAGTTTTCTGGAGATGAAGTCCACTGGAAAATCAAATGTGAAGCTCAAGATATCCTCTTGATTGCAATTATTTGGGGGTCTGGGTTCTACACTGTACCAATCTTTTGGCATATTATATCTACTTTTTTTATCAGTTTGAGGTGGGCTTTTGGAATTTAATATAAATCTAGTTTTGGATACTTTTTTTTTAGTTTTGTAAACTAGGAGAGGTGCAGTCTTCAATATTAGCAGGAAATTTATTTCCCTATATCGATACTACAAGTATCTCTGGCAATATGTGCTGGCCCAGTACCAATCCTAATCTCGTTCCTGAGTATTCATTTACAAGATGGGCATGAAAACCGAAATTGAAAATATAAACATGCCTGTCGGAATGAAATCCTCGACACGGGAATCCCAACTCCGATCAAAGATAATATGGTTTAAACTAACGCGTCAAAAGTTCATGGTAGTACAATTTTTAGTTCTGCTGGTTGCATATACTCACTACTGTCTAGCTTACATCCTTTTTGTCAAAACACAGGCTGAACTAAATTGGAATTACACTGATGTCGCAATTTGGGGTAAAGAGTTTGATGGGTGCAAGATCAAACCTGGAAAAGTGCAGTCTCCAGTTGATTTTGGGCCCAACATCAAGCAAACCGAACCAAACAAAATCAACTGGCAAAACTCTCTATCTAATTTGACGTTAAAGAACACTGGACGCACTCTCCAAGCCGATATTCTCGATGGCAGTCACTTCATTCTTACCAATGGTAACAATACTGCGTATCTCAAGCAGTTCCACCTTCATTCGCCATCTGAGCACACCAATGGCGGGGTTCGTTACGACCTTGAAGCTCACTTTGTTTACATGAACGACAATGGATTTACTGCTGTATATAGTATCTGGTTCAAGGTTTCAAATAGCCCATCAGCATTTTTGGACTCACTATTGCAAAATGGAGTTCCTACTATCCCATTGGGCACTGTTGGACTTGCAAGTCTCGAACTTAGAGAATTAATTCAAAAAACTAGAGATGCCAAGCCTTTATCTTACCTTGGTTCGTTCACCACACCACCTTGTCGTACTTCCACCGGCGATCCAGTGCGATGGACTATTCCAAACACTGCACTCAGTATGACGCAAGTTCAGCTGGATGCGATTCTAAAAGCACCGATTATGAAAGGAAATATTCGACCTCCAACCAACAAGCAAGCTCAGCTAGCAAATTCGGCAACAAGAGCGATTCCAGTGCTGGGATTGCCTTTGATGTTTGCGTTATTTGCTTAACATTATCGATAAAGTATATTGGTAATAAACACTTTGGTTCCAAGGAAATTCAAACTATTTAAACACTTTATTAAAGCTCTCGCTTTCTTCTCATTACCTGGTCTCTATTAAGTTGCAACTTTCTTTCCGATTGGAGCATGTCCATCGCAAAGGAATGTCTTGAGCGTGCAGACACAAACGATTCTTCATCGGAATCGGAATCTTGAGAAAATCCTTCTCTCGCAGTAGTTGGTACAGGCGATACTGGACTATCGGTATGATTATACCAGTCAATTAGCCTATCACACCTATCTATTATTATTGTGTTTAAATTTGGACATTTTGAAGCGAGCAAAACTATTGCTGGTGGGGTGATATGGTGGCAGCCAGTTATATTAATTTTTCTGAGTGGTGTTGTATTGTATTTCTTTTGTGGAGGAGTATATTCTTGGAATGAGCTATATCCAAAGCTAGTCGGTCTTTGTCTATTTGTCTTTTCGCCTTGGACTGATAAGTGAACAGCTAGAGCTTGGAGACCAATGTCCGTAACTTGGACACAGAGCGAAAGATCCAATTCTATTATTGCTGGGCAATGCATTGCTATTGAGTTGATTGCGGTGTCTGTAAGTAGGTTGCACCCTTCAGCTATGAGATATTGTAATGAATCGCAATGCCGGCACAGATATCCAACCATTGCGTCAGTCAGTTCCGTATACGATAAACTAACTTGCTTTAATGAATTGTTTTTATATTGTTTTAGTGTATCCCCAACCAAATAATACTCTGAAGCTTCGTAATCAATCACCATTTCTGGTGGTGAAGGGCGACATCCGGTCATGATTAATGTTTCCAGATATCTGCATTCTCGAACAAGTATTGGTAGTGCTGATAAAGTTACATTTGAAAACGAAACATCAATGTGTCTGAGTGAAGTAACTCCTCTGATTAATTGAACGAGGAATGCATCCGATATTGTACATCCTGGTAATTCTATTCTGGATAAAAATGGTGCATGTTCAGCAAGAAATTGGGCAAGCAAATTTGAAAGGTGAGAACAACCTTCGATCCTAAACGACACTAGATTGGAACACAGCTTCAAGCATTCCTTCAGATCGCCCATGTATAATTCATCCGCTGCTAATCCTAATATCAGAAACAAATTACCAGTGAAAATGAATTCTCTAATTAACAGCGGATAGGGATGCATTGTATCATTCTTTAATAACGTTGCAGCTAACTTTGGAAAAGAATCCGCATAGAGGATTGGTGGTGATTGGTACAAGGCTTCTGCTGCTGGTCCTGACCAAACTTGGCACACTTGTAATAATTTGGCTGCATCTCCAGGACTACACCATTTCATAATATTTTCAAATATTTCTGCTTCTAATGCATACGGTGGAACAATCTAATATTACTTGATAATTACCCAACTCTGCTTGCGCTTTCGGAGTGTGGTTGTGCTAGAAATTGTAGATAATGCTCTAACTGATCTCCTTTCGAACGATACTTTTTTCGATTTAGTCTTTTTGTTTGCTGGCTCTGAAAATGATCCTTTGATTATCGTCAGCAATGCCCAAACCAACATTTAGTGAGAAAGTTTTTGATTTCACAAGGTCGGGGATTTTCAGACCTAATTTGAGCAAAGGGGTGTTTTGGCGGAGTTTCAATTCACAGAAAGTAAAAAACGATCGGACGACCAGAACGGGCAACCTACTGATATCTATGGCAGTCGTGCTAATGGATTTCGCATTGACATACAGGCTTGATGCTTATCTGATTTTTTATTCTTGCTGCATATAGAAAAAGAGTTAACCCGGGTCGTTGATGCCAAGAAGCCATCTTGATTGCCAGTCAGTGTATTATTGCTCAGGAATATACCAGACCGCAGTATAAATTCCACCGCAGAGAATCTAAATCACCGCAAAGACAAAACGTAGATTAATAGAATTTATTTAATCAGTCTTCTTACTGGAAATCTTTTTCTTTTCTTCCTTTCTTTCCTTTGCCTTGATCTCCTTTTCAGTTGCTGGTTCACCACCACCACTAAATATTAAGAATAATTACCCTAATGGGTTAGCTGCCTTCCATGGACGAGCCAATTCGCCGGTTGCTTCCTTTCCGAATACCCAGACTTGAACTAAAGGAGCGGAAGCTAAAGTGCGCAACCCAAGTACAGATTGTAACAATAATGGTCTTAAATAACCCCATTTGAAGTGCATGAATCCGATGATCGCAATACCAGTAAAAGTTTGGAATAACAAAGTCTTGATTTGTCCAATATCGTATTCTTCAAAAGTGGTTCTAGTCAACGCTGGTTCTTCTGTTGAAAATGGCGCTTTTGCTTCACTGTAAACGAGTTTGGTTTGGTCTAAATTAAAATAAAATCACCTTTCTTGCTCTTTATGCGAGTGTAAATGAAAAAGACGGTCGCTAACCCTATAACTTGAACTGAAGCGTATGCGATTCTCAAAATATTGGTGTTTTCAGGAGCATCTAATTGGAATTTGTTGGCCTGTGATTAGCGATTGCGTACAAGTTGGACAAGCCCAAATACTAGGGCCATATTGATTATTGGTGAGGACATTTTAGTGTTTGAGTAGAAAAAATCTACAGAAAAAAGCAGGGAATAGCCAAGCCCCTTGCTTACGTGTCAACACAAATAGCAGATGGGTGAATTGAATACTTGATCTTCTCGTTCAATATTAATCTCTTTGGAATTATTCAAAGTGAGCAACTATCTATTGATTAGGAAGATGTAGTCCGATTTATTAGACAGATGTAGTCCGATTTATTAGACAGATGTAGTCCGATTTATTAGACAGATGTAATACAATTTATTAGACAGGAAGGGACAATGTTCTTGAAGTGATCCATTTCATCCCCGTAGTCCCTCCAGGCAAATACGACGCCAAGTACCACAACAGCGCAACTACTTGCAGAACCGTAAAGAATATTACTGGGATATAAGATGGATGAATCATACTGAAATACAGAGTTCCCATCATTGAAACCAGATAGCTGGATGTAAACGGTGCTCGTTCCCAACAAAACAAGTGCTTCAAATGAGCTCTCCATCCATTCAAGATTGAAAACGATACCAGAAACATTAGCGATCCCATTGTATAAGTCAAAGCAAATTTAGCTGGTGCTACCAGTAGTAATGGGAGTGAAAATAGTGAAATAAACAGAAACAGTCCTGACGTTCCCAGCAAAATCAAGAATCCAATATATCGCTGAAAAGTAGATAATCCAAAGCACTCTTTATCTGGATTTGAATTGTTCAATCCCATTGAGGAAAGCGCACCTGATGTTAATTTCAGTTTACTCGAAGCTCTTGATTGAAATGAATCCAAAAGCGATTCTGACGATTCCTGGTCATTTTGCTGGAACAAGGAAGGCATTTTGATTCCTTTTTGCTGCTGCTTGTTGAATTGGGCAAACGAGTCTCTAAAATTATCTGCCATCAAGGAAAGTTTCAAACTTGCAAACTTCAAACGTGGCAATTTAGTTTGATCACAATGAGATAAATGAAATCAGCAATAGTGCAGAAATATTATTTATTGAGAGGCAATATTAAAGCTCCTGAAATGAGAAATTAGAAACCTTTGCGATTCTGAATACGCTATTCCGGCACCAAATCCTGTGGTGAGAGCGATTGGCCAAGTGCGTCCTGAAATTAACCATTTTTACTCTTGAATAATACAAATGACATTCCAATTCCGATTGTTAGTCCAAGCGATGTCTTTACTAGAAAGTTTGCGATTGTCTTGTCCCACTATAATTAGATTTCTCTGACCTTTTGAGCTAGAATTTCTTCTGATGCTGGCATAATTTTTGAATTTGGAAAAAGTAAAATGAAATCACAGAAACTTTAAAACCATTCGCTAATAGTTGGCAATATATTCAGATTAAGTATCTAGTGCTTGACAGATAGTACTTTAGGTTTAGGGTTTTGTTTGGCACTGGCGATAATATCATCTTGCGAAGGATTCATATATTGCTGGACAACCTAATTTAGACTGGGAATACTTTGGTTGGCGGCAAGCACTGTCCAAATGCTTCCATTAACAAGGCTTCTTTTGCGATTGCCCCAGACCAATCAGCTTCAGAAACTCTTCCATCGCGATCTTCATCCAGTTTCTTCAAAACCAAATCTACCAGATCCTTTACGCCGTCTTCATCTTCTTCCACTGCTTCTTTTACCAGGCAGTTTTTAAGCATTTGGAACATTTCTTCTTTGGAAATGTACCTGTCTCCATTCAAATCGTACACTCTGAAGCAGACTGGGTTAATTGTTGCTTACATTTTAGTTTTTCTTCGTATCTCCCCTTTAGAAATACAGACATTCCTGGATTAGCACAAAATACCTTTGATGTATTCATCATACGAAATGTAGTTGTCTGCGTCGAGGTCAAAGCAACGAAAGACTATTTAGTAACCGCTCACCTCTGTCCATAATCAACGAATCGTCGACCCCAAAAATATCTGCCAACATGTCTCGGAAACGCGACCTGTCAATCTTGTCGTTTGCTCCAGCTAAGGATGAAAAATATCTATTTAAAGTCTCCACCTCCGGTCTTGCAACTAACATTAGTGCTTGATTACAATTAGTGATTTTAATGATATCTTCAACAGGTAATCGGCCAGCCATTAAATGAAAAAATGAATGACGTTTATTGTTTGTTTTTGATCAAATAAACAAATAGAAAACGAGGTCCGAGTGGGGAGAGAATTGAAATGAAACCAATTGGAAGTAGTATGAATAAATTTGCAGTGTATTATTGGAGATACTAAAGATTGTGTTTTGCACCGATAATTAGTTGCAGCAAATATTCGCGAATGAAATAACTGGTTAAACTCTAGCTGTTGTTTGAGGATCGGGTAAGATGCAGATTTATAATCGCCAAATGGTTGTTTTTTTTCTGCAGGAATCACAAATCAACAGTTACAGCTAGGAATGTTTTTTAAACGGTGTATTTCAATCAGCCAGCTGTCCAAATCAAATGCAGTATTGTTTCAACACAACGACAAGCTTACCGTTTATGCAGCATACTTTGCAATATTTGGACAAGCAGTATTCCTGCATTCGATTGTAGAACTAGTCAATACTCAAGAAAACACTGAAGCGACTTTATTTGGATCAAAAACCTTGCGGAGACACTTGCCTTCAATTGGGTGTGGATTCCTAGCTAGCATTTTCCCGATTGCTGTGTACTTTGGAGCTAGGAAAAGAGTAAAATCCATAAAGATTGTTGATAGCGGCAGACATATTCAAGTTACCAATTTACTTCCGTTTGGTCGCGATAAAACTAGTATTTATAGGTTTTCGGATGTATACACCACTGAATCTATCGGAAATCTAACGCTGAACAATAATTGGATAAAGTTTTATGCTGCAGACAGAGAATTTTTGGTAGACAAGAGAGGGTCATTCTTCCCAGATCAAACCTCGTTCAACCTGCTCTTCCGCAGGCGAAATTAAATACATTAAAGTGCGATAATCCTCTTATTAAAGTGAACACAGTTTGACTATGCTTCACGTTTTTTCAAGCCACACAGGTGTTGGAGAAAACTTTTTTTTTAATTCTTTGGATTTGAAGCAATAATGCCAGACAAAGTTCAAGGTAAAATGTCAATTAATTTCAGTAAAGGAGCAATCTCAACCTGAAAATATTTGGAACTTGCGTATGAAATCCAAAGAATCTCTCAAAACTGCAGACAAAGAGCCTCAGCAAATTCCTGCAAAAGTACCTTGAACCTGACCCTTAGATTATCGAAACTGCTGCTAGAAGTGAGAAAAAGGCAACTCAAGCCGAACAAGTGCCAGTTGTCTTTGAAAGCTGGCCTTCTCTGCACGATTCTCCAAAGCACGAAGAACCAGTTTTGGATTTAAAAATCAAGAAGCAGCAAGGATGGAAAAAGTTGAATATAAATATCAGACATCCACCTCCAAATACCGGGAAGAAGAAGAAGGGGAAGAGTGATGACAGGTATCCAATTTTAATTCTAGCCAAAAAGGCCGCAAATCAAATAAAAATAGAAAGCAAAAAGCCGGACCTACTCCTCAAGACGAATTAGCAATTATTAAGCAATGGGTTATTTATCAATTGTAACTGATCAATTAACTTAGCGAATATTACTTTTCAGTGGAAAACTTGTGCAAGGATATTTATTTCAGATCGTTGATGGATGAATCTGGATTTGTTCATTTCGAAAAGTTCTTTGGATTTAATCGAATGAAGCAGCTGCTTCAATCTGCACAAATTAGAATCAGACCTTCGGACAAGAAGCCAGAAAACGTTGAAGAGCTACCAGAATTGGATTATGTATGGGCTGCTGAATATACTAGAGAAGTGTTGGACGCGAACGAATATTTGGAACTGGATGAAACAAAAGCTTTGGTCAGGCTTAGAGAAGGCTGGAAAAGTTGGCTACAAGCCGCCATCAAGCCATCGAATATTTCTGGTGAAACTGTTTCTGAGGCGCAAGAAACATCTCAAACAATCCCTACTCCTCCAACTTCACCTTTTGTAAATTTGGATATGCCAAAAACGACAAAGGACGACGAAGGCTGGGAAACTATTACTTCCAAGAAGAGAAACAAATCAGTAAATTCCGAAACTACTGCAATCAACACTCCAGCGCCTACAATCATGGTTGAAAAGGAAGATGACGACCATTTGTTCCAATTCGACGAATCGGAAACTTGGGCAAAGAATCCTGCCGCAGAAGTTGAAGAAGCTGAACCATACTTTGAATTGGATTCGGACTTTGAAGATGAGGACCTGGATTCAATTTTAATTGTAACTCAGCGCAATCACGAATCTGTCCCTCCCCAACCGCAATATCAAAACTTGCCGCCAAGAAAGCATTCAACTACCCCTTATAATCGTTCAAAGCAAGGAAATGATATTGCGGATATGATTAACGAAGGGCTATTCCTCTATGAAAAGTCAATTGGAAAGCCAAAGAAGGAAACTAATGTTGAAAAAGTTGTTGTAGTAAAACGAGAGGAGCACACTACCCCTACCAAACCTAAATCAAATATCCCTGAATCGGTTACAACCACACCCGTTACCATGAGCCCAAAGCGTTTCGTTACTGGAGGTTTAACCGCAGCTTCACCTCCAGTTGGTTGGCTAGTAAACAATGCCGTGCAATACTCGAAATCGTACGAAACTTCAAAATTAGGAAATTCCTATGGACAATCCCATGGAACGAGTTTTGGTGGACGCTCACACGGAAATTCATTTGGAGGGAGATCGTTTGGACAATCCTACGGCAAGTCCTTTGGTAAAAGCGTTGAAGGCGGCGTGCCTTCTGGATCTTACAAAGAGTTTGCTCCTTTCCAACATCCGAGCTACGAGCTATTAAAAGAAGGTGGATTTATTCAACATAAATATACCAAGTATCATGCTAAAGCTATCAAAGGTAATTCAAAACTCACAAAGAACGTAAGGTTAAGGGCATTGGCCAATCTCAGGAAATGAATACGCTCTTCCGTTTCTGGTCCCACTTTTTAAGGGATCATTTCAACAGAACCATGTATAATGAATTCAAAAAGTTGGCCCTTGAAGATACTGCAGCTGGTTATCGTTATGGATTGGAATGTATCTTTAGGTTCTTTTCCTATGGTTTAGAAAACAAATTCAAGCAAAACTTGTTTGTTGACTTCCAGACCTTGTGCCTAGACGACTATAAAAAGACCAAACTTACTTATGGACTCGAAAAATTATGGGCTTATTTGCATTATCGTAAAGACAAGGAGGTTAGACAAGACCTTGATCTGCTACCGGAATTGAAGGAACTCTTTTCCACCACGTTCACCAGCATGGGAGACTTTAGAAAAACCAGGCCGCCTGCTCCATATCGTCATCCTGCAAACAACCGCAAGCAATCGGTCGACGCTGGCTTGGCTGCTCTTTCTTTGCATTAATAAAAAAATTACTATATTTGGCTTTAAGACTGGCTAATAGCAAGGAATAACAGGTTTATTTAATCATCTAATTTTGAACCACCACCGAAGATACTGAAGAAATCGCGTTTATCATTTGCAGGTCTTCGTCTACCTCATTTTCGTCCAAGCCACAACATCCCTCTGGTGTCCAAAGCTGCTTTAAACAATGACTACCTTTTTGAAACCTTCAGAGCTTCTCTTGTTCAGCAATTGCGTGGTCCATTCCGGCAGATTGATATTTCTATTACCATTAATATAGGCTTGTCTGTACATTTGCCTCTTTTTTAATAATTTATAAGGGTTCATTTTAGGTCCAATATCTGCATTAGAATAGCTTTACCATGTAAGTTTATGCGCTTATCTGCTCTATAGAAATTTCTCGTGCTCTGATTCAGGCTTTCCAGTTTTAATTCGCGCTTGGCATTCTTTGTGAACAACAGAGTTACCATCATAGTGTCATAAGCAAGCTTTACGTTTGCGTCGTACTGCATAGTGATAGATTCGCGGATGCGGCTGTATTGATCTTTACACCTTGCCATTCTTAAATCTCGGGCTTTTTCAATTTGTGCCAGTCTAGAATGGTATTCAGGATGCTTTCCATTTTTTAGCAATTCTTGTTCAACATTCAATTCTTGTAGTTTGAGGTTGTACAATCTAAGATTAATTCTGAAATTACTTTTCAAAAGACGAATCAATCATATCTTTGCCTCGTCGTACCCGCTCCTTTACATTTGATATTAGTTTGTTCTGAGAAAGCTCCTTCTGTGTATCTTCGCTCTGCTCCATATCTACGTCGTTTTCAACCGCTGTATCTGGGTGGTCTGGCGAGTTGGTGTCTTGATCTGTTGTTTCAATATTATCGTAATTTTTATTAGTAGGTGTTTTTGATGCTGTTGTAGGGGAATTGCTATCTTGTGAATTGGATGTATCTTGGAATATTTTGTCATTGGGAAATAGGGGCGATTCAGGTTGATTTTCGTATACGCTGCTTAATGTGCGCTCAAGTTCGTTTACTTGCTGTTGCTGCTGGATAAACACTGAGGACATTTTTATTTGGGCAAGTTTCACTGGCTTCACCCGTTTTGTCAAAAGCCACAGCAAGTAAAAAAGATGGTGAGGACTGTTGATCACGTTCATAGAACAATGACCAGCAAAATTAAAATCAAGAGTTATCTACGCAGCAAAATAGTAATGAGAACGGAACGCTATTTTATTATTGGCCGCGCACGAAAATCCACCGTTATCGACTTTGCTCTGTCTTGCCTATACTCCTCACTCCAGTCCGTAATCATCCTATCTTTCTGCAGTTTGAGCCTGTCCCTCTCTATTTTCTTTGTTTCCCTTATCAGCTTTAATGTTTCCTAAGTCAGAGAAAATTACCTCGCGTTCTGACTTTCTAATTAGCTCTTCTTCCAACTGGAGTCTTTGGATTTCCTCTTTGATCATCTCAATCTGCTGCTCAAGCACAAACGTCTTTTTATCAGACTCTTGCTGTCTTTTTTGTAACAGCTGTTTTTTAAGCTCGCTCTCTTCTTTCCTGTACTCTACCAACGACCTTCTTTGGGACTCCATGTATTGGTTCACTAATCCGTTGGTAAATTGCTCTTCTTTAAGAGCTTGGTTCCGCTGCCGCCTCTTATTTTCATCTATCACAGTTTTTTGTCGGTATTGCAACCTCTTTACACGTCTATACTGGCTTTGGAGCGCACTGTTTGCATTCTTTAAGGACAATATCTCTTCTCGTTTCACTTTTGCTCTGTTTTCGTGTTCTATTTGTTTCAGCAAGGTATCTAGCGGAGCGGTATCTTTTATACTTTCAAATTCTTTCTGTAAATCCACTTTTTGCTGCCATAAGCGGTTGTCTAGAGCCTTTTTGGTCAAAGATATCTGTGATTTCATTGCCATTTCATAGTCCCGCTCTGTAGCGTTCCTTAAAATAGGGACATGTGCTTTGATATGATCAAAAAATGCATCAAGGTTTTTTTCAGGTAGATTATCAGCTTCCCTCTTTGGAATAGCATCCGCTGCATATCCAAGTTCTTGGTCAAGGGAATCTTTTGACAAATTCCTGTCAAGGATAGGCGAGTGGGCTATTGGACGCTGTAACGGCTCTTCCTTTCTAGTCGCTAATTTTGGAGCATCTTTTTTCAGTATTTTTGCGTGCATTTGAAGTATTTCTACAAGGCTACTGGCCACATTACGTTTTGACGGTTTATTCTTTTGAAGAGACATAAATTTAAGCTTGAGGGCTGCAAGATGAGGATTATCTTCAGGTTTAATCTCCAGTGGACCATTATCAAAGCTAGCATCTTTAAAACGCAGTTTCTTTTCTTTCTTTGGGACTTTTGCTGCATGCGTATTAGCGAATCTTTCTACGTCATCCTGAACTTTGTTTAGCCATACTTGGAGGTGCTTATTCCCCAATACTCTTGTTGTTGGTCTTGATGATTCAAAGTCGGAATCCAATCCAGAATAATCTCCCAGCTTTTCCAGCAACGAAGTGTCGTCCATCAAATCACTAGTTTTTCCTGTGATGTTTGTATTTTCATCCACATAGTTTTCCAGTGGTTCGGTTCGCATTTTCGCCAGGAACAATTCCCACAATAAATCAACAAAGCATCCCAGATTCCCAGGCTCTTTTTCCAAGATTTTAGTCACGTTCAAGTGTGCCAGCTCTACTCCGGAGATGAACTCCATGTGACTGATAATTCCAGAGAGATTGGTGACTTTAGTCTCTGTCAAATGCTCGTATATCCATATCCATAACTCGCTGGAGCACTCATTTATACTTTTTAACTTGATTCCAAGCGATTGGACAATTTGACTTAGCTTTTGAAAAGCTTGCTTGTCCAGATTCATCTCGCGAAATTTATTGAAAAGAATTATCCCATAAATGTAGGGTTGAAAGAACAAATAACGCATTTGAAGGCTGCAAACACAAATTTATTCTTCATCTATTGACTGAATGTCCACATCCTCTTCTTCAAGGTCTTCTCCTTCATCGTTACCATTGATTGTTTTTTCAATATCTGCTAATCCTCTTTTGGCAGCAGCACAGTCAGGGAATATACTATGTTAAAAAATGCTACTTTAACGCGGTATGATAATTCAACGTAGCCTTGGACCATTCTTGCAATTGGCAATACAAGTTTCCTAACTTTACGTGAATTTTATAGTGATGGTGATGACTGGAGTGCTGTTCAAGTAGATCAATTGCTTTTTGTACATGGTTTTGCTTAAAGTACAAATCTGCCAGTCCGAATAGAGGGTCATTTAATTTTGAATTCATTTTAATTGCTTTCTCCAAATACTCTTTTGCCTGTCTTTATCTTTGATTACCTTATTGTGCAAAGATGGGTTTTCGGCCATCACCAATCCAGCAAGAGTTACTGCTCTTGGCGAGTTTGGTAGCAAAGCAAGGGCTTCTTTTGCTGTTGAAGTTGCTTCCAATAATTTGCCAAGCTTTGTGTAACTTTTGATCAATCCTTCATAGTTGGATAAATCTCTCTCTAATCGGTACGCGTTCCTATATGATTGAGCTGCTTCGCCAATCTTTCCGGTCTCTGTCAGTATCTTTCCCTTTACCACATGCCCCAACATATGCCTTGGTGCGATTGTGATTGCTTTTTCGACAAGGTCAAGGGCATTCTCGTGTTGCTCTTTTGCAAATAAATTAATAGCTCTAGTAATCCACACTTCTGGTCTCTCTTCATTCCGATCGTACGACTCTAAAGCCAATCTGTGTTAGTTTAACGTACTTTTGCAGCACATCTAATTTCCCGATTTCAAGGTTCAACAGCGCATAATTATCAAGTCTGGTTATTCAATAATTACCCATCAATGCATGCAGGATCCATTTTAAGTACATTTCGATGGATTTGAATTGCAGCGTGTGGATCTCCGGATTTGCTATAAACATTAGCAACTTGCAGCGTTAAAAACGTGCTGGACTTGTACTCTCTTTCCATATCTTGAAATACAGACAGCCCGGCCGTAAAATTACAATTCTGTGCAGAATGTAGTCCGATTGCGAATTGATTAATAAATGCATCGTCGATTAACAGCGGTTGCAGCTCCTTTAGTGATAATCCATGAACTAGTAAGGCTTATAAATCAATGAATACCTTGAATTGTTTCAATTGCATACGGCTGTGCTTTCAATATCTGCTTGTAACAGTCAATTGCTGATCTGCATTAGTTCTGATTACTTTATCTCACCAAAGTATTCATACACTGTCGCAAGCTGATTTAGTGTCCTGATCGACTTTATCTTTGTCTTTTCCAACCCTGAATTAGCAATTCACTTGCATTCCTTGGCAATGTAATATTCCTTTGATGTTATACAAGCATCAATAAATCTATTCAAAGCTTGCTGTAACCACTCTTCCTGCAGACTACTCTTTTTCAGATTTAACGCTTGCTGGTAATATTTCAGTGATCTCTTGTACTGCTTTGACTTTACGAGACAGTCTGCATACAGGATTAGCGATTGCGCATGCTTTTCGTTGATTAACAATTCAGCAAGTATCTGGCTGGAGGAATATAGTCCTTGTTTGAATAGCTCTATGGCTTTTTCCAAGATTTGTTTCTGCATGCAAATATTGTAGGGAAACAAATAATTGTCTGCAATTTTCAGTTTTTGCTGGTGCAAATTTATACAATTTAATATTTGTGAAATTTTGAAACCCTATACTCGATAGAAAGGCTTGAATCGCCGAGAGGACATATTCGCAGCAATCATCCTCACTGCTGATTTGGAATATCAAAGAATTCCATTCTACTCGTCCCCGACATACTTAAAAATCAACTTGAATTTTTTAGAAAAAAAATTATGGCCAATGTAAAATAATATACTAATAAATAGCCCGCAAGACTAGTTACACAGGTAGTGTTGGTAGGAGGAAGAATATTAGCAAGAGCATTCCTGGACGCATATAGAGCAGCCGCAGCAGGTACCATTCAATTAATAAATAGAGTCTGGAAAATCAGCAATTGCAGCAGCATCTACGTCAAAGGATGCATTGACCAGGCTCACAGGAATGGAATTGGATGAAGCGAAAAAGATTTTGGATGTAGAAAGACTGGAAATGGACGAAATTAAAAAAGTAAGAATTGATTAACAAGAAATATGATAAATTATTTGAAGTCAACGATCCAAACAACGGCGGTTCATTCTATTTGCAATCCAAAGTATTCAGAGCCAAGGAAAGAATTGAATTGGAGCTAGAAAAGAAAGACAAATCCGCACCATCAAATTAATATATTTTACATAAACGGTTTCCTTTTCCATTATGTTTCCATTTACATTCAAGCATTTTCTGGTATCAAAAAGTTTGATCTTTTTTAAAATGCCATTTGGCCAAGTAGTAGTCGGACCGCCAGGATGTGGGAAAACCACTTATTGCTATGGATTATCACAGGTATACACTGCTATTGAACGGCCGTATATAATTATCAACCTGGATCCTGCGAATGATGGTGTGCCGTACAAAGCTGATATTGATATTTCAGAATTGATTACACTGCAAGACGCAATGGATGAATATTCGCTTGGACCAAACGGAGGATTGATCTTTTGCATGGAATATCTTGAAACGAATATTGATTGGTTATTTGAAAGACTGGAACAGCATAAAGGTATTCCATCCTAAATTAGATGAATATTTCATTTTTGACATTCCTGGGCAAGTGGAATTATTTACCAACCACAATTCATTAAAGAATATTATTATCGCTCTACAAAAGAAAGACTATCGATTGTGTGTTACTCATTTAGTAGACTCGCACTACTGTGTCGACCCTTCAAAGTATGTTTCGATGCTGATGGTATCGCTAAAAACAATGCTGCAACTGGAATGTCCTCAGGTCAATGTATTGTCAAAAATAGATCTGATTGAATCGTACGGAAAGCTAGGTAGCCTATAGTTAACGTAGATTTCAATCTAGATTTTTACACACAGGTCCAAGACTTGTCTTATTTATTAGAAAGGCTGGATCTGGATCCGTTTACTGCTAAATACAAGAAATTGAATGCAGCTCTTTGCGAATTGGTGGAGGAATTTGGGCTGGTTGGATACTTTACGTTATGTGTGCAAGATAAAGAGTCAATGATGCATATTATTAGGGCAGTAGATAAAGCGAACGGATATATATTCGGGGGGCTGGAGAAAGGCAATGAGTCTATATTTGAGACTGCAGACCGTTGGGATATGTGGGACCGATATGCGCAGGAAGTAGCTGAAAAATACCTCAATAAGGAAGACGATGATATCGATTTTGAAGAAGCAAAGGAAACATTATTAGGGGAAATTAGGGAAAAGGAACAGTAAATATAGAATTCATTCTTTTATTTTGCATTGCGGTCATTTATCATCGATTGAAGTAATTGATACATCACTTTGAGATTTGGCATTTCAAGTCCATGTTTTTCGGCCAAAAGAATTGGGTTTCCAAGTATAGTTTCAATTTCAATTGGATTACCGTGTTCCCAATCCAACAACATACTTGGTTTGTAATGTCCTAGTTTCAAAGTGTAATTAATGTGTTCGTCAACCGCTTCAAGCGGAATCTTTTCTGGACACACTAGATTTGCAACTGTGACCACCTCAGTCATCAAACTACGAATCAGCGAATGCAAATATTCATCATCAAGCATTTCTTTACAAGTTTTGTTCCCCGATACTATTGAAAGCGGGTTGAACGATCCATTCCATATCAACTTCCACCAACGCGACCTTTGAATACAGTCGTCTCTGTAAATGGACAACCCTCCTGATACACCGTCATCAACAAATTTTTGCAACTTTGTATTGTCGGCATCATTTAGTTTGAATAGACCAACTTTAAAGTAAGTGATTTTAGACGAGACAACTACATGTCCTGGTTCTTTTTGGTGGGATGCAATATAGGCGATGCTTGAGACAACAGGGTTATTTGGGTAACTGCTTGCCACGTCGTTTTCAATCCCGATCCCATTTTGCATCAAATGAATCATTGTGTTTTCAGCTACAACTGGTTTCAAAAGCTCCACCAAGTTTATGTTGGAAGTCGCTTTGGTTGTTACTACTACATGATCAAAATTGCCGACGGTTTCTGTAGTCGATCGAAATACATTATCTGGTATGAATGTGTAATTTCCTTTGAATGCACAGTCAAATTTGACTCCCTGCGATTTTATGGCCTGATAGTTTGATCTGCAAACTAAGGATACTAAATTCCCGGAATGTCGAAAGTGCGAAGCATATTTGCATCCAACTGCTCCAGCTCCAACTACCAAGATATTCATAAAAATTTTAGAGATGAAGCGCTGATGAACGCGGTGCACTGGAATACAAATTTACTCTTATCCAGTATTTTATTGTTTCTCTCTTGATTTGGCTTTTAAAAGTTTGTAAATTACGTTTAGATTTGGCATTGCTAGACCATTCTTTTCCGCAACCTGGATAGGGTTTCTCAAGATTGCGTCAATTTCAATTGGATTACCGTGTTCCCAATCCAACAACATACTTGGTTTGTAATGGCCAATCTTTACAGTATTTGCAATATTTTCATCTATTGCTTCCAAGGGAATCTTTTCTTCAAACAGCTGATTGGCTACTGTGACTACTTCTAGCATCAAGCTTCGGACAAGTGAGTGTAAATCTTCATCATCAAGCATTTCTTTACAAGTCTTGTTCCCGGATACAATCGATAGTGGGTTAAATGAGCCGTTCCAAATAAGCTTTTTCCATCGCGATCGCTGGATACAGTCATCCTTATTCAACGTCAATCCGCCTGCCGTACCGTGATCAACGAATCTTTGAAGTTTTTCATTGTCCACCGGATTGAGTTTGAACAGCCCCAAAGTAAAGTAAGTGACATGCGATGTTGCGATTATGTATCCTGGCTCTGGTTGGTGACACGCGATATAAGCTATACAAGACACAATTGGATTGTTTGGATATTGAGCAGCTAAATCATCTTCAATTCCAATCCCGTTTTGAATCAAGTGAATCATGGTATTGTCCGTAACGACTGGTTGGATGAGTTCGACCAAGTTTATATTTGGAGTCGCTTTCGTCGTAACAATGACATGATCATATATCCCCGCAGCTTCTTTTACTGTTTTAAACACGCCATCGGGTGAGAATGTGTAGTCTCCCCAATTATATGTCTCAAACTTGATTCCTCTGGATTTAATAGCGTCGTAGTTTGAGCGACACACTAGAGACACTTTTGCTCCAGAGTGTTGAAAGTGGGAACCATATGTGCATCCAACCGCACCAGCACCAATGACCAAAATATTCATGAAAACTTTTTCGTGGTAAAATTGCGGTGTGTCAGCTACTCATTTTGTATTTCCAATTATCGGGTTGGTTATTTGATATTAAGGACTGGACAGTAATTTTATTTCTTTACTTTCCAGAGATCTCGAGATGCAACCGGAAATGTCGAATTTAACAGTTGAACAAAAGCAAAATCTGCTGCAATATTTTATGAAACAGGCAGAGAATTTGCAAAAGGAACTATCTACAGCCCATCCCGGCACCTTATCACAACAAACAACGGTTCAACCTAGCCTCCAGATACCAGTTAATACGCCAACGACGTTAACACCACAGATACATGGTAACTTTGCAGGATCTGGAATCCGTTCTTTACCACCCCCGTCAATCTATACTACCCAATCTGCACAGTCGAATGAATCCCTAATGAATAGAAATATAGAAAGATTGAAATATTTGAGAGAGGTGTTACAAAATAGTTCAGCGCTATCGGAAGTGATAAAGGAAATGACATTCTGGTGTAAGAATCCTCTTGCCTACAACAGAGCATATGTCCCATTATTGTCAGCGATATTAGTTCAAATTGCAAAGATTTGTATTGAAGAGCCACACGAACCGCTGGGATTCTATCGTTTATTGGAAATAATACTCAAATACAGAGCAAAGTTTTTACCATTATTTGAAAGTAAGTTAGAATAACGCGTAGATTTAACTTTATGCTTGCAGCAATATAGATATTTGGTAGGAATTACTGCTCTGGCACACTATGATCCTCGAGTGCATCATTTGCGCTCCAAGCTTACAGAATGGGTCGCACCGATTTTCAAAAAGTTTGATATGACAACCACCCCACAACTTGAACCAAATGGCGCTCCCCGGATACATCGCCAGACTTCTTACTCTTACCAATATCATAGCGCACCAGAGAACGTCCCGGCTAGACTGAATTCTGGAGCGGCAATTCCAGCTATGCAAAATTCTGCAGTTCATACCCCTGCGAGGCTAAATTCAATAGCAAGTGCATCGATACGTCCAATCTCCACTGTATCGTCTGTTCGAGCTAATACGCCAATGTCTATAGCACCAAATCCTACAAATTTAACTTCAATGGTAGCAAACTCATTCTCTCACATTCATACGCCGTCTGTGCCGAATAGAGGTAGCTATATTCCATTATCACACTGTATTATCTATCAATCTGGAAATGTCAGGGCTTCCAGTAGTGTGCATGCAGAGTTTGCGGTTTCTAAAGAACAGCTAAAGTTGGGAAATGTAGATGCCTTCATTCAGCTGAGATGTCACCGTGCGATGGATAGTACCGAAAGACATGATTGGCCTGTGAATTTGAAATCGGTGCTATTAAACGGAGTGGAGATACCCGTACAAAAAAAGAAGTACGAGCGAACACCGGACAATATGTTGGGAACAATAGGGACGAATTTACCTACTTTAGTAAAACCATACTTGAAAGAAGGCAAAGCAACGCTTTCCATCCACTTTTATTCATCAGAAAAATTAAAAGAAGAATATGTTTTCAAAATTGAATCATTCTTCCTTTTGGTTCCTTTGAAAGCATTGGAATATGTAAAGACACGGCCGCATTTAGTGGAAAGTAACTTTGAAAAGCTTGGTACATGTTACTAACGCAGTGGATGAGCTTTTCAATGGAACTGATGACGAGTGCATGATGGTGGTAGAATCTATGCCTCTTGCCTTAAACTGCCCGTTGACAATGACCAAAATGAAGCAGCCCGTGCGCAGTACTCACTGTAAGCATTTAAACGTATTTCGAATTAATAGCAGTGTTTCGACTTGGATTCTTGGATTTCAAGCTATGCCACAGGGGCACAATATCTCAACCTTACTTGTCCTGTGTGTAGCAAACATATAGAGCTACACACTTTAAATTTGGATATGGTAGTGCGAAATATAGTAGATTCAACTGCGGATGATGTCCGAACAGTGACTATCAAACCAGATGGCGGTTGGGATTACGACGGCAAGCATATTGAAAAGAAGGTGCGAAAAACATTAGGCAAGACTCCAAATCTATCCCCGGCCATCAGTGTACAGCAATCAAACCAAAATGTTTCCAACGAACCTCGCCAAATGAATGCTGAGATTGTTACTCGCATGTGGCAAGAGCACGATAAGTCTGATGATGAAGGATTGATCCTTCCAGACCCGCCTACCAAGATAGTTAATAACGATTACGCTGACGCTACAGATATTTCCAAAATACTTGATTCAATCTTTGGAGATGATGACTTGACTGTTGAAATACACGAATTTGAAAATTCTCATTATCTCTCTGACGATTATATGTAATAAATTTGCACATTTATTTTCTACCTTTGGTAACTTGGCCAGCTTTAAAGTAAATGATATCGCCGTCTTGCACAACATAGTCTTTTCCTAAAGTCAGAATGCATAACCTTTAGACATGTATTTCCCACCAGCTTTCACAGCAGCTTCACTTCCAAGTGTTTTCAAATCGTCAAAGTTCATTACTTCAGCCATGATGAATGCCTTTTCAAAGTCAGAGTGAATAGTTCCAGCAGCTTGTGGTGCTTTGTATCCTTTTCTAATCGTCCACGCACGCACTTCATCTGCACCACCAGTAAAGACTAGGTTAGAACAGTTTTACAGTATTGCAGAGATAATGCTTGATATCCGGAAACTACAATTTTTGGCAATACTGAGTTAATTGGGGCTGGGGATTCGTATTTTGCTTTGAGTCCCTTCAAGTATTCTTCTTTTTCTTCTGGAGTCTCCATTTCGGACAATCTACTTTCCACAATTCCAGAGAATGGAATCATGACGTCTCCAGGATGGTGTTCGTCAATCCATGCCTTGATTTTAGGTAGCCATTTGTTCTTTTTTCTGGCATAGTCTTTTTCACTCAAGTTCACAAGATAAACGACTGGCTTAGCAGTGATCAAGAACCAAGTGTTGATGAGCTCAACTTCCTTTGTAGTCCATGTTCCTTCTCTGAGATCTTTTTTGTCTTCGCAAATCCATTTTTGAACTTTGAGCATGACTTCAAAGGCCTCCTTCTTTTCCTTGTCTTGGGCATTTCCTCCTTTGCCCAATCTCAAAACATCCTTTTTGTTGGCTTCCACTAATTTATTCATGAATTCTGCATCCTTCAAACGCAATTCTTCATGAATGATTTGTAAATCACGGACTGGGTCAATTTCACCTGACTATTAGTTTTTCAGTACCTTCTACGTGAACAATGTCTGCATCGTCGAAAGCACGAGTAAGGTGGAAGATACCATCCACAGCTTTAATGTGGGACAAGAAGGCATTGCCAAGCCCCTGGCCTTCAGCAGCTCCCTTAACCAAACCAGCAATATCGATGACAGTCAGATAGGCAGGAATGATACTTTTTGGTTTGTGAAAATCCACCAACCAGTCAAATCTAATATCTGGCACCGCTACTCTTGATTCAGCAGGGTCTATAGTACAGAAAGGAAAGTTCTAAGTTAATTAACGGGTACTTCTGATGGCATGGAGCTATTTGTAATGGAATTGAAAAACGAAGATTTCCCCACATTTGGTAATCCAACAATTCCCATCTTCAGGTTATTGCCTGGCCGGCCTAATAACGGCTTTTCAACTACTTGGGCTTTCTTTGGCGGCATTTGCTTTGTCTGTTTTGAAAGGAACCTTTTGGAAAGAAGGGAAAAAGAATTCATCCAAGAAAAAAACAGAGAGTGGCTTATAATATCTGTATGTGGTTATCCAGAGTTGGATTTATTGTTATCCAGAGTTTGGATTTATTGTTATCCAGAGTTTGGATTTATTGTTATCCAGAGTTGGATTTATTGTTATCCAACGACTGCGCACTAAGCTATCCGGCAGATATTTGGACTGAAGGAAACAAACAATGTTGGCTGGCGGGACGATTAAAAATGCGATCTGCTCTACAACCACACCGTGTTCACAGTGGCTGCCTGATTTATTTAGGGAAATAGACTGTCGAGTCTATTAGGGCCATCGTTTGTTCCAGAAATTCTTTCTCCCGCCATCCCAATCCCAAGTTACAAAATGGAAAGAACAACGTACTCCCAAGTTCATTCAATATTCCATGCAGCAAGAGAATATTTAAATCCAATCCTTAAAAATTCCAAATTCAGAGAAACTGGTGTACTAACCCCAGAAGAGTTTGTTGCCGCTGGCGATTATCTAGTTTATAAATGCCCTACCTGGCAATGGGGAGCTGGAGATCCAGATAAAAAGAGAGACTATCTTCCTGCAGACAAGCAATATCTAATGACAAAGAGTGTCCCTTGTTTAACTCGAGTTGAACAGATGGAATACAACGAAGAAGATCAGGAAGAAGTTGGAGATGATGGATTCACAATAACTCACAATAATTATCACAAACAGGAAATTGCAGATTTGGATGAATCCGATATTTCCTCCAAGCTAAAGGACACGAATATCTCATCGGATATTCCTGATCTTGATGATATTCCAGATCTGGATGACGACCTCGAAGGATTGTAAATTACTTTTAATCTAGTGGAACAGTTGAAGAGCCTGTCGATTTTGCTCAAAAACAAAACGAAAACATCATCCACACCAGGTACGTTGTATTTTACACAGAACTTACGACCTGTCTATTACTTATGATAAATATTACCAAACGCCAAGAATGTGGCTATATGGATATGATGAACAGCAACGACCACTATCGGGAACTCAAATATTTGAAGATATATCCCAGGACCACGCGAAAAAGACATGTACCATAGTAGGTTTCTCTAATCCTAGGAACAGCATCCCCATCATAGCTTGACTTGTGCTTCAATTCATCCTTGCAAGCACGCAAATGTTATGAAGATCCTCTTAGATCACTACGAAAATGACATTCGAGTTGATCAATATTTACTCTTGTTTTTGAAATTCATGTCTGCCATGCTGCCTACTATTGAATATGATTTTACTGCTTCTTTGGAATAAATCCTTGTTTGAATTTTCTTTTCCTAAATCAATGTCAGAAAATAAAATGAAGCACCAGGAAATCGAAAAAGAGAATGAAATAAATGAGCGCAGGGATGGAAAGAGGAAGAGGGATGACGAAAATTCGGATTCAGATTCGGAACAGGAAGAATTACCCTTGGCTCCAAGAGCTCCACATCAAGGTTACAATGAAGAGCAAGCGAATTTGGAAATTGAAGATTTTTCTAATTCGCAAATGACTACACATGCTTCTGTGCCAGCTTCGCCGCCTTATTCTCCAAGAAGAGTTTATTCTGGATGTTCAACAATTGGAAATTACCAAATTCAAAAGAAAATTGGAGAAGGCACATTTGGAGAAGTACTTTTCCATTAACAATAGGTGTCATTGGGGGCTCACAAAGTTACAGGCAAACGGTTACTGTTTGGTTAATGCTAGTGTTGCGTTAAAGAGAGTAATAGTTCATAATGAGCGCGAAGGAGTAATTTCCGTTTTATTGTAGATGCCTATAACTGCTCTGCGTGAAATCAGGATATTGAAGCGATTAAATCACCCAAACATTATTAAACTGGAGGAAATGGCCGTCAAACCTGGAAATAGAGAGACAAATGTTCGAGGGGCAACTTTTATGGTATTTCCATACATGGAACATGATTTGGATGGAATATTACAGAATCCTTTGATTAGACTCGCTCCAGCACAAGTGAAAAGTTATATGCAACAACTATTGAGAGGAGTGGAGCATCTACATAAAAATTTAATTTTACACAGAGATATGAAATGTGCAAACATTCTGGTGGATAACCGCGGTGTGTTGAAAATTGCAGATTTTGGACTAGCCCGGCCGTATTCAAAAGATCAAGGACAGTATACCAATATGGTAATCACAAGATGGTTCAGGCCTCCAGAATTACTGATGGGTGCAACCTGTTATGATGCTGCTGTTGATATGTGGGGAGTTGGGTGTGTTTTTGGGGAAATACTAAAGCGGAGGTAACAGTTTTGTAACTTGAGGGCAATTTTGCCTGGAAAGTCGGACTTGGATCAATTGGATATGATATGGAGCTTACTTGGGACACCGAACGACCAGAATTGGCCCGGAAAGAGCTATCTTAAACTGCCAATATTTACGGAAGGCGTTCTTAAGGATTTTGATGAGTCAAACTATCGTAAGAAGACGTTGCCAGAAAAATTCCCAGCCCATCAGTAATTTTGTCGTTTATAATAGTTTCCAAACATCTACTTATAATCTGTTGGATGATTTATTAAGATTAAAACCAGAAGATCGATTAACTGCAACTGAAGCTCTCAAAGCAGATTATTTCCATGCACCGCCTCTCCCAGCGGCTCCTGGAACGAAAGAGTAGCAATTTACTAATCCAGCTTTAACGTGTTTGCGGATTCTCATGAATTGGATTCTAGAAAGGCAAAGATTTCGAGGTTTGAAGGGGGAACGACAAAGGCGTTCCATTTGCCAAACCATCACGATGTAATAACAGATTACAAGAGGTCATTTGCTAGAGCGGATGCTCCTCGCAAGTATTTCAAGTCTAGTTCCATTTATAAATAAACTATTGTGTACAATTTATTGCACAGGTGGAGGAATTTTCTCTAATCACAATGGGAAACATAAAGTCAACTTTGCTGTCTTCCCAAGAAGATACCAACGACGGCTCAACTGGAGTTGACACTGATGTCCTTGTAATCGGGGCAGGTAACTTTGGAACCTGCTTGGCGGATCATTTGGCAAGTACAACTGTGCTTAACATGTAGCTTTGGAGAATAATGTATCAATTTGGGCAAGAGATACTAAAATAATGGATTCAATCAACCAACACAATACCAATTCACGTTATCTCTCCGACGTCAAGCTATCCAAGAACTTGAAGGGGATTTATTCGCTCTCCAAGGAATCATTCCAAAAAGTAAATGTCGTCATATTATCGATCCCAACGCAGCACATGAGAGAAATTCTGGGACGCATTAAGCCATTCCTGGTCATCGAACATTTATTGATTTTTGTCAACAAAGGAATTGAAATTTCTTCGGGTCAATTGCCGCACGACATAGTTCATGAGGTTCTTGGTCCACAAATGGGGCCAAGAGCAGTCTTCTTGTCAGGGCCGTCATTTGCTGCAGAGGTGGTACGTAGACAGCCTACATGCGTCACTGGTAAATCAAGCTAATGATAGTTGCCTCCAGATCCACCAAGCGCGCTCATCGTACGCAAAGGCTGTTCCATTCCCCAATATTCAGGGTGTACGACATTGAAGATACGGTTGGGTTAGAAATTGCAGGGGCTTTAAAAAACGTTATCGCAATTGCTTCTGGTGCATGCACTGGCGCCGGATATCAGATGAATGCCAGAGCTGCGTTAATAACCAGAGGATTAGCAGAAATCACTAGATTTGGCATTGCAATGGGTGCCAATCCATTGACTTTTGCAGGTCTAAGCGGTGTAGGTGACTTGTTTTTGACTTGCACTTCTGAAAAGTCAAGAAACTTTACTGTGGGATATCGCATTGGAAAAGGCGAAAAGTTGAAGGATATCATTTCGTCGTTAGGTTCGGTAGCTGAAGGTGTTCCCACTACAAAAGCTGCTTATGAACTTGCGCGCAGGCTCGATGTTGAATCGCCAATTACAGATGAGGTGTATGCCGTGCTTTATCAAGACAAACCACTCGAGATTGCCTTTGAAGCACTAATGTCCCGAGATCCACACCCGGAATTTGAAGGGATCACTCTGCCGTAAAATGAAAAATGTCCATTTATTAAGGTTTCAACCCCATTTCCCAGAATGAAATTTCCAATAAAATTGCTTTCTTGGCGGTATTCAATACAGTTTCTAAGCTTTCAGCATCTAGTTTCAAATTGGCAGCATCACGTTCCAGCGCATCTGTATTAAATCAAACACTACCTTGGAACGATTCTACCGCCCGTTGATAGTTTTCATCAGCATACATACAGATCCATTTCCAATATGGGTTTCCCTCCCGAACTGTTGCTGGATCGTTGTACAATCTTAGTCCGATATCGCCATAGCCCATCACGCATGGTGCCATTGCTGTTCTTAATTCAAGCAGTGTCCCACAGTTTCCTTTGTCGATAACGTATCTAGTGTAAGCTATCGTTTCCGTGCATTCTTCAGTGCTCTTTAGCTCTTCCAGCGAAATCCCCCATTCTAAACAGTATTCTTCGTGTAATTTACTTTCCTGGACTATGTTCATTGCCGTTGCATTAAATGCCGCCATTTCTTCAAAAGTTGTGCACTTGTAAGCCCCCAAACTGTTTGCACGGGCAAAATGAAGCAAGAAGAGATAATCCTGTTTGAGATAATGCGCAAAACACTCAGGAGGAAGAGTTCCATCTTGCAACCCTTGCACAAACGGGTGGTGTGTGTATTCATACCACAAGCTTGCAAATCTCAATCGAATTATCGATGAAAATGGGTATGGATTGTCATTTGTAGAACTAAGGTAAGAGATGATTACGGAGGAACAGCTACATGTGAAGTAGAATGGAAGTGGTTAAGCGGCCCATTTCCAAACCCAATATCAAAAGAAGTTTGAATAGCTATTTGAACAAATTCAACTGCTTGAACGATTGCCTCGCGAGGCGAAAGCCCTTTTGCCAAATTTGCCGCGATAGCAGCACTAACTGTGCATCCAGTGCCATGATTATTTTTGGTTTTCACAAACTTGTTTTTCAATTCGAAAAATTCGTCATCCACTTTTGAATATACTAGATCGATTAAATAGTAGGATTCATCTTGATTTAGCGGATCCAAAGTGGCTTCAATTGAAATTGTGTTTCCATTGATATCAAATGGTACATGACCTCCTTTCAATAAAACAATTTGAGATCCATAGTCTGCAATCTTCCTTGCAATCCTCTTTAAATCATTCAAATCCTTCATTGAGTCATCCTCATCAGCAAGTATAATAGCTTCTGGGACGTTTGGAGTAACAAGATATGTGATTGGTAATACTTTAGTTTTCATATCATGGACAGCTTCTGGATTGAGAAGCATTGCCCCTGAAGTCGCAACCATCACCGGATCCAATACAATTCTAGGCATATTGTCTCCGTAAAAGTGAACCAAATAATTGACTACCGTATCTATAATCTCCGAAGAAAAGAGCATTCCAAACTTAATTACATCTTTGTTAAACTCAGGATACCTGCCCCTATATCAGTCAAAACCGCTGGTTATTAGAAAAGATTACCTCTTAATTGTGCTTCAACGAACTCGGCGGGCATGACTTGAATTGCATCAACTGTCTGCGTATTTTGGGATGTAACGCAAGTGATGACAGAGGAGGAATATACCGACAATGCAGTGAATGTTTTCAAGTCCGCTTGGATACCGGCACCGCTACGGTTAATGGATACTTACCCTCCAGAATCTGAACCTGCCACCGTTAATACTTTTGGAACCATGTTCTGGATCTTTGCTTTTTCAAAAAAAATGATTGATTACTCCTGCTACCTAGTTACTGACAGCTCATTAGTTCACCCATCAAGAAATCTGGTAGAAACAGTTCAACAAGCTGTAGATGCCGGAGTTACAATTGTTCAACTCAGGGAAAAGGAATTGGAAACTGGTCCTTTCATTGAATTGGCAAAGAGCTTGCTTGCAATTACCAAAAAGGCAAATATCCCCTTACTGATCAATGACCGTGTTGATGTAGCCCTCGCAATAGATGCCGATGGTGTCCACATTGGTCAGGATGATATTCCGCTTCCAATCGCCAGAAAACTATTGGGACAAAACAAAATTATTGGCGTCACGGTTGGCAATGTAGCAGAGGCCAAAGCAGCAATCACTAACGGAGCTGACTATATTGGAATTGGTGCATGTTTTGGGACAAACACCAAAAAATTGAAAAAAACACCATTGGGACCAAGAGGAGTATTGGAAATTTTGGAATCTCTGCCTGCCAACGTCAAAGCGGTTACAATTGGTGGTATTAATTCTACCAATGCAGAAAGAGTAATTCGCCACTCCCATGGTGCTGAAGGAAGGAAGTTGCACGGTCTGGCAATCGTGTCTGACATTGTTGGCGCTGAAAAAGTTGCTGGAAAGGTAAAATCTCTCAAAGAGGCAATCGCAAGAGGGTATGTCAACGAATTGCCAAAGTGCGTTTTCCCAGATGATATCAAACTAAAAGTCGCGCAAGCCTTTGAAAAGTTGCGTTCTACTTCGCCTTTGGTTCACCACATTACCAACTTTGTTGTCATGAATGATACTGCAAATGCAACTCTTGCTTTAGGCGGATCTCCAATCATGGCACAAAATATCAAAGAAGTCGATGAATTGGGAGAGTTTGTTGGATCACTCCTGCTAAACATCGGTACCTTGAATGACGAATTTATTGCTGGAATGGTCGGAGCTGGAAAGAAAGCAAATGCTAAAGGTACCCCAATAGTGCTAGACCCTGTTGGTGCTGGTGCGTCGAGTCTCAGACAATCTACAATGAAGCTCCTTACCGATTCACTGGATATAGGCATCGTAAAGGGAAATGCTGGTGAAATTTCAAGTTTAGCTGGAACCGGAGAAGTAGAAATGCGTGGGGTTGACAGTGTTGGAAAGATGAACGATGCTGCCCGCATTGTTGCTTCAACTTCTAGACTAGAAAAGAGTGTAATAGCAATGACCGGTGTGGTAGACTATGTATCTGATGGCCATCGCACGTTCTCAATTCACAATGGACACGAATATTTGAGCAAAATTACTGGGTCTGGATGCATGGCCACTACTGCAATCGCTTGTTATGCTGCAGGTATGTATATTACTAACCAAAGTTTCAAATGATGACTTGCTTGTTGCCGCCATTGCTGGACTGGCATCAATGGGAGTCGCAGCCGAAATTGCTGCTAAAAGATTGGACGTTAAAGGGCCAAATACCTTCAAAGCCGCCCTAATCGATGAACTGAATAACTTGACATCTGAGACATTACTGCAAAATCTGAAGCTTCAAAACTGCTAATAAAACTAATCTATTACAAATTCATATTCAAAAATATCTCTGTACCTGGGATTCTTTTTGATCGCCAACGGTTACAGGTAATGGTACACGAAAAGGTGGTTTCAATTTTGACAAATCTTGGTACATATCGTCCAACTTCCGATCCTGCAATTTATACTCAAGTTCTTTTTCCTTTAGAGATATCTGCTGGTACTGGTTCTGAAGTTTATCTTCCATTGCAAGTAACCACTGCTCCTTTTTTGCCAGTTCGCTTTCCTTGGTTTTCAGCTCCTGTTCCCTGTACTTTAGTTTTTCCTTTCTATTATGAGAGAGAATTACAAATTATTGAGCTCCTGATCTTTGATTGATATTTTGATCCTTGGATAAAGTATAATGTCGGAAGCATCTGGACGCAACTCAAAGTTTTGTGTAAACATCTTTCTGATTAGGTGAGACAGCTCTGGAGAATACTAGCATAAGACAATTATTACATGATTCGGTAGCTCTGGAATTTTTCCAGATTTAATTTTCAGTATCAGTGATTGATGGGATGAAGCTTGGAATGGAGGTCTACATTGAATACAGATTACTCTAATGCGCACAATTCATATATAAGACAACCAAGTGCCCACACATCCGATTTCGCATTATAAGGCAATTCATCCACCAATTCCGGTGACATGTAGTATGGAGTCCCTAAATTACGCACCATCGTACCAACATAAGTCTTTGCAAATTCTTCCCCAGGACTAATCTGTCTGGAAAGACCAAAATCTCCAAGCTTGACATTTAGAAACTTGTCCAAAAACACATTTTCAGGTTTGATATCCCTAAATTAATTGAAACATTCCTATGCAGTATTGCTGAATGCGATTTTGACTTGTGGCATTCATTCAACGCAAGGGCCAATTGAGCAAACAAATTCCAAATAACATCCTCGGGAATGAACTGTTTTTCTTTTCTGCAGCGCTTGATAATCCCTGCTAAATCCCCTCCTTCACAGTATTCTTTGTTAGCAATGTTCCAACCCATTATTATGTAAATTTGGGAATTTGATCGATCAACAAATCTCTCATAATAGCGCACAATATTTGGATGCCTTAAATTTCGCAGTATATTCACTTCCGCCACTAGCTGTATCTTTTCTTTTTCAGTCATCTTTTTGTAATCGATTTCCTTTCTTTGTTGTTAGAAAGCAGAATACCTCGCTAATAGCTAGCATTAGTTAGCCATCACCTTTCCGTCCGACATTCTTTTAATTTTTCTAATAATCCCAAATGATCCGCTGCCGATCGGCTCCAGTGGTTCGTATTGATTCATTTTGTCGAGAAAAATCTTTGCAAACGCGAAAATGTCCAAGAATGAGGACGCCCTCACAATGACCATTAAAGTCCTTCGAGCAGCGAATCTCAAAGGTTCAAGAGCGACTTTAAATTCTTTTGTTAGGATTCAGTTCGCTGATTTTGATTACAAAGATGTAGATGTTGCTAATCTAGACGCCTATTGTAACAGATGATTTCAACCCAGAATATAACGCCAGTTTCGAGCAAATATTTAATATCGATGAGGTGCGCGGTATTAACATAGACTCTTATCGAAATATTTGCCAATAAGTCAGTTACATTTTCGTTGATAGAGTCTTTACCTAAAGAAAAAACAGCCCCGCTAGGAAATGCTGAAATTTGTCTGTACAGTTATTTCCTAAAGTACTATACTCAAGAAGATCCAGAAGCGCGAATTCCTGAATGCAGTCTGTCAATGACCAAGGTTTTACCTGTCTCTGCTAGCAAAACTAGTGGAAACCCGCAAGAAAGCCCAGCCATATCGATAGAAGTTAGTTTATCCAAGCCTTTAATTTCGACGCAAGTTTTACAGAACGGAATTTTCGCGACTTTGAAACCCGAGGAAGTATATCCTGTGCCTGAAGATTGGAGTCTAAGAGAAGGAAATGAAAAAGATCCAAATTCAAGTAGATTCCACTTTAAACAATAGATTTATACACGTATGTGATGAATTTAAAGATTCCTATGGAAAATGAAGGATATAGAGTTGTTTCTATCCCTAATGGGACACTTCAAGGCGTTGAGGATGCTGGACAGAACGAAATATGTCTTACGGCTCCGCATGGCATTCCTATAACGGATATAAAGTCAATTGATTCAGGAAATGGGAAGCCAGTTGTTCGCAATCCGAGTGTCATAGTGGACGAATCTGCCGCGGCTCCTAATGCAGATAAAACAGAAAAGGAAATTAAAAAGATTAAATGGGACAACTCAGTCATCCTTTGGTTTAGTCCGGGAGTAGTTGCAAGGCTACGCGAATGTGCTCAAAGGAAATTCCACTTGGATATCGACCTTGTAAGGTCCTTGCATCAGAAATACGCAGGAGGCACTGATAATCATTCGCACAAGGTCAAGGCAAAAGGCTTTTTGGATTTAGGGTTAGCATTAAACCCAACTATAATTGGAGTAGGCGGCAGATTTAATTTGGAATTGGCAGAGTCACTTTCAGAACAAGGCAGTGCCGGACAGGAAACCAAATCAAAAAAAGGGGCACATTTTGATATTTATAAGGCGGTTGGATCTGCGATATCTTTAACTTTGCTTTTTTCAGTCCCGTTAATAAACAAGCAAAGGCTTCAAGCAGTAAAAAGTCAATAATTATAGATTACAAAAAGCGTGCACGACTATATTCCCAAAAGAATTGTAAAGCCAGAGTCTCAGTTCGAAAAAAGATCAGCACAGGCAGAAAACGATTACAAGGCTAAAGTAAATGAAATAATTCTGCAATTAGTAAATGAATACAAGCACGTCCTTCAAATGGAAAACAATCTACCAGGAAACGAACAGAAGATAATGAAGCTTGCAACTCAAAGTGCAGAAGGTGAAAAAATGCGCAAAAAACTATTCTTTTACCATTTAAACAAGAGCGGAGCATATTTCAGCTTCAAAGAGCAGCTGAAAGCCAGCGTTGTTCAGGTTGTGCGTGAGGTATAGTGTAATTAATGGTAGCGATTCAAAAAAAAATCGCCGTTCACTTCCCAATCAGAGATACAACTCTTTATGAGCGAAATATATGTATATTTCATTGAGCAGATGCACACTGTAGTCAACAAGATATTCGTGGAAAAAGAAGTTCCTAAAAACGATTCGCACGAATTAAAACGGTTGGAAATAACGTCACTGAAACAATTCGCGGAAGAAGCTGAAAGGAGTCATAAAATTTCCGTTAGTGCGTTATATTATCAAGAACGAATTGCCAAATATGAAGATAATCTTGCCTGCTGGTTCGACTATGGGACTTTTTGCATGCGCAATCAAATGCCTGAAAAGGGGGACGAGTGCTTCAGGGAGATTATTAGTAGAAACGCCAAGCACATTCCTACATTGACTGCGATTGCCATGATAGCAATGGCTTCCGACAATATGGAGCAAGCCAGAGTTTTCATCCATTCTGCTCTTCAAATTAAGCCGGAATCAGGCGTTCTCAATGTCTTGATGGTGATTAAATCTTTATCGTAGGGCATCTTTTATGAAATGACAAATGAGGAACTAGAAGCAGAAAAGTATTTCAATGCCGCCAAAGTGTCTCAAGATGCAGGTTACTACAAATCTAATCCAGATTCGCCGAAACCAAATGTAGAGCTAGCAGAATTAGCAATCCAAATCAACTGTGCATTTATCGCCGACAGAGTTTTAGCTCAGGAAATCATTCAAAATGGGTTAAACTTCTATCCGTATTTACTCCTTTCGCAATTGGAAATTCAAAGATCAAACTATGCTCAGGCAGAAAATTATCTTAAAGAAGCTTTGAAAATCGATCAAAGCAATCCAAGGATTTGGGCAGCTATTGGTATATACCACTAATACCAGGGAATCTAAATTTCATCCAAAACAAGTTCAATGAAACAAAGATTGCCTTTGAAACAGTATTATCAGTCTTGAAAGGTAGCTGAACAATAACGTAGACAACTCTGAAATCCCTCACTTGGATTTAATATACATAAGATTGGGAAATTTATATCTCCTGACCGCTTGCAAAAACTCTGTTCCAGGCAAATCAATTTTCGAACTGCTTTTTGATGATGACGTTGAGTTTGACGAAAGTTGGGCAAGGATTGCCAAATCAATGTTCTTGAAAGCATGCGAAATCCAAGGAACTTGCCTCTCGTGGCTCGGCGCTGGCCAAGCATGTTTTGCTCTCAAGGAATTTGAACAAGCTGAGGACGCATTTTCAGTATTTAGGGTTAACAATTAGGAGGCTAATATTATAAACCATCGCGATAGTGATGTCTGGGGGCACTTGTCTCTATTGTCATTGAAACTTGAGAGATTTGTGGAGGCAAACCTTGCAATTTCCCAAGCAATTCGACTGGGAATTAGAGATCAAGACATCCTAAAGTATTCGAGTGTTAATTTAGAACCTGTGCAACTGCATTTTGGGAAAATTCTCAATCAAGAGCGGCTATTGAGCTATTTAAACTCGCACTGCAGCAATCCCCACAAGACACAAAATTACGGGAAATGTTCGCCATAGCTTTGAAAGAATCCAGCACCTTAAAGGATGAAAATGAACTTTCCAGCGAAACCCCGATTGCCGTTTAGTATTTTTCTAAAATATTTATTTGCAAGAATAAAATTCAAACTAATTATTTGACGATTCTGATATGCTATCATCCCACCCGTCAGGAGGATTAATTAACCGGCTACGAAAGGCTTTTGCAATTTCGGTGGCATCTTCAACTGCCAGCCAGCCAACATTTGACACATCTCCAATAACTGCGTTTGTATCTAAAACACCAGATGTGATCGGATCCATTTTCTCTGCTTTTTTATTTAAGCTTAACGCTTTACGATCAAGTGAAATGGCTTTTTGCTGCAAGTGGGCAGTCTTTGATTCTATATTTGCAGTTTTCTCTTCCAACGACACACGTCTAAGTGGAATAATTTCTGCGTCCACATTTTTTAATGGAATTTGCTTTCTTTTTATCGTAGTGCGGCTAATTTCAGTAGTTTGCGAGACAACGCTCCAATTGGATTGATCTTTTTCAATTGTACTTCTTTCTGTTATATTCCTTTCCAAGTTGCATTTCATTGTTTCTCCTGTTCTTCCTAAAGAGAGACTCTTTTTCTCACTGAATACTGCCACAACTGCCATTCCAAGTGAAGAGCTTTCTTCTTTCTCCCAAGATTTTTCGCTTCTTGGCAAAGAACTACACAACGGAACCCCATTTGCCTTGATTACTCCGTCTGAATTTGATACAGAATATCTTTCCAACGTGCCCAAACCTTTATCTAACTTGTCCAGGTTATCGTCCAATTGAGACAGTCCTTTATCCAATTTTGAAAGCCCCCTTGCCAAAGTAAATAACCTTTCATCCAGCGTATTTAATTCCCTATCCATTTGTAAATTTTTACCAGAATCATCTTGATCTGGAAGTAGCGGTAAAGTATCCTGGATAGTGCGGTTGGAAATTCCATCGGTCGCACTATATTGATGGATTTTTATGCTTTTTGCTCGACGATGGTTTGTTTCGGCGAGAGATCTTGGCATAGAGGCACGGTTGAAAATAGCAGGTGTGTTGTGAAGAGGGCTGGATGGGGTTAAGTTTGCATTTGATGAAACCGAAGGTAGAAGGCTTTCAGCAGATTTTGATGACGGAGGTGATCTTTTTGTCCTCCACATTAATATCCCACCTACACCAAGCAAAATTAAGAAAGCAAAAACCGAAATAATAACAATTAGTCCAACAGGAGTAGCATTAGCACTAGATGGAAGAGATGCGGTGATACCAGTTGGGCTAGCGCTAGGGGAGGCGGTTTGAGTATTGATAGGTGCGGCCACAACATCTAAATTACAATGAAATTACTAAACTGAATGGAAGTGAACGCCCCGGCTGGTCCGATTATACAATTACTGTTGGATACTCTCATTCTGAAGAAAAATGAATTTTCGGCGTTTATTGCTGAGGTAATATTGTTCTGAGAATAAATAGTCACTGGCGATCCTCCAGTATGTAATGTTGGATCGCTCGGGGAAATCCATGGTGTAATAGGATATGCCCCTAGTAAATCCGGAAAAGGTTGACAAGGATTGCTCAACATATTTGTTACAATCTTTCCCCGATACAACTCCAAAATCGCTGTTTGAGAATCACTCGCTTGATTCAAGGGCCAGTATATTATAAATTCTTGTCCAAGAGTTAGGATGCTGTTTGTAACGCACAAGTTATTTGTTATTGCACAAGATGTGTTCATGTGGTGGTGAAAAAATTTGGGAATCAACAGCGGAAACTCACTATATGCACCGGACACTAGCCTTGCGTGACTCGAGCATAATGCAAGCCTTTCGCTCTCTTCAACCTGGAGGTGGATGATTAGCTTGACTTCACCATTCTTGTGGCTGGTGCCCGATCAAAGACAGACAGCAATAGGACTTTCTCTGGAACATTGTCACACGGCTAAAATGTTTTATTGGTAACATCGTTATACAAGGCTAACAAAGCATCATAGGTGCCCATCGATCCCCCTACCAACCCTATTATAACTATAAATAAGTGGAGCAACATTTTGGGGAGTGACTTTGATGGATGCAAGACATGATCCAAGATGACAGGTAAGATGAAAATCAACATGGTGTTTGATACTGCCCCAATTAAATTCATCAAATCAGCAAAGTAAGGTAGAAATACCGACAAGAAGCAGATCGACGCCAGAATAATAATTCTCAAGAAAGATCTCGAGACGACAGTATTAAAGTTTAAGGCGCGTTCTAAATCCAAAGAAATAGTTGTCAGCAACAACGGACAAGCAAAAACCACGTGGAATGTAATAATGGCCAATCCAAAAGTTTTCGAGAATCCTGCCATTAGGAATAAATACCTGGGGGAAGATTGAGCAATATTGGAGACACTGTGAGATTTCCATAGGTAAGGTATCCTACAATTCCAACCGCCAAGTACATGAAAGTAATTAAAATCATCCCCAATGTCAATACGGTTTTGAACGAAGCCGGCTTTGCCATCGATCGCTCAACCTCAGGGTAAACGTAGTTTCCTCCATACGAAAAACAAAGAGTTCCCAAAACAGTGCCAAATGCTTTTGGGTTGAACCACTGGTGTGTAACTTGGTCTTTATACGTATCAAACTCCATACCTATCATTAATCCGGACTAACCTCCTACAACTACAACAATTACCATTACCACTACAGAGGCGAGCGCTCCCAACAAACTTACAAACCCTACCTCTTTTAGAGATTTAAGTGATAAATATGGAACCAGCAAACACGCTGAAACAATTATCGTCCATCTTTGATGATTAAATACACCAACTAGCTCTTCCAAGTTCATTCCAGTTAAAATCAAGTATAAACACACACTCCCTCCCATAGCAGTATTGTAAAAGAATGAAACCGTATAGTACCCAACACTTCCGAACGCTTCTCCTCCTATATGGGGGTATCCCTCCAGTCGCTTTCCGTGCGTGTACAAGTTCTTGATAATTAACGAGCCAGTGTAATGGTTAACTAAAGCAGAGCCGAATAAAAATAGGACGCCTATCCATCCTGATTGATTAAGAGCGTACGGGATTTGTAAAATTCCAGTTCCAGCAACTACACAACTGATGTTAATATTAATATACACAATATGATACAGCGCTTCTAAAATAGTACTTCCGGCGTGTTCCGACGATACTTGAGATGTGCGATTTTCTATCAATGGTGCAGTTTCGGTGTCATCACTCATTTGCAGTAAATGGAAAAATTTAAAATTGGTTTTGGCAACAGGCTTGCGGCCCCTCACATGACTTTTGGTTAAACGCATCAAACTTTATTCAACTACTTTCCTTTAGTGCAATTCGTTCCAATACAATATTGAGCAAGTCTTTATCTAAATTAGCAAATAGTACCACTTGACTGTGGTGGTGAGCTTTCTTTCCATTGCAAAATATTACGCCTTAATTTAGACAAGTTGTTAAAGTTTATGCGAATGCGGTCCACATAGGATTGATGAATGATGGCTTCCTCAGCGGGCTCGCTGCTTTCAAACATCTGACTGAGTTGATCCTCCTTATCCTTTTGTACTGCCGTTTCCGTATATTCGTTTATTGTTAACAGGAGAGTCGATTCAAACTCTGACGTGGACAGTCTTCCCAAGAATACTTCAAAGCTGGTTTTCATAATTGATGTTTCAATATCCGAACACAAGATATTCCGCATTGTGATTGTTGTAATTGGCACTGCGAGTAGAAGGCTATAATACACATTGCACAGTTCCACATTACATTTATGTTGGACTAATGATACAATTATTCCAAAATTTTCTTGTATTTCGCCCTTGTTAGATAGCAGCTCCGCCATCGCTAGTCTCCAACCTGCGAATTGTTCAAATAATGTCCATTCCGTAATTGTCAATCCAAAGCTAATCAAATTTTTCGCAAATAGCTTAAAATGGCGATTTAAAAGTGATGTTTGTAGCTGAAACAACTAGGTCAAAATTCGTCTACCGTTTGAGGATCTATCAATGAGACAACCTGGTGCTGTAGATTAATATCTCCATCAAGAAGTTCTGCATATTGCGAGCACAGTTTCGGTAAATATTGATAGTAAACTTCATTGTTCTCGTCAAACAGCTCCTACTGTCATAAACACTTACAGTGAGTATAGGGATGATAGTGTCTGAAGAATATTTAATCTTGCAATAATTCAGTACTAGTCGTTTTGCTTCTCCTACAAATGATAGACTGGAAATCAACAATTCTTGGCCGAAATTAACTTCAAATTCCGAGATCTTAATTAAAAGATTGCATAGTCGATTCCGCTCCTTTATTCCCAGGTTATTTGTACACTGTAGGGACTGCTCAATGAGCAGCTTCTTGAATAAGTTTTCTGTTCCGGAAATAGAATGTTCAGATAAGTAGTCGATTATTAACGCAGTTGCAGCTTCTTCATCGCCAGGGGTATTCTATATAAGCTAGCCATTACCATGCTGCAATATCGCTTTAAAAATTCATGCATAATGTTTGCTCCGTCTTCCTCCTGGGGCTCTTTGATTAGTTGATTTATTTGAACAGCCAGAGTCTGGATTTCTAATTTACGGAATATGTACCATCTATCGACTTTGATTTGTTTTCGCTCACAGTGTCCATTTGCATTGGTGCAGTTGTAGATTCTTCCAGTAGATTTTCAGGGAGCACGCCGACGTTTAAATTTATAAACATAGGAAACAGGAATTCTAAATTGGATTTAGTTGTAGCATCCAGTAAAGTGGAGTGGTGAATGTTGCTTAGCGTGCTAGATTAGTTATGATGTACTCCAAAACTCGTTTTTCTATAATATCATGCATTGCTATTCTAAAATGATATACAAATTTGCTTGACCATAGCGGCCAAAACTCTCTACACATAAGGGCAAGAAATTCAATCAAATTTGAAGCTATTTGCGATCTACTTGCAATATTTACCCTTTTTTCTGTGAAAAGTAAGGTCCGTTCAATTAGTAATATAGCAGGCTCGATATTCATGACTTTGTCGACTGCTGGGTTGTAAAAAAACCAATCATAGAAAAGTGCAAACTTTGCCTGCTGCCCTATAGCGATTGATCTGATGTACGACAATAAGGTTCTGATAATATCCCATCTTTGAACAACATCCGACCTCAAAATCGAATTGTTTGGGTGTACAACTGTGCAAATATACCTTATTATATCAACGTATAACGTCTCTGCTCCATTTGGTGGAAAAAAGCGTTGTCTAAATCTTTCCAGATACGTGTAGTGTAGCTTTGAGTTGACATTATGCAATATAAATATCAATTTATGTTCCATATCTGGAGTAATCCTCGATATTAGATATTCAATTTCAGTCGGTGAGTTCCAAATGCTTTCAATCCCTCTAAATTCTGGGTGCAACTTTAGGCTATCTTCCGTGATATCTTGCAACAGAACTGCAAATTCAGGAATATCCGAAACAGCCTGTATCAACCGCACGGTATCTCTTCCCAGAGAAACAAACAAAAGAAACTAGGTTATCAAGCAACTACGTTCTGGCGAATAAGAGTTATCACAAGTGTAACCTCCCTTTGTTTTAGCACTTGGTTTTTCCCATGGTCTGCAATGAGTCTGGTGTAGGTATAAATTACGTGCTTGATGAGACGGTCCTGTCCTTGAATCCAATCCCTAACTAGTCAGACAAGTCAATTACAAGTTTTTTTCCAGGATTTCGCATATTCCAGATGCCAAAGTTAAATTCTCCTTGCCCAAGTCCCCTCCTCGAATTTGCTTCATCAACCATATATATATATCTGCCACTGGTTCAGATTGACGGCTTTGAAGTGTCAGCTGTCCTAGCAACCATACAATCAAGGTTATTCGAGAATTACCTGCTTCCGAACTGTGAATGATAGTGATTGATATTTTGTAATGGATGATAAATAAATTAGTTTTTGAATGACAGATCGGAATTTGTCTCTAACAATGAATGCCAAATGTCTAAATAACACAGAGCTTTGTCAAAATCCAAATACCTATCTGAATTTGGACAGAGAACATGGTAGAGCAGACCATTTTCAATGTCAGTATAGTTATTGATACTCTAGAATTAGAATATTTAAACCTGTTGCTGCAAATCTAACGAGGTAACGGTCTCAAGGTTTTTTACAATTGAGCTTAAATTGTTTGCGGAGGATATTAATTCCTTTTATTAATGCGATCTATACCTGATATTAGCAATTATATTAAACCTGCTCAAGCGGATCAGGCTCGTCAAATTGTTGAACCTCAAAAAGATGCTGCATTTGGGTGAAGAAATTTTCCCTTCATGACACCTCTCACCAAATCACTAAACTGGATAGCATTCCTGTCGCGCGTACAATCAGGGTATGGATTGGGATTGGAAATCTTGAATGGCTGTATCTCGATTGGAATAATATTACTAACCGGATATCGAGTCCCAAATACATTTGGCCGACTGAAGTTGTGGTTGTGCCCAAAGAAATTACGCTCCAGCTATAACCACAATCACGCAGGATCTCTAAATTGGCCGCATTTGCCAACCGAAATTAACCTGCTGGTTCTGCAGTACCTGGATACGCGTAGCTTATTAAACTTTTCTCAAACTAGTGCGAAAAATTACAAATTGTGTATGAACGATTGCATATGGATTGAACGATCGATGATAGAATGGCCAAAATACAAATCTCGAAGGATAGCCTACCGTGATATCAAGCAAACCTCGGCTAAATTTAGCAAAATATTCAAACACAACAGAATTGAGTATCAGCAGATGTTAAGTAAATATCACGTACCTAGCCCGATATGTTTTCAGCTATATCGTCAAAGGCGATTAGCATTCATGAGATTTAACGCGCTCCGAATTAGAAATGAGGGCATTGCTCAAATATTAAAGGAGGAAGCAGGATATGTCAAAGGTAAGAACCGTATAACCATAGATTATCTTTTAGAATTATTTCTATCCCCATTCCGACGAATATTAATTGACTCGCTTTATGCATTTGACATCGAAGATAGATGAATATTTTTGTTTTGTTATTAATACATTATATTCTTTATGTACATTGGCACCTTGCATTGTTTGCAAATATAATTAGAAGCCATCCACGTCAATCAATTTTAGCACGAAATGAAGCAATTACTAAGTCTATACCAGCTAGCCGACTATAATTATAGCATGAAATCACGCAATGATCTGATTAAAAGAAAATCTTACAAACTCTTTGGGAAATTTCGACAGATCATTTCATACACGTTTATAGCCCTGAAATCTATATATTCCGTCGGGGCGATACTGGTGACAATTGTGAGGTTGCCAAATACGATTAAAAGAATCAATGAATATCGTGAATTTGAATTGGAGAGGATCAAAAGGGAATCAAAGTGGTTTGAATCAAGCATTGATACTTTAGCAATATCGTTTGAAACCCTGCCCTATGAAATCCAGCTAATTATTTGTTCCTACCTGGATTCAAAAACCATTTGCCGTCTAGCACAAACCAATTCAAATGTGCATCACAAATGCATGGATAATTTTCTATGGATTGAAAAGCTGGTGATTGACTTTCCGGATTACTCGGTTAAACAAAAGTACAAAAGGGTATCGAAAGCCATACATACCGCGCAACAGTATTTCAAATCGTTCATTGCGAGAAACGAGTCCAAAACGTCAAATAAATTACTGAAAATATCCCCAGCTCTACATCTGTACAAGCAACGCTATCTTTCTTACAAGAGATTCTCAGATCCATCAAAATCTTGCAAGAAAATCAGAGGCATACCTGGTATAATAATTGAAGAGGGGAAACTTGCTTCGAGTATATTTCAGCTGACAATAGATATTTTGTATGGAATCGGATGCATTCCATTGAAACTTTTCGGGCTGCTGACTTCTCCAGCAATGTGGTTGTGCAGATTGCGATATTCAATCTTTGATGACAGACACGACTGTTCGAGTCTACGAAGTAATATTTAATCTCAGACTAGTGTTTATAACTAACTGGACGAAATCTTTCAAGAATGTCAAGTTTTCTAATCTCCATGTCTATGCGGGCATCAACACCTCATGCATATTATTGTGGACCATTGACGAAATTTCGCACTTTTTGGCAACGTAACTTTTTACTTATCAAGGGGAAACTGTTTATTAATGAAAATCTTGGCTCTATTCGAAAGAAGCGACCTCTCCTGGCAAAACTTTGCAGACAGGTATATTTTAGTGGTAGGATTTGCTTGGAAATCCATTTGGATTCCAGTGACAGTAACTATTGCGTTAATGAATAGTTAACGATTCATTTGTATTTGGTTCTTGTGCCTTGGTTGTTGGCGTTCCCAAAATACACGATTTATTCTGGTGTGCCTCCACTCATCAAAGCCGTAATCTTCAAGCACCCAAAGCTAGTAGGATTTATATTGCAGCTGCTCTGGGCACCGGTAATTCTTGTTAATCGCAGGTTATTTGTTCTATTGAAGAAATCTCACATGAGTTTGCCAAAGTTCGCTTTGGAACTGAAAGTATCACGATGTGGATACATCAATGCCTAAGATTTTTCACCCTGATAGTGCAATGCTTTCTAGGACTGGCGATGTACATTGCGCTGCTGATAATTTCAATCATAAAATGCACCACACTATAAGTTGAAATAAACGTTAAAACGACTATTGCCAGAATTTTAATCCTGGCTTGCGTGGTTGATTGACATCTTGGTGGTTAGGCAAGAGTTTCGAACCAATGTCTTTCGACCTGCTTGTTCTCGATCGACCAATTTATTAAATGCAGCAAATTAGAATTTAGCGAATGATTTGGTTCCCTTGACAACTTTCTTTTGTACCTTCAATACATTGAAACGGACAGTCTTTGAAAGTGGTCTACATTGGCCAACAGTAACTTGGTCGCCAGGAACAACACCAATGAAACATGGTGAAATGTGAGCTGCCAAGTTCTTGTGACGTTTTTCGTAACGGTTGTACTTTTTGATGAAGTGGAGGTATTCACGACGGATGATGATGGTTCTCTTCATCTTGTTGGAAACAACGACACCAGTCAAAATACGTCCACGGATTGAAACTGAAGAAGAGGTGAATGGACACTTTTTGTCAATATAAGTTCCTTCAACTGCTTCCTTTGGAGTCTTGAATCCAAGACCGATTTCGTTTGACCAACGAGCGATTTTGCTCTTTCCTTGGAAAACACCTTGTTGGAATTGGTAAGCCTTTTCAGTCTAAAGATTAATTGCAAGGTACTTGTTCAGCCATGGTTAAAAAAAGTAAAAGTCTATAGACAAAAGTTGATGCAGAAAAAAAAATAGCCCTAGCCCTAGATGGCAGATTTTTCCAAAATGTGATTGGTCGGCTAACTTTAAAAATTATTCAAAATATATTTTAAAGATTATTTGCGATACATTGAACATGAATATAGAAAATACATACAGCATCGCAGCCAAGACTATTGGATATAAAAAGAACCACGTATTTTTCAGAAATGGAAGCGCTAAATCAAAACGCGATTACCATTAAATCCCAGGAAGGTAATGAGGAAATAATACGTCCCTGCGACCAAATATATCGTATTTGCAAACACTCTGCTGAAAAACCCTCCTTTTGTAACGATAAACAGGAAAAAGAACTGGACCACATATGTGAATAGAAAGAACGGAACAAAAGCATTGCAATGAACATCAAAGCAGTACATCCATTCTACGCTCTGTTCCACGGTATTAAGTTGATGCTGGATCATGAATTTGTTTGTAATATACCTGCATTAGTCCAGTAACACCAATTGATTGTCGCCACGAATGATCCGGCAATGAGAAATTCCACTATAGCTGTAAAAAATATCAATTTCACAGTCTCTACAAACGATGCGCTGTAAACCATCCCATAAGCGCACGCGGCGACACACATGCCAAACGCCAAAAGGATGTGAAATGCTGGATCATCCCTTGCCCAGTGATTCTTTGTTTCTTATTAGTATAATCTTACGTCTATGGTGATATATGTTGCGGTAACTATATTAGCAGCGACTTACACTCTTCTTGGTGCTATTACTAAATACAGCATCTGCCATAAAGCCATCTCCCAATCTAATTGAAGCGTTGCCAGTCTTTGGAAATAAACTTGAATTGATTTGAAACGATTTCTCCTTCTTCTTGAAGGTGAAAAGGGAGGAAGCTGATTGTCCATTTAAAAAACAGAAACTTTTTTATTTCATTACCATAGTGCCTTTCTTCTCATGCGATCAATCAACGTCTTTTTCCTACTATCAGGCAGGTTTTCAAACTCGATATTCTGTTGTAATTTCAATTTTTTCTTTCTTTCAGGAGGGCATTCAGTGATTTTTAAAATAAAAGCTGGGAATGTGTTGTATTTTTTACTTAATTGTAGAACTGTATTTGTATCTGGATCCTCGGCTCGCAATTTTTGAATTTCTCTGATTTGTTCTGGAGTAAGTCTGTCTCTCTGAGGATAACTGTGTACCCTTGGTGGTAATTTTGACTCGTCGTATTCTTGCTTGACAGTTTCCTTCATGCGGTAAAGCAGTGTGGATCCGTCATCTAATTTCAAGGTCTTTGTTTCCTTTGGAAGGTTGAATGAATAGAACGTGCGTTTTATAATGGTTCGCAACATAAATTTGCACAGTAAAAAATTTTACCTGAAAAATCAGTTTGAAGAGTGTAATTCGCATCGTCGACTGAGTATGTTTCAGTTGTATTGATCATGCTCACTGCTAGTACTATCCACGAGGCAACAGCATGTCTGCGCATTTAAGTTGGCTTGTTCTCAGCTTTAAGTTAGGAATTCCGTAAAATCTAATTCAGTAACGATTCAATTTTTCATTGCACACGTCATTTTCACAATGAAACGAGCAACTCTATCAGCAAAGCGATTTTCTTTAGAATCTTATCCAAACAAAGCGTTTGATACATTTACGATGGATAAAGTTGCTTATTGCTAATCTAGACTGTAGACGAGCGGCCAAAAAGCACATCTGCAACCTCATTAGAAAAAAAGAAAGCAAACAAACAACTAAAGGAAGAGCAGACAGAATTTAATGCAAAATGGCCGCGGGCTAAAGTGCCTCACGATTCCGCTGAGTGTAAAGCACATAGCTCATATTGCAGTTCATTTCCTGGTGGAATGGTTACAGCAACAATCGCGTATCATCCCAGACGAAATTTAGGGCCATTTGGAAAAACAAATCGAATGAAATTCTTGAATGAACTGTACAAGGAAGGTTTGTCTGTCTGTCCGAAATATCCAGCAGCATATCATGGGCAAGGAGGAGAAGGGAGACCCCTTGCTCTGGGGTTAACTGAGGCAGGATGTCCGAGTTCAAACGAGAGTTTAATTGCTCCTTGTCGCACGGATATAAAACGAAACCATGTTTCTGAACCTGTTCGTCTTGCAGAACCAGAAAAAGTAATTCATAAAGAACAAAAAGATATTCAGGGGTACAACAACTTTTACAACGTACTGCTAATTAATGCGAATCCCTACGAATTGCCAAAGTAATCGTATTTCACATAGAATATCTCCACCTTTGCTTCCAATCAAGGAAAAAATCGCAATACCAACTAGATATTCTGCGAATGTGGAATGGTTCCGTACAACAAGCAAGCTGGTCCAAGCTGATACCAGCAGCCATCACTATATAGATGAAAAAGTAAAATCAGTTTAATTACAGACCCGTCACCTAAAGCTACCTTATTGGGATGAGGAAGCAGCGATTAAGAAAGAAGTTTATAAGCGCAAATTAGCTGCAATTAGAAATAGGAATACAGTAAATACTTAGGAAAGTGAATTTTATCAAATTAAAAATTATTATAAAGTAGTTTGGAATACATAGTCCCAAATTTTTGAAGTGATTCCGAATCCAAGATCTGGGTTCTTGTAATGGTGGTCCAAATGATAAGATTTCATTTCTCTAAAGTAAGATCCTCTTGGTTTTCCATGGTGAACATAATCTAAGATTAACAGTAATTACAGTGGCACATGTCATACATAACAAACCCAGACATTGCTCCTGCTGCAACACCTTGCCCGAGTCCATAAGGAAGGAAAGTGGTAAACATTGTCCAAAATGGGTACGCCAACGTAAACCCAAGTGCTGGGGGCATCACCAATCGCAATCTGAGATTAAATACGAAATACCTATCCATAGGTAAAAAGTGGTGAACTCCGTGTAACAGAAAGTGGACTGTTAGCGCTGCAGGGTGGTCCGGCATATACTCATCAATATGGAAAATAAATCTATGTAATCCGTATTCTATTAACGTCCAGATGAGCAATCCAACCCCAAACATTGACAAAACAGTATTTAGACTACACTCTGCAAGTGATTTGGAAAAGCAGTAGGTGATGATTGGTGCCCAGAAAATCGGAACTCCATACCTACATATTAGAACAACCAAACCATGGCGTCTTGGAAAATACTTCAAGGAATGAGCCAAAAATTGGGGCAGAACCTTTAGTATGTCTAGGTATGTGGATTTGCTCCATGTAGTACTTTTTGCTGAACTTTTTAGTCCATACTTGGTAGAGCATGGGTTTAGTAACATCAATAAACTTTTCTTCCTTCTTCAAAGTTGAATTGCCATTTGTACCTTCCTCCAAATCTCCAATGTAATATTGGGTGAGCATTTCGTATGCAGAGTCAGAGTGTAAGTGTTCATTCGGATCTTGCAACACTTGTGTAATATCTTTCCCCCCGTATTGCAGCAAAATTTCATCACCGCCAGGATGGTCTTCCATAAATTCTGTAATGTCATACACTTTTCCGGATATTGCGACCCATACCGATGCGGTAGTATGATGAGCAGCGACTTCTTCATTACTAAATATATTGATAGTCATTTGTTTATTCAGGAAAGTATGGATTGTGCTTTTTTAGCTTTTGAAAAAGTAACCCTAACCCTAAAGTTGAATGAAAATGACAAACATCATTTATCTCCAAACTTTTCATATCACATGGTATTCCATCCATCAAATTGAGTGCTGGCAGAAACGCCAAGTTCGATGTTGTCTGCATAAGATGAAATAAGAAAATCAATTTCAATTGGATTGCCGTGTTCCCAGTCCAACAACATACTTGGTTTGTAATGGCCAATCTTTACAGTATTTGCAATATTTTCATCTATTGCTTCCAAGGGAATCTTTTCTTCAAACAGCTGATTGGCTACTGTGACTACTTCTAGCATCAAGCTTCGGACAAGTGAGTGTAAATCTTCATCATCAAGCATTTCTTTACAAGTCTTGTTCCCGGATACAATCGATAGTGGGTTAAATGAGCCGTTCCAAATAAGCTTTTTCCATCGCGATCGCTGGATACAGTCATCCTTATTCAACGTCAATCCGCCTGCCGTGCCGTGATCAACGAATCTTTGAAGTTTTTCATTGTCCACCGGATTGAGTTTGAACAGCCCCAAAGTAAAGTAAGTGACATGCGATGTTGCGATTATGTATCCTGGCTCTGGTTGGTGACACGCAATATAAGCTATACAAGACACAATCGGATTGTTTGGATATTGAGCAGCTAAATCATCTTCAATTCCAATCCCGTTTTGAATCAAGTGAATCATGGTATTGTCCGTAACGACTGGTTGGATGAGTTCAACCAAGTTTATATTTGGAGTCGCTTTCGTCGTAACAATGACATGATCATATATCCCCGTAGCTTCTTTTACTGTTTTAAACACGCCATCGGGTGAGAATGTGTAGTCTCCCCAATTATATGTCTCAAACTTGATTCCTCTGGATTTAATAGCGTCGTAGTTTGAGCGACACACTAGAGACACTTTTGCTCCAGGATGTTGAAAGTGGGAACCATATGTGCATCCAACCGCACCAGCACCAATGACCAAAATATTCATGAAACTTTTTCGTGGTAAAATTGCGGTGTGTCAGCTACTCATTTTGTATTTCCAATATCGGGGTTGGTTATTTAATATTAAGGACTGGACAGTAATTTTATTTCTTTACTTTCCAGAGATCTCGAGATGCAACCGGAAATGTCGAATTTAACAGTTGAACAAAAGCAAAATCTGCTGCAATATTTCATGAAACAGGCAGAGAATTTGCAAAAGGAACTATCTACAGCCCATCCCGACACCTTATCACAACAAACAATGGTTCAGCCTAACCTCCAGATACCAGTTAATACGCCAACGACGTTAACACCACAGATACGTGGTAATTTTGCAGGATCTGGAATCCGTTCTTTACCACCCCCGTCAATCTATACTACCCAATCTGCACAGTCGAATGAATCCGTAATGAATAGAAATATAGAAAGATTGAAATATTTGAGAGAGATGTTACAAAATAGTTCAGCGTTATCGGAAGTGATAAAGGAAATGACATTCTGGTGTAAGAATCCTCTTGCCTACAACAGTGCATATGTCCCATTATTGTCAGTGATACTAGTTCAAATTGCAAAGATTTGTATTGAAGAGCCACACGAACCGCTGGGATTCTATCGTTTATTGGAAATAATACTCAAATACAGAGCAAAGTTTTTACCATTATTTGAAAGTAAGTTAGAATAACGCGTAGATTTAACTTTATGCTTACAGCAATATAGATATTTGGTAGGAATTACTGCTCTGGCACACTATGATCCTCGAGTCCATCATTTTCGCTCCAAGCTTACAGAATGGGTCACACCAATTTTCAAAAAGTTTGATATGACAACCACCCCACAACTTGAACCAAATGGCGCTCCCCGGATACATCCCCAGACTCCTTACTCTTACCAATATCATAGCGCACCAGAGAACGTCCCGGCTAGACTGAATTCTGGTGCGGCAATTCCAGCTATGCAAAATTCTGCAGTTCATACCCCTGCGAGGCTAAATTCAATGGCAAGTGCATCGATACGTCCAATTTCCACTGTATCGTCTGTTCGAGCTAATACGCCAATGTCTATAGCACCAAATCCTACAAATTTAACTTCAATGGTAGCAAACTCATTCTCTCATATTCATACGCCGTCTGTGTCGAATAGAGGCAGCTATATTCCATTATCACACTGTATTATCTATCAATCTGGAAATGTCAGGGCTTTCAGTAGTGTGCATGCAGAGTTTGCGGTTTCTAAAGAACAGCTAAAGTTGGGAAATGTAGATGCCTTCATTCAGCTGAGATGTCACCGTGCGATGGATAGTACCGAAAGACATGATTGGCCTGTGAATTTGAAATCGATGCTATTAAATGGAGTGGAGATACCCGTACAAAAAAAGAAGTACGAGCGAACACCGGACAATTTGTTGGGAACAATAGGGACGAATTTACCTACTTTAGTAAAACCATACTTGAAAGAAGGCAAAGCAACGCTTTCCATCCACTTTTATTCATCAGAAAAATTAAAAGAAGAATATGTTTTCAAAATTGAATCATTCTTCCTTTTGGTTCCTTTGAAAGCATTGGAATATGTAAAGACACGGCCACATTTAGTGGAAAGTAACTTTGAAAAGCTTGGTACATGTTACTAACACAGTGGATGAGCTTTTCAATGGAACTGATGACGAGTGCATGATGGTGGTAGAATCTATGCCTCTTGCCTTAAACTGCCCGTTGACAATGACCAAAATGAAGCAGCCCGTGCGCAGTACTCACTGTAAGCATTTAAACGTATTTCGAATTAATAGCAGTGTTTCGACTTGGATTCTTGGATTTCAAGTTATGCCACAGGGGCACAATATCTCAACCTTACTTGTCCCGTGTGTAGCAAACATATAGAGCTACACACTTTAAATTTGGATATGGTAGTGCGAAATATAGTAGATTCAACTGCGGATAATGTCCGAACAGTGACTATCAAACCAGATGGCGGTTGGGATTACGACGGCAAGCATATTGAAAAGAAGGTGCGAAAAACATTAGGGAAGACTTCAAATCTATCCCCGGCCATCAGTGTGCGGCAATCAAACCAAAATGTTTCCAACGAACCTCGCCAAATGAATGCTGAGATTATTACTCGCATGTGGCAAGAGCACGATAAGTCTGATGATGAAGGATTGATCCTTCCAGACCCGCCTACCAAGATAGTTAATAACGATTACGCTGACGCTACAGATATTTCCAAAATACTTGATTCAATCTTTGGAGATGATGACTTGACTGTTGAAATACACGAATTTGAAAATTCTCATTATCTCTCTGACGATTATATGTAATAAATTTGCACATTTATTTTCTACCTTTGGTAACTTGCCCAGCTTTAAAGTAAATGATATCGCCGTCTTGCACAACATAGTCTTTTCCTAAAGTTAGAATGCATAACCTTTAGACATGTATTTCCCACCAGCTTTCACAGCAGCTTCACTTCCAAGTGTTTTCAAATCGTCAAAGTTCATTACTTCAGCCATGATGAATGCCTTTTCAAAGTCAGAGTGAATAGTTCCAGCAGCTTGTGGTGCTTTGTATCCTTTTCTAATCGTCCACGCACGCACTTCATCTGCACCACCAGTAAAGACTAAGTTAGAACAGTTTTACAGTATTGCAGAGATAACGCTTGATATCCGGAAACTACAATTTTTGGCAATACTGAGTTAATTGGGGCTGGGGATTCGTATTTTGCTTTGAGTCCCTTCAAGTATTCTTCTTTTTCTTCTGGAGTCTCCATTTCGGATAATCTACTTTCCACAATTCCAGAGAATGGAATCATGACGTCTCCAGGATGGTGTTCGTCAATCCATGCCTTGATTTTAGGTAGCCATTTGTTCTTTTTTCTGGCATAGTCTTTTTCACTCAAGTTCACAAGATAAACGACTGGCTTAGCAGTGATCAAGAACCAAGTGTTGATGAGCTCAACTTCCTTTGTAGTCCATGTTCCTTCTCTGAGATCTTTTTTGTCTTCGCAAATCCATTTTTGAACTTTGAGCATGACTTCAAAGGCCTCCTTCTTTTCCTTGTCTTGGGCATTTCCTCCTTTGCCCAATCTCAAAACATCCTTTTTGCTGGCTTCCACTAATTTATTCATGAATTCCGCATCCTTCAAACGCAATTCTTCATGAATGATTTGCAAATCACGGACTGGGTCAATTTCACCTGGCTATTAGTTTTTCAGTACCTTCTACGTGAACAATGTCTGCATCGTCGAAAGCACGAGTAAGGTGGAAGATACCATCCACAGCTTTAATGTGGGACAAGAAGGCATTGCCAAGCCCCTGGCCTTCAGCAGCTCCCTTAACCAAACCAGCAATATCGATGACAGTCAGATAGGCAGGAATGATACTTTTTGGTTTGTGAAAATCCACCAACCAGTCAAATCTAATATCTGGCACCGCTACTCTTGATTCAGCAGGGTCTATAGTACAGAAAGGAAAGTTCTAAGTTAATTAACGGGTACTTCTGATGGCATGGAGCTATTTGTAATGGAATTGAAAAACGAAGATTTCCCCACATTTGGTAATCCAACAATTCCCATCTTCAGGTTGTTGCCTGGCCGGCCTAATAACGGCTTTTCAACTACTTGGGCTTTCTTTGGCGGCATTTGCTTTGTCTGTTTTGAAAGGAACCTTTTGGAAAGGGAAAAAGAATTCATCCAAGAAAAAAACAGAGAGTGGCTTATAATATCTGTATGTGGTTATCTAGAGTTTGTTATCCAGAGTTGGATTTATTGTTATCCAGTTGGATTTATTGTTATCCAGTTGGATTTATTGTTATCCAGAGTTTGATTTATTGTTATCCAGAGTTTGGGCTGAAGGAAACAAACAATCTTGGCTGGCGGGACGATTAAAATGCAATCTGCTCCACAACCACACCGTGTTCACAATGGCTGGCTGATTTATTTAGGGAAATAGACTGTCGAGTCCATCGTTTGTTCCAGAAATTCTTTCTCCCGCCATCCCAATCCCAAGTTACAAAATGGAAAGAACAACGTACTCCCAAGTTCATTCAATATTCCATGCAGCAAGAGAATATTTAAATCCAATCCTTAAAAACTCCAAATTCAGAGAAACTGGTGTACTAACCCCAGAAGAGTTTGTTGCCGCTGGCGATTATCTAGTTTATAAATGCCCTACCTGGCAATGGGGAGCTGGAGATCCAGATAAAAAGAGAGACTATCTTCCTGCAGACAAGCAATATCTAATGACAAAGAGTGTCCCTTGTTTAACTCGAGTCGAACAGATGGAATACAACGAAGAAGATCAGGAAGAAGTTGGAGATGATGGATTCACAATAACTCACAATAATCATCACAAACAGGAAATTGCAGATTTGGATGAATCCGATATTTCCTCCAAGCTAAAGGACACGAATATCTCATCGGATATTCCTGATCTTGATGATATTCCAGATCTGGATGACGACCTCGAAGGATTGTAAATTACTTTTAATCTAGTGGAACAGTTGAAGAGCCTGTCGATTTTGCTCAAAAACAAAACGAAAACATCATCCACACCAGGTACGTTGTATTTTACACAGAACTTACGACTTGTCTATTACTTATGATAAATATTACCAAACGCCAAGAATGTGGCTATATGGATATGATGAACAGCAACGACCGCTATCGGGAACTCAAATATTTGAAGATATATCCCAGGACCACGCGAAAAAGACATGTACCATAGTAGGTTTCTCTAATCCTAGGAACAGCACCCCCATCATAGCTTGACTTGTGCTTCAATTCATCCTTGCAAGCACGCAAATGTTATGAAGATCCTCTTAGATCACTACGAAAATGACATTCGAGTTGATCAATATCTACTCTTGTTTTTGAAATTCATGTCTGCCATGCTGCCTACTATTGAATATGATTTTACTGCTTCTTTGGAATAAATCCTTGTTTGAATTTTCTTTCCTAAATCAATGTCAGAAAATAAAATGAAGCACCAGGAAATCGAAAAAGAGAATGAAATAAATGAGCGCAGGGATGGAAAGAGGAAGAGGGATGACGAAAATTCAGATTCAGATTCGGAACAGGAAGAATTACCCTTGGCTCCAAGAGCTCCACATCAAGGCTACAATGAAGAGCAAGCGAATTTGGAAATTGAAGATTTTTCCAATTCGCAAATGACTACACATGCTTCTGTGCCAGCTTCGCCGCCTTACTCTCCAAGAAGAGTTTATTCTGGATGTTCAACAATTGGAAACTACCAAATTCAAAAGAAAATTGGAGAAGGCACATTTGGAGAAGTACTTTTCCATTAACAACAGGTGTCATTGGGGGCTCACAAAGTTACAGGCAAACGGTTACTGTTTGGTTAATGCTAGTGTTGCGTTAAAGAGAGTAATAGTTCATAATGAGCGCGAAGGAGTAATTTCCGTCTTATTGTAGATGCCTATAACTGCTCTGCGTGAAATCAGGATATTGAAGCGATTAAATCACCCAAACATTATTAAACTGGAGGAAATGGCCGTCAAGCCTGGAAATAGAGAGACAAATGTTCGAGGGGCAACTTTTATGGTATTTCCATACATGGAACATGATTTGGATGGAATATTACAGAATCCTTTGATTAGACTCGCTCCAGCACAAGTGAAAAGTTATATGCAACAACTATTGAGAGGAGTGGAGCATCTACATAAAAATTTAATTTTACACAGAGATATGAAATGTGCAAACATTCTGGTGGATAACCGCGGTGTGTTGAAAATTGCAGATTTTGGACTAGCCCGGCCGTATTCAAAAGATCAAGGACAGTATACCAATATGGTAATCACAAGATGGTTCAGGCCTCCAGAATTACTGATGGGTGCAACCTGTTATGATGCTGCTGTTGATATGTGGGGAGTTGGGTGTGTTTTTGGGGAAATACTAAAGCGGAGGTAACAGTTTTGTAACTTGAGGGCAATTTTGCCTGGAAAGTCGGACTTGGATCAATTGGATATGATATGGAGCTTACTTGGGACACCGAACGACCAGAATTGGCCCGGAAAGAGCTATCTTAAACTGCCAATATTTACGGAAGGCGTTCTTAAGGATTTTGATGAGTCAAACTATCGTAAGAAGACGTTGCCAGAAAAATTCCCAGCTCATCAGTAATTTTGTCGTTTATAATAGTTTCCAAACATCTACCTATAATCTGTTGGATGATTTATTAAGATTAAAACCGGAAGATCGATTAACTGCAACTGAAGCCCTCAAAGCAGATTATTTCCATGCACCACCTCTCCCAGCGACTCCTGGAACGAAAGAGTAGTAATTTACTAATCCAGCTTTAACGTATTTGCGGATTCTCATGAATTGGATTCTAGAAAGGCAAAGATTTCGAGGTTTGAAGGGGGAACGACAAAGGCGTTCCATTTGCCAAACCATCACGATGTAATAACAGATTACAAGAGGTCATTTGCTAGAGTGGATGCTCCTCGCAAGTATTTCAAGTCTAGTTCCATTTATAAATAATAAACTATTGTGTACAATTTATTGCACAAGGTGGAGGAATTTTCTCTAATCACAATGGGAAACATAAAGTCAACTTTGCTGTCTTCCCAAGAAGATACTAACGACGGCTCAACTGGAGTTGACACTGATGTCCTTGTAATCGGGGCAGGTAACTTTGGAACCTGCTTGGCGGATCATTTGGCAAGTACAACTGTGCTTAACATGTAGCTTTGGAGAATAATGTATCAATTTGGGCAAGAGATACTAAAATAATGGATTCAATCAACCAACACAATACCAATTCACGTTATCTCTCCGACGTCAAGCTATCCAAGAACTTGAAGGGGATTTATTCGCTCTCCAAGGAATCATTCCAAAAAGTAAATGTCGTCATATTATCGATCCCAACGCAGCACATGAGAGAAATTCTGGGACGCATTAAGCCATTCCTGGTCATCGAACATTTATTAATTTTTGTCAACAAAGGAATTGAAATTTCTTCGGGTCAATTGCCGCACGACATAGTTCATGAGGTTCTTGGTCCACAAATGGGGCCAAGAGCTGTTTTCTTGTCAGGGCCGTCATTTGCTGCAGAGGTGGTACGTAGACAGCCTACATGCGTCACTGGTAAATCAAGTTAACGATAGTTGCCTCCAGATCCACCAAGCGCGCTCATCGTACACAAAGGCTGTTCCATTCCCCAATATTCAGGGTGTACGACATTGAAGATACGGTTGGGTTAGAAATTGCAGGGGCTTTAAAAAACGTTATCGCAATTGCTTCTGGTGCATGCACTGGCGCCGGATATCAAATGAATGCCAGAGCTGCGTTAATAACCAGAGGATTAGCAGAAATTACTAGATTTGGTATTGCAATGGGTGCCAATCCATTGACTTTTGCGGGTCTAAGCGGTGTAGGTGACTTGTTTTTGACTTGCACTTCTGAAAAGTCAAGAAACTTTACTGTGGGATATCGCATTGGAAAAGGCGAAAAGTTGAAGGATATCATTTCGTCGTTAGGTTCGGTAGCTGAAGGTGTTCCCACTACAAAAGCTGCTTATGAACTTGCGCGCAAGCTCGATGTTGAATCGCCAATTACAGATGAGGTGTATGCGGTGCTTTATCAAGACAAACCACTCGAGATTGCCTTTGAAGCACTAATGTCCCGAGATCCACACCCGGAATTTGAAGGGATCACTCTGCCGTAAAATGAAAAGTATCCATTTATTAAGGTTTCAACCCCATTTCCCAGAATGAAATTTCCAATAAAATTGCTTTCTTGGCGGTATTCAATACAGTTTCTAAGCTTTCAGCATCTAGTTTCAAATTGGCAGCATCACGTTCCAGCGCATCTGTATTAAATCAAACACTACCTTGGAATGATTCTACCGCCCGTTGATAGTTTTCATCAGCATACATACAGATCCATTTCCAATATGGGTTTCCTTCCCGAACTGTTGCTGGATCGTTGTACAATCTTAGTCCGATATCGCCATAGCCCATCACGCATGGTGCCATTGCTGTTCTTAATTCAAGCAGTGTCCCACAGTTTCCTTTGTCGATAACATATCTAGTGTAAGCTATCGTTTCCGTGCATTCTTCAGTGCTCTTTAGCTCTTCCAACGAAATCCCCCATTCTAAACAGTATTCTTCGTGTAATTTACTTTCCTGGACTATGTTCATTGCCGTTGCATTAAATGCCGCCATTTCTTCAAAAGTTGTGCACTTGTAAGCCCCCAAACTGTTTGCACGGGCAAAATGAAGCAAGAAGAGATAATCCTGTTTGAGATAATGCGCAAAACACTCAGGAGGAAGAGTTCCATCTTGCAACCCTTGCACAAACGGGTGGTGTGTGTATTCATACCACAAGCTTGCAAATCTCAATCGAATTATCGATGAAAATGGGTATGGATTGTCATTTGTAGAACTAAGGTAAGAGATGATTACGGAGGAACAGCTACATGTGAAGTAGAATGGAAGTGGTTAAGCGGCCCATTTCCAAACCCAATATCAAAAGAAGTTTGAATAGCTATTTGAACAAATTCAACTGCTTGAACGATTGCCTCGCGAGGCGAAAGCCCTTTTGCCAAATTTGCCGCGATAGCAGCACTAACTGTGCATCCAGTGCCATGATTGTTTTTGGTTTTCACAAACTTGTTTTTCAATTCGAAAAATTCGTCATCCACTTTTGAATATACTAGATCGATTAAATAGTAGGATTCGTCTTGATTTAGCGGATCCAAAGTGGCTTCAATTGAAATTGTGTTTCCATTGATATCAAATGGTACATGGCCTCCTTTCAATAAAACAATTTGAGATCCATAGTCTGCAATCTTCCTTGCAATCCTCTTTAAATCATTCAAATCCTTCATCGAGTCATCCTCATCAGCAAGTATAATAGCTTCTGGGACGTTTGGGGTAACGAGATATGTGATTGGTAATACTTTGGTTTTCATATCATGGACAGCTTCTGGATTGAGAAGCATTGCCCCTGAAGTCGCAACCATCACCGGATCCAACACAATTCTAGGCATATTGTCTCCGTAAAAGTGAACCAAATAATTGACTACCGTATCTATAATTTCCGAAGAAAAGAGCATTCCAAACTTAATTACATCTTTGTTAAACTCAGGATACCTGCCCCTATATCAGTCAAAACCGCTGGCTATTAGAAAAGATTACCTCTTAATTGTGCCTCAACGAACTCGGCGGGCATGACTTGAATTGCATCAACTGTCTGCGTATTTTGTGATGTAACGCAAGTGATGACAGAGGAGGAATATACCGACAATGCAGTGAATGTTTTCAAGTCCGCTTGGATACCGGCACCGCTACGGTTAATGGATACTTACCCTCCAGAATCTGAACCTGCCACCGTTAATACTTTTGGAATCATGTTCTGGATCTTTGCTTTTTCAAAAAAAATGATTGATTACTCCTGCTACCTAGTTACTGACAGCTCATTAGTTCACCCATCAAGAAATCTGGTAGAAACAGTTCAACAAGCTGTAGATGCCGGAGTTACAATTGTTCAACTCAGGGAAAAGGAGTTGGAAACTGGTCCTTTCATTGAATTGGCAAAGAGCTTGCTTGCAATTACCAAAAAGGCAAATATCCCCTTACTGATCAATGACCGTGTTGATGTAGCCCTCGCAATAGATGCCGATGGTGTCCACATTGGTCAGGATGATATTCCGCTTCCAATCGCCAGAAAGCTATTGGGACAAAACAAAATTATTGGCGTCACGGTTGGCAATGTAGCAGAGGCCAAAGCAGCAATCACTAACGGAGCTGACTATATTGGAATTGGTGCATGTTTTGGGACAAACACCAAAAAATTGAAAAAAACACCATTGGGACCAAGAGGAGTATTGGAAATTTTGGAATCCCTGCCTGCCAACGTCAAAGCGGTTACAATTGGTGGTATTAATTCTACCAATGCAGAAAGAGTAATTCGCCACTCCCATGGTGCTGAAGGAAGGAAGTTGCATGGTCTGGCAATCGTGTCAGACATTGTTGGCGCTGAAAAAGTTGCTGAAAAGGTAAAATCTCTCAAAGAGGCAATCGCAAGAGGGTATGTCAACGAATTGCCAAAGTGCGTTTTCCCAGATGATATCAAACTAAAAGTCGCGCAAACCTTTGAAAAGCTGCGTTCTACTTTGCCTTTGGTTCACCACATTACCAACTTTGTTGTCATGAATGATACTGCAAATGCAACTCTTGCTTTAGGCGGATCTCCAATCATGGCACAAAATATCAAAGAAGTCGATGAATTGGGAGAGTTTGTTGGATCACTCCTGCTAAACATCGGCACCTTGAATGACGAATTTATTGCTGGAATGGTCGGAGCTGGAAAGAAAGCAAATGCTAAAGGTACCCCAATAGTGCTAGACCCTGTTGGTGCTGGTGCGTCGAGTCTCAGGAAATCTACAATGAAGCTCCTTACCGATTCACTGGATATAGGCATCGTAAAGGGAAATGCTGGTGAAATTTCAAGTTTAGCTGGAACCGGAGAAGTAGAAATGCGCGGGGTTGACAGTGTTGGAAAGATGAACGATGCTGCCCGCATTGTTGCTTCAACTTCTAGACTAGAAAAGAGTGTAATAGCAATGACCGGGGTGGTAGACTATGTATCTGATGGCCATCGCACGTTTTCAATTCACAATGGACACGAATATTTGGGCAAAATTACTGGGTCTGGATGCATGGCCACTACTGCAATCGCTTGTTATGCTGCAGGTATGTATATTACTAACCAAAGTTTCAAATGATGACTTGCTTGTTGCCGCCATTGCTGGACTGGCATCAATGGGAGTCGCAGCCGAAATTGCTGCTAAGAGATTGGACGTTAAAGGGCCAAATACCTTCAAAGCCGCCCTAATCGATGAACTGAATAACTTGACATCTGAGACATTACTGCAAAATCTGAAGCTTCAAAACTGCTAATAAAACTAATCTATTACAAATTCATATTCAAAAATATCTCTGTACCTGGGATTCTTTTTGATCGCCAACGGTTACAGGTAATGGTACACGAAAAGGTGGTTTCAATTTTGACAAATCTTGGTACATGTCGTCCAACTTCCGATCCTGCAATCTATACTCAAGTTCTTTTTCCTTTAGAGATATCAGCTGGCACTGGTTCTGAAGTTTATCTTCCATTGCAAGTAACCACTGCTCCTTTTTTGCCAGTTCGCTTTCCTTGGTTTTCAGCTCCTGTTCCCTGCACTTTAGTTTTTCCTTTCTATTATGAGAGAGAATTACAAATTATTGAGCTCCTGATCTTTGATTGATATTTTGATCCTTGGATAAAGTATAATGTCGGAAGCATCTGGACGCAACTCAAAGTTTTGTGTAAACATCTTTTTGATTAGGTGAGACAGCTCTGGAGAATACTAGCATAAGACAATTATTACATGATTCGGTAGCTCTGGAATTTTTCCAGATTTAATTTTCAGTATCAGTGATTGATGGGATGAAGCCTGGAATGGAGGTCTACATTGAATACAGATTACTCTAATGCGCACAATTCATATATAAGACAACCAAGTGCCCACACATCCGATTTCGCATTATAAGGCAATTCATCCACCAATTCCGGCGACATGTAGTATGGAGTCCCTAAATTACGCACCATCGTACCAACATAGGTCTTTGCAAATTCTTCCCCAGGACTAATCTGTCTGGAAAGACCAAAATCTCCAAGCTTGACATTTAGAAACTTGTCCAAAAACACATTTTCAGGTTTGATATCCCTAAATTAATTGAAACATTCCTATGCAATATTGCTGAATGCGATTTTGACTTGTGGCATTCATTCAACGCAAGGGCCAATTGGGCAAACAAATTCCAAATAACATCCTCGGGGATGAACTGTTTTTCTTTTCTGCAGCGCTTGATGATCCCTGCTAAATCCCCTCCTTCACAGTATTCTTTGTTAGCAATGTTCCAACCCATTATTATGTAAATTTGGGAATTTGATCGATCAACAAATCTCTCATAATAGCGCACAATATTTGGATGCCTTAAATTTCGCAGTATATTCACTTCCGCCACTAGCTGTATCTTTTCTTTTTCAGTCATCTTTTTGTAGTCGATTTCCTTTCTTGTTGTTAGAAAGCAGAATACCTCGCTAATAGCTAGCATTAGTTAGCCATCACCTTTCCGTCCGACATTCTTTTAATTTTTCTAATAATCCCAAATGATCCGCTGCCGATCGGCTCCAGTGGTTCGTATTGATTCATTTTGTCGAGAAAAATCTTTGCAAACGCGAAAATGTCCAAGAATGAGGACGCCCTCACAATGACCATTAGAGTCCTTCGAGCAGCGAATCTCAAAGGTTCAAGAGCGACTTTAAATTCTTTTGTTAGGATTCAGTTCGCTGACTTTGATTACAAAGATGTAGATGTTGCTAATCTAGACGCCTATTGTAACAGATGATTTCAACCCAGAATATAACGCCAGTTTCGAGCAAACATTTAATATCGATGAGGTGCGCGGTATTAACATAGACTCTTATCGAAATATTTGCCAATAAGTCAGTTACATTTTCGTTGATAGAGTCTTTACCTAAAGAAAAAACAGCCCCGCTAGGAAATGCTGAAATTTGTCTGTACAGTTATTTCCTAAAGTACTACACTCAAGAAGATCCAGAAGCGCGAATTCCTGAATGCAGCCTGTCAATGACCAAGGTTTTACCTGTCTCTGCTAGCAAAACTAGTGGAAACCCGCAAGAAAGCCCAGCCATATCGATAGAAGTTACTTTATCCAAACCTTTGATTTCGACGCAAGTTTTACAGAACGGAATTTTCGCGACTTTGAAACCCGAGGAAGTATATCCTGTGCCTGAAGATTGGAGTCTAAGAGAAGGCAATGAAAAAGATCCAAATTCAAGTAGATTCCACTTTAAACAATAGATTTATACACGTATGTAATGAATTTAAAGATTCCTATGGAAAATGAAGGATATAGAGTTGTTTCTATCCCTAATGGGACACTTCAAGGCGTTGAGGATGCTGGACAGAACGAAATATGTCTTACGGCTCCGCATGGCATTCCTATAACGGATATAAAGTCGGTTGATTCTGGAAATGGGAAGCCAGTTGTTCGCAATCCGAGTGTCATAGTGGACGAATCTGCCGCGGTTCCTAATGCAGATAAAACAGAAAAGGAAATTAAAAAGATTAAATGGGACAACTCAGTCATCCTTTGGTTTAGTCCGGGAGTAGTTGCAAGGCTACGCGAATGTGCTCAAAGGAAATTCCACTTGGATATTGACCTTGTAAGGTCCTTACATCAGAAATACGCAGGAGGCACCGATAATCATTCGCACAAGGTCAAGGCAAAAGGCTTTTTGGATTTAGGATTAGCATTAAACCCAACTATAATTGGAGTAGGCGGCAGATTCAATTTGGAATTGGCAGAGTCACTTTCAGAACAAGGCAGTGCCGGACAGGAAAATAAATCAAAAAAAGGAGCACATTTTGACATTTATAAGGCGGTTGGATCAGCGATATCTTTAACTTTGCTTTTTTCAGTCCCGTTAATAAACAAGCAAAGGCTTCAAGCAGTAAAAAGTCAATAATTATAGATTACAAAAAGCGTGCACGACTATATTCCCAAAAGAATTGTAAAGCCAGAGTCTCAGTTCGAAAAAAGATCAGCACAGGCAGAAAACGATTACAAGGCTAAAGTAAATGAAATAATTCTGCAATTAGTAAATGAATACAAGCACGTCCTTCAAATGGAAAACAATCTACCAGGAAACGAACAGAAGATAATGAAGCTTGCAACTCAAAGTGCAGAAGGTGAAAAAATGCGCAAAAAACTATTCTTTTACCATTTAAACAAGAGCGGAGCATATTTCAGCTTCAAAGAGCAGCTAAAAGCCAGCGTTGTTCAGGTTGTGCGTGAGGTATAGTGTAATTAATGGTAGCGATTCAAAAAAAAATCGCCATTCACTTCCCAATCAGAGATACAACTTTTTATGAGCGAAATATATGTATATTTCATTGAGCAGATGCACACTGTAGTCAACAAGATATTCGTGGAAAAAGAAGTTCCTAAAAGCGATTCGCATGAATTAAAACGGTTGGAAATAACTTCACTGAAACAATTCGCGGAAGAAGCTGAAAGGAGTCATAAAATTTCCGTTAGTGCGTTATATTATCAAGAACGAATTGCCAAATATGAAGATAATCTTGCCTGCTGGTTCGACTATGGGACTTTTTGCATGCGCAATCAAATGCCTGAAAAGGGGGACGAGTGCTTCAGGGAGATTATTAGTAGAAACGCCAAGCACGTTCCTACATTGACTGCGATTGCCATGATAGCAATGGCTTCCGACAATATGGAGCAAGCCAGAGTTTTCATCCATTCTGCTCTTCAAATTAAACCGGAATCAGGCGTTCTCAATATCTTGATGGTGATTAAATCTTTATCGTAGGGCATCTTTTATGAAATGACAAATGAGGAACTAGAAGCAGAAAAATATTTCAATGCCGCCAAAGTGTCTCAAGATGCAGGTTACTACAAATTTAATCCAGATTCGTCGAAACCAAATGTAGAGCTAGCAGAATTAGCAATCCAAATCAACTGTGCATTTATCGCCGACAGAGTTTTAGCTCAGGAAATCATTCAAAATGGGTTAAACTTCTATCCGTATTTACTCCTTTCGCAATTGGAAATTCAAAGATCAAACTATGCTCAAGCAGAAAATTATCTTAAAGAAGCTTTGAAAATCGATCAAAGCAATCCAAGGATTTGGGCAGCTATTGGTATATACCACTAATACCAGGGAATCTAAATTTCATTCAAAACAAGTTCAATGAAACAAAGATTGCCTTTGAAACAGTATTATCAGTTTTGAAAGGTAGTTGAACAATAACGTAGACAACTCTGAAATTCCTCACTTGGATTTAATATACATAAGATTAGGAAATTTATATCTTCTGACCGCTTGCAAAAACTCTGTTCCAGGTAAATCAATTTTCGAACTGCTTTTTGATGATAACGTTGAGTTTGACGAAAGCTGGGCAAGGATTGCCAAATCAATGTTCTTGAAAGCATGCGAAATTCAAGGAACTTGCCTCTCGTGGCTCGGCGCTGGCCAAGCATGTTTTGCTCTCAAGGAATTTGAACAAGCTGAAGATGCATTTTCAGTATATAGGGTTAACAATTAGGAAGCTAATATTATAAACCATCGCGATAGTGATGTTTGGGGGCACTTGTCTCTATTGTCATTGAAACTTGAGAGATTTGTGGAGGCAAACCTTGCAATTTCCCAAGCAATTCGACTAGGAATTAGAGATCAAGACATCCTAAAGTATTCGAGTATTAATTTAGAACCTGTGCAACTGCATTTTGGGAAAATTCTCAATCAAGAGCGGCTATTGAGCTATTTAAACTTGCACTGCAGCAATCCCCACAAGATACAAAATTACGGGAAATGTTCGCCATAGCTTTGAAAGAATCCAGCACCTTAAAGGATGAAAATGAATTTTCCAACGAAACCCCGATTGCCGTTTAGTATTTTTCTAAAATATTTATTTGCAAGAATAAAATTCAAACTAATTATTTGACGATTCTGATATGCTATCATCCCACCCGTCAGGAGGATTAATTAACCGGCTACGAAAGGCTTTTGCAATTTCGGTGGCATCTTCAACAGCCAGCCAGCCAACATTTGACACATCTCCAATAACTGCATTTGTATCTAAAACACCAGATGTGATCGGATCCATTTTCTCTGCTTTTTTATTTAAGCTTAACGCTTTACGATCAAGTGAAATGGCTTTTTGCTGTAAGTGGGCAGTCTTTGATTCTATATTTGCAGTTTTCTCTTCCAGCGACACACGTCTAAGTGGAATAATTTCTGCGTCCACATTTTTTAATGGAATTTGCTTTCTTTTTATCGTAGTGCGGCTAATTTCAGTAGTTTGTGAGACAACGCTCCAATTGGATTGATCTTTTTCAATTGTACTTCTTTCTGTTATATTCCTTTCCAAGTTACATTTCATTGTTTCTCCTGTCCTTCCTAAAGAGAGACTCTTTTTCTCACTGAATACTGCCACAACTGCCATTCCAAGTGAAGAGTTTTCTTCTTTCTCCCAAGATTTTTCGCTTCTTGGCAAAGAACTACACAACGGAACCCCATTTGCCTTGATTACTCCGTCTGAATTTGATACAGAATATCTTTCCAACGTGCCCAAACCTTTATCTAACTTGTCCAGGTTATCGTCCAATTGAGACAGTCCTTTATCCAATTTTGAAAGCCCCCTTGCCAAAGTAAATAACCTTTCATCCAGCGTATTTAATTCCCTATCCATTTGTAAATTTTTACCAGAATCATTTTGATCTGGAAGTAGCGGTAAAGTATCCTGGATAGTGCGGTTGGAAATTCCATCGGCCGCACTATATTGATGAATTTTTATGCTTTTTGCTCGACGATGGTTTGTTTCGGCGAGAGATCTTGGCATAGAGGCACGGTTGAAAATAGCAGGTGTGTTGTGAAGAGGGCTGGATGGGGTTAAGTTTGCATTTGATGAAACCGAAGGTAGAAGGCTTTCAGCAGATTTTGATGACGGAGGTGATCTTTTTGTCCTCCACATTAATATCCCACCTACACCAAGCAAAATTAAGAAAGCAAAAACCGAAATAATAACAATTAGTCCAACAGGAGTAGCATTAGCACTAGATGGAAGAGATGCAGTGATACCAGTTGGGCTAGCGCTAGGGGAGGCGGTTTGAGTATTGATAGGTGCGGCCACAACATCTAAATTACAATGAAATTACTAAACTGAATGGAAGTGAACGCTCCGGCTGGTCCGATTATACAATTACTGTTGGATACTCTCATTCTGAAGAAAAATGAATTTTCGGCGTTTATTGCTGAGGTAATATTGTTCTGAGAATAAATAGTCACTGGCGATCCTCCAGTATGTAATGTTGGATCGCTCGGGGAAATCCATGGTGTAATAGGATATGCCCCTAGTAAATCCGGAAAAGGTTGACAAGGATTGCTCAACATATTTGTTACAATCTTTCCCTGATACAACTCCAAAATCGCTGTTTGAGAATCACTCGCTTGATTCAAGGGCCAGTATATTATAAATTCTTGTCCAAGAGTTAGGATGCTGTTTGTAACGCACAAGTTATTTGTTATTGCACAAGATGTGTTCATGTGGTGGTGAAAAAATTTGAGAATCAACAGCAGAAACTCACTATATGCACCGGACACTAGCCTTGCGTGACTCGAGCATAATGCAAACCTTTCGCTCTCTTCAACCTGGAGGTGGATGATTAGCTTGACTTCACCATTCTTGTGGCTGGTGTCCGTCCCGTCCCCGATCAAAGACAGACAGCAATAGGTTAACAGGACTTTCTCTGGAACATTGTCACACGGCTAAAATGTTTTATTGGTAACATCGTTATACAAGGCTAACAAAGCATCATAGGTGCCCATTGATCCCCCTACCAACCCTATTATAACTATAAATAAGTGGAGCAACATTTTGGGGAGTGACTTTGATGGATGCAAGACATGATCCAAGATGACAGGTAAGATGAAAATCAACATGGTGTTTGATACTGCCCCAATTAAATTCATCAAATCAGCAAAGTAAGGTAGAAATACCGACAAGAAGCAGATCGACGCCAGAATAATAATTCTCAAGAAAGATCTCGAGATGACAGTATTAAAGTTTAAGGCGCGTTCTAAATCCAAAGAAATAGTTGTCAGCAACAACGGACAAGCAAAAACCACGTGGAATGTAATAATGGCCAATCCAAAAGTTTTCGAGAATCCTGCCATTAGGAATAAATACCTGGGGGAAGATTGAGCAATATTGGAGACACTGTGAGATTTCCATAGGTAAGGTATCCTACAATTCCAACCGCCAAGTACATGAAAGTAATTAAAATCATCCCCAATGACAATACGGTTTTGAACGAAGCCGGCTTTGCCATCGATCGCTCAACCTCAGGGTAAACGTAGTTTCCTCCATACGAAAAACAAAGAGTTCCCAAAACAGTGCCAAATGCTTTTGGGTTGAACCACTGGTGTGTAACTTGATCTTTATACGTATCAAATTCCATACCTATCATTAATCCGGACTAACCTCCTACAACTACGACAATTACCATCACCACTACAGAGGCGAGCGCTCCCAACAAACTTACAAATCCTACCTCTTTTAGAGATTTAAGTGATAAATATGGAACCAGCAAACACGCTGAAACAATTATCGTCCATCTTTGATGATTAAATACACCAACTAGCTCTTCCAAGTTCATTCCAGTTAAAATCAAGTATAAGCACACACTCCCTCCCATAGCAGTATTGTAAAAGAATGAAACCGTATAGTACCCAACACTTCCGAACGCTTCTCCTCCTATATGGGGGTATCCCTCCAGTCGCTTTCCGTGCGTGTACAAGTTCTTGATAATTAACGAGCCAGTGTAATGGTTAACTAAAGCAGAGCCGAATAAAAATAGGACGCCTATCCATCCTGATTGATTAAGAGCGTACGGGATTTGTAAAATTCCAGTTCCAGCAACTACACAACTGATGTTAATATTAATATACACAATATGATACAGCGCTTCTAAAATAGTACTTCCGGCGTGTTCCGACGATACTTGAGATGTGCGATTTTCTATCAATGGTGCAGTTTCGGTGTCATCACTCATTTGCAGTAAATGGAAAAATTTAAAATTGGTTTTGGCAACAGGCTTGCGGCCCCTCACATGACTTTTGGTTAACGCATCAAACTTTATTCAGATTACCTTCCTTTAGTGCAATTCGCTCCAATACAATATTGAGCAAGTCTTTATCTAAATTAGCAAATAGTACCACTCGACTGTGGTGGGGAGCTTTCTTTCCATTGCAAAATATTACGCCTTAATTTAGACAAGTTGTTAAAGTTTATGCGAATGCGGTCCACATAGGATTGATGAATGATGGCTTCCTCAGCGGGCTCGCTGCTTTCAAACATCTGACTGAGTTGATCCTCCTTATCCTTTTGCACTGCTGTTTCCGTATATTCGTTTATTGTTAACAGGAGAGTCGATTCAAACTCTGACGCGGACAGTCTTCCCAAGAACACTTCAAAGCTGGTCTTCATAATTGATGTTTCAATATCCGAACACAAGATATTCCGCATTGTGATTGTTGTAATTGGCACTGCGAGTAGAAGGCTGTAATACACATTGCACAGTTCCACATTACATTTATGTTGGACTAATGATACAACTATTCCAAAATTTTCTTGTATTTCGCCCTTGTTAGATAGCAGCTCCGCCATCGCTAGTCTCCAGCCTGCGAATTGTTCAAACAATGTCCATTCCGTAATTGCCAATCCAAAGCTAATCAAATTTTTCGCAAACAGCTTAAAATGGCGATTTAAAAGTGATGTTTGTAACTGAAACAACTAGGTCAGAATTCGTCTACCGTTTGAGGATCTATCAATGAGACAACCTGGTGCTGTAGATTAATATCGCCATCAAGAAGTTCTGCATATTGCGAGCACAGTTTCGGCAAATATTGATAGTAAGCTTCATTGTTCTCGTCAAACAGCTCCTACTGTCATAAACACTTACAGTGAGTATAGGGATGATAGTGTCTGAAGAATATTTAATCTTGCAATAATTCAGTACCAGTCGTTTTGCTTCTCCTACAAATGATAGACTGGAAATCAACAATTCTTGGCCGAAATTAACTTCAAATTCCGAGATCTTGATTAAAAGATTGCATAGTCGATTCCGCTCCTTTATTCCCAGGTTATTTGTACACTGTAGGGACTGCTCAATGAGCAGCTTCTTGAATAAGTTTTCTGTTCCGGAAATAGAATGTTCAGATAAGTAGTCGATTATTAACGCAGTTGCAGCTTCTTCATCGCCAGGGGTATTCTATATAAGCTAGCCATTACCATGCTGCAATATCGCTTTAAAAATTCATGCATAATGTTTGCTCCGTCTTCCTCCTGGGACTCTTTGATTAGTTGATTTATTTGAACAGCCAGAGTCTGGATTTCTAATTTACGGAACATGTACCATCTATCGACTTTGATTTGTTTTCGCTCACAGTGTCCATTTGCATTGGTGCAGTTGTAGATTCTTCCAGTAGATTTTCAGGGAGCACACCGACGTTTAAATTTATAAACATAGGAAACAGGAATTCTAAATTGGATTTAGTTGTGGCATCCAGTAAAGTGGAGTGGTGAATGTTGCTTAGCGTGCTAGATTAGTTATGATGTACTCCAAAACTCGTTTTTCTATAATATCGTGCATTGCTATTCTAAAATGATATACAAATTTGCTTGACCATAGCGGCCAAAACTCTCTACACATAAGGGCAAGAAATTCAATCAAATTTGAAGCTATTTGCGATCTACTTGCAATATTTACCCTTTTTTCTGTGAAAAGTAAGGTCCGTTCAATTAGTAATATAGCAGGCTCGATATTCATGACTTTGTCGACTGCTGGGTTGTAAAAAAACCAATCATAGAAAAGGGCAAACTTTGCCTGCTGCCCTATAGCGATTGATCTGATGTACGACAATAAGGTTCTGATAATATCCCATCTTTGAACAACATCCGACCTCAAAATCGAATTGTTTGGGTGTACAACTGTGCAGATATACCTTATTATATCAACGTATAACGTCTCTGCTCCATTTGGTGGAAAAAAGCGCTGTCTAAATCTTTCCAGATACGTGTAGTGTAGCTTTGAGTTGACATTATGCAGTATAAATATCAATTTATGTTCCATATCTGGAGTAATCCTCGATATTAGATATTCAATTTCAGTCGGTGAGTTCCAAATGCTTTCAATCCCTCTAAATTCCGGGTGCAACTTTAGGCTATCTTCCGTGATATCTTGCAACAGAACTGCAAATTCAGGAATATCCGAAACTGCCTGTATCAACCGCACGGTATCTCTTCCCAGAGAAACAAACAAAAGAAACTAGGTTATCAAGCAACTACGTTCTGGCGAATAAGGGTTATCACAAGTGTAACCTCCCTTTGTTTTAGCACTTGGTTTTTCCCATGGTCTGCAATGAGTCTGGTGTAGGTATAAATTACGTGCTTGATGAGACGGTCCTGTCCTTGGATCCAATCCCTAACTAGTCAGACAAGTCAATTACAAGTTTTTTTCCAGGATTTCGCATATTCCAGATGCCAAAGTTAAATTCTCCTTGCCCAAGTCCCCTCCTCGAATTTGCTTCATCAACCATATATATATATCTGCCACTGGTTCAGATTGACGGCTTTGAAGTGTCAGCTGTCCTAGCAACCATACAATCAAGGTTATTCGAGAATTACCTGCTTCCGAACTGTGAATGATAGTGATTGATATTTTGTAATGGATGATAAATAAATTAGTTTTTGAATGACAGATCGGAATTTGTCTCTAACAATGAATGCCAAATGTCTAAATAACACAGAGCTTTGTCAAAATCCAAATACCTATCTGAATTTGGACAGAGAACATGGTAGAGCAGACCATTTTCAATGTCAGTATAGTTATTGATACTCTAGAATTAGAATATTTAAACCTGTTGCTGCAAATCTAACGAGGTAACGGTCTCAAGGTTTTTTACAATTGAGCTTAAATTGTTTGCGGAGGATATTAATTCCTTTTATTAATGCGATCTATACCTGATATTAGCAATTATATTAAACCTGCTCAAGCGGATCAGGCTCGTCAAATTGTTGAACCTCAAAAAGATGCTGCATTTGGGTGAAGAAATTTTCCCTTCATGACACCTCTCACCAAATCACTAAACTGGATAGCATTCCTGTCGCGCGTACAATCAGGGTATGGATTGGGATTGGAAATCTTGAATGGCTGTATCTCGATTGGAATAATATTACTAACCGGATATCGAGTCCCAAATACATTTGGCCGACTGAAGTTGTGGTTGTGCCCAAAGAAATTACGCTCCAGCTATAACCACAATCACGCAGGATCTCTAAATTGGCCGCATTTGCCAACCGAAATTAACCTGCTGGTTCTGCAGTACCTGGATACGCGTAGCTTATTAAACTTTTCTCAAACTAGTGCGAAAAATTACAAATTGTGTATGAACGATTGCATATGGATTGAACGATCGATGATAGAATGGCCAAAATACAAATCTCGAAGGATAGCCTACCGTGATATCAAGCAAACCTCGGCTAAATTTAGCAAAATATTCAAACACAACAGAATTGAGTATCAGCAGATGTTAAGCAAATATCACGTACCTAGCCCGATATGTTTTCAGCTATATCGTCAAAGGCGATTAGCATTCATGAGATTTAACGCGCTCCGAATTAGAAATGAGGGCATTGCTCAAATATTAAAGGAGGAAGCGGGATATGTCAAAGGTAAGAACCGTATAACCATAGATTGTCTTTTAGAATTGTTTCTATCCCCATTCCGACGAATATTAATTGACTCGCTTTATGCATTTGACATCGAAGATAGATGAATATTTTTGTTTTGTTATTAATACATTATATTCTTTATGTACATTGGCACCTTGCATTGTTTGCAAATATAATTAGAAGCCATCCACGTCAATCAATTTTAGCACGAAATGAAGCAATTGCTAAGTCTATACCAGCTAGCCGACTATAATTATAGCATGAAATCACGCAATGATCTGATTAAAAGAAAATCTTACAAACTCTTTGGGAAATTTCGACAGATCATTTCATACACGTTTATAGCCCTGAAATCTATATATTCCGTCGGGGCGATACTGGTGACAATTGTGAGGTTGCCAAATACGATTAAAAGAATCAATGAATATCGTGAATTTGAATTGGAGAGGAGCAAAAGGGAATCAAAGTGGTTTGAATCAAGCATTGATACTTTAGCAATATCGTTTGAAGCCCTGCCCTATGAAATCCAGCTAATTATTTGTTCCTACCTGGATTCAAAAACCATTTGCCGTCTAGCACAAACCAATTCAAATGTGCATCACAAATGCATGGATAATTTTCTATGGATTGAAAAGCTGGTGATTGACTTTCCGGATTACTCGGTTAAACAAAAGTACAAAAGAGTATCGAAAGCCATACATACCGCGCAACAGTATTTCAAATCGTTCATTGCGAGAAACGAGTCCAAAACGTCAAATAAATTACTGAAAATATCCCCAGCTCTACATCTGTACAAGCAACGCTATCTTTCTTACAAGAGATTCTCAGATCCATCAAAATCTTGCAAGAAAATCAGAGGCATACCTGGCATAATAATTGAAGAGGGGAAACTTGCTTCGAGTATATTTCAGCTGACAATAGATATTTTGTATGGAATCGGATGCATTCCGTTGAAACTTTTCGGGCTGCTGACTTCTCCAGCAATGTGGTTGTGCAGATTGCGATATTCAATCTTTGACGACAGACACGACTGTTCGAGTCTACGAAGTAATATTTAATCTCAGACTAGTGTTTATAACCAACTGGACGAAATCTTTCAAGAATGTCAAGTTTTCTAATCTCCATGTCTATGCGGGCATCAACACCTCATGCATATTATTGTGGACCATTGACGAAATTTCGCACTTTTTGGCAACGTAACTTTTTACTTATCAAGGGGAAACTGTTTATTAATGAAAATCTTGGCTCTATTCGAAAGAAGCGACCTCTCCTGGCAAAACTTTGCAGACAGGTATATTTTGGTGGCAGGATTTGCTTGGAAATCCATTTGGATTCCAGTGACAGTAACTATTGCGTTAATGAATAGTTAACGATTCATTTGTATTTGGTTCTTGTGCCTTGGTTGTTGGCGTTCCCAAAATACACGATTTATTCTGGTGTGCCTCCACTCATCAAAGCCGTAATCTTCAAGCACCCAAAGCTAGCCGGATTTATATTGCAGCTGCTCTGGGCACCGGTAATTCTTGCTAATCGCAGGTTATTTGTTCTATTGAAGAAATCTCACATGAGTTTGCCAAAGTTCGCTTTGGAACTGAAAGTATCACGATGTGGATACATCAATGCCTAAGATTTTTCACCCTGATAGTGCAATGCTTTCTAGGACTGGCAATGTACATTGCGCTGCTGATAGTTTCAATCATAAAATGCACCACACTATAAGTTGAAATAAACGTTAAAACGACTATTGCCAGAATTTTACTCCTGGCTTGCGTGGTTGATTGACATCTTGGTGGTTAGGCAAGAGTTTCGAACCAATGTCTTTCGACTGCTTGTTCTCGATCGACCAATTTATTAAATGCAGCAAATTAGAATTTAGCGAATGATTTGGTTCCCTTGACAACTTTCTTTTGTACCTTCAATACATTGAAACGGACAGTCTTTGAAAGTGGTCTACATTGGCCAACAGTAACTTGGTCGCCAGGAACAACACCAATGAAACATGGTGAAATGTGAGCTGCCAAGTTCTTGTGACGTTTTTCGTAACGGTTGTACTTTTTGATGAAGTGGAGGTATTCACGACGGATGATGATGGTTCTCTTCATCTTGTTGGAAACAACGACACCAGTCAAAATACGTCCACGGATTGAAACTGAAGAAGAGGTGAATGGACACTTTTTGTCAATATAAGTTCCTTCAACTGCTTCCTTTGGAGTCTTGAATCCAAGACCGATTTCGTTTGACCAACGAGCGATTTTGCTCTTTCCTTGGAAAACACCTTGTTGGAATTGGTAAGCCTTTTCAGTCTAAAGATTAATTGCAAGGTACTTGTTCAGCCATGGTTAAAAAAAGTAAAAGTCTATAGACAAAAGTTGATGCAGAAAAAAAAATAGCCCTAGCCCTAGATTGGCAGATTTTTCCAAAATGTGATTGGTCAATTAACTTTGCATTCGTAAATTATTCAAAATATATTTTAAAGATTATTTGCGATACATTGAACATGAATATAGAAAATACATACAGCATCGCAGCCAAGACTATTGGATATAAAAAGAACCACGTATTTTTCAGAAATGGAAGCGCTAAATCAAAACGCGATTACCATTAAATCCCAGGAAGGTAATGAGGAAATAATACGTCCCTGCGACCAAATATATCGTATTTGCGAACACTCTGCTGAAAAACCCTCCTTTTGTAACGATAAATAGGAAAAAGAACTGGACCACATATGTGAATAGAAAGAACGGAACAAAAGCATTGCAATGAACATCAAAGCAGTACATCCATTCTACGCTCTGTTCCACGGTATTAAGTTGATGTTGGATCATGAATTTGTTTGTAATATACCTGCATTAGTCCAGTAACACCAATTGATTGTCGCCACGAATGATCCGGCAATGAGAAATTCCACTATAGCTGTAAAAAATATCAATTTCACAGTCTCTACAAACGATGCGCTGTAAACCATTCCATAAGCGCACGCGGCGACACACATTCCAAACGCCAAAAGGATGTGAAATGCTGGATCATCCCTTGCCCAATGATTCTTTGTTTCTTATTAGTATAATCTTACGTCTATGGTGATATATGTTGCGGTAACTATATTAGCAGCGACTTACACTCTTCTTGGTGCTATTACTAAATACAGCATCTGCCATAAAGCCATCTCCCAATCTAATTGAAGCGTTGCCAGTCTTTGGAAATAAACTTGAATTGATTTGAAACGATTTCTCCTTCTTCTTGAAGCTGAAAAGGGAGGAAGCTGATTGTCCATTTAAAAAACAGAAACTTTTTTATTTCATTACCATAGTGCCTTTCTTCTCATGCGATCAATCAACGTCTTTTTCCTACTATCAGGCAGGTTTTCAAACTCGATATTCTGTTGTAATTTCAATTTTTTCTTTCTTTCAGGAGGGCATTCAGTGATTTTTAAAATAAAAGCTGGGAATGTGTTGTATTTTTTACTTAATTGTAGAACTGTATTTGTATCTGGATCCTCGGCTCGCAATTTTTGAATTTCTCTGATTTGTTCTGGAGTAAGTCTGTCTCTCTGAGGATAACTGTGTACCCTTGGTGGTAATTTTGACTCGTCGTATTCTTGCTTGACAGTTTCCTTCATGCGGTAAAGCAGTGTGGATCCGTCATCTAATTTCAAGGTCTTTGTTTCCTTTGGAAGGTTGAATGAATAGAACGTGCGTTTTATAATGGTTCGCAACATAAATTTGCACAGTAAAAAATTTTACCTGAAAAACCAGTTAGAAGAGCATATTTTCGATCGTCGACTGAGTATGTTTCAGTTGTATTGGTCATGCTCACTGCTAGTACTATCCACGAGGCAACAGCATGTCTGCACATTTAAGTTGGCTTGTTCTCAGCTTTAAGTCAGGAATTCCTTAAAATCTAACTCAGTAACGATTCAATTTTTCATTGCACACGTCATTTCACAATGAAACGAGCAACTCTATCAGCAAAGCGATTTTCTTTAGAATCTTATCCAAACACAGCGTTTGATACATTTACGATGGATAAAGTTGCTTATTGCTAATCTAGACTGTAGACGAGCGGCCAAAAAGCACGTCTGCAACCTCGTTAGAAAAAAAGAAAGCAAACAAACAACTAAAGGAAGAGCAGACAGAATTTAATGCAAAATGGCCGCGGGCTAAAGTGCCTCACGATTCCGCTGAGTGTAAAGCACATAGCTCATATTGCAGTTCATTTCCTGGTGGAATGGTTACAGCAACAATCGCGTATCATCCCAGACGAAATTTAGGGCCATTTGGAAAGACAAATCGAATGAAATTCTTGAATGAACTGTACAAGGAAGGTTTGTCTGTCTGTCCGAAATATCCAGCAGCATATCATGGGCAAGGAGGAGAAGGGAGACCACTTGCTCTGGGGTTAACTGAGGCAGGATGTCCGAGTTCAAACGAGAGTTTAATTGCTCCTTGTCGCACGGATATAAAACGAAACCATGTTTCTGAACCTGTTCGTCTTGCAGAACCGGAAAAAGTAATTCATAAAGAACAAAAAGACATTCAGGGGTACAACAACTTTTACAACGTACTGCTAATCAATGCGAATCCCTACGAATTGCCAAAGTAATCGTATTTCACATAGAATATCTCCACCTTTGCTTCCAATCAAGGAAAAAATCGCAATACCAACTAGATATTCTGCGAATGTGGAATGGTTCCGTACAACAAGCAAGCTGGTCCAAGCTGATACCAGCAGCCATCACTATATAGATGAAAAAGTAAAATCAGTTTAATTACAGACCCGTCACCTAAAGCTACCTTATTGGGATGAGGAAGCAGCGATTAAGAAAGAAGTTTATAAGCGCAAATTAGCTGCAATTAGAAATAGGAATACAGTAAATACTTAGGAAAGTGAATTTTATCAAATTAAAAATTATTATAAAGTAGTTTGGAATACATAGTCCCAAATTTTTGAAGTGATTCCGAATCCAAGATCTGGGTTCTTGTAATGGTGGTCCAAATGATAAGATTTCATTTCTCTAAAGTAAGATCCTCTTGGTTTTCCATGGTGAACATAATCTAAGATTAACAGTAAATTACAGTGGCACATGTCATACATAACAAACCCAGACATTGCTCCTGCTGCAACACCTTGCCCGAGTCCATAAGGAAGGAAAGTGGTAAACATTGTCCAAAATGGGTACGCCAACGTAAACCCAAGTGCTGGGGGCATCACCAATCGCAATCTGAGATTAAATACGAAATACCTATCCATAGGTAAAAAGTGGTGAACTCCGTGTAACAGAAAGTGGACTGTTAGTGCTGCAGGGTGGTCCGGCATATACTCATCAATATGGAAAATAAATCTATGTAATCCGTATTCTATTAACGTCCAGATGAGCAATCCAACCCCAAACATTGACAAAACAGTATTTAGACTACACTCTGCAAGTGATTTGGAAAAGCAGTAGGTGATGATTGGTGCCCAGAAAATCGGAACTCCATACCTACATATTAGAACAATCAAACCATGGCGTCTTGGAAAATACTTCAAGGAATGAGCCAAAAATTGGGGCAGAACCTTTAGTATGTCTAGGTATGTGGATTTGCTCCATGTAGTACTTTTTGCTGAACTTTTTAGTCCATACTTGGTAGAGCATGGGTTTAGTAACATCAATAAACTTTTCTTCTTTCTTCAAAGTTGAATTGCCATTTGTACCTTCCTCCAAATCTCCAATGTAATATTGGGTGAGCATTTCGTATGCAGAGTCAGAGTGTAAGTGTTCATTCGGATCTTGCAACACTTGTGTAATATCTTTCCCCCCGTATTGCAGCAAAATTTCATCACCGCCAGGATGGTCTTCCATAAATTCTGTAATGTCATACACTTTTCCGGATATTGCGACCCATACCGATGCGGTAGTATGATGAGCAGCGACTTCTTCATTACTAAATATATTGATAGTCATTTGTTTATTCAGGAAAGTATGGATTGTGCTTTTTTAGCTTTTGAAAAAGTAACCCTAACCCTAAAGTTGAATGAAAATGACAAACATCATTTATCTCCAAACTTTTCATATCACATGGTATTCCATCCATCAAATTGAGTGCTGGCAGAAACGCCAAGTTCGATGTTGTCTGCATAAGATGAAATAAGAAAATGATCTATTTATCTGGAACGCTTCTGCCATCAAAAATATTCTAAACCGAACTCTGATGTTAGTATATGGGACAACTAGCTATTGAGACTTTAAACTATCAAGTTGATCAATATAAAGCAAAGGATAAACATTATTGATTAGGTCAATCTTTTTAACATCCCGCCAATATAATATATTGCGACATCTATTTACACTATCTGTGCCTTAATACGGATAGCAATAGTGTAGTTCCAGTAAATAACTAATCTCTATCAAAGAATTACCTTTGCAAAGCTTTATTCAAATCCAACTTCTTAAATTGTTAGCTTGTTTCTTTGAAAACAAATTATTCAACAACAAATCATTAAACAGGATGAAAACTAATCTCAATTTATCTTACAGTATTTGTTATGTCAATTTTAAAAATTTGCTTTCTATTAGATCGCGTTATTCCGAGATTATCAATTTTGTAGCACATTGGTAAATCTAAATTCGCAGTATTCATGTGCAATTTGAAATAAAATTAAAAAAATTTCATGCCGATTGAATTCAATTTGAAAGACATTTTACACATGAATCATATTGTCATATCCAATCTCATTAACGGAATAGTACATTTGCCAGCATTTTAGTGTATAAAATATTTGTGCAACTTTCCACATCAATAATAACCATTGGATTTATATACATGCCCCTTTGGGATCAAACAAAAAGTTTACACTACATTACTTACCAAGATTTGTTGTATGTCCAGTAAAATACTTTTGCAGTATTTTTATTGTTTATCTCTGTCCATTGCTTTATGTACAATCATAATCGTTCATTATTTTTGACACTTTAGGTGTCTTAATAAATCTCAGAATGTAATAACATATTTCTATACTTGAGATCCAATTATAACGGCCGAACTAGAATTAGCGGACAAGTATCGAGTTTGAATGATGAGACTCAACCAATTTCAAGTTCAAGGTAACTTTGGTTTAATCTGATATTATTTGGGAGAAGCAGTAAATAACTAAGTGTCCCAAGGACAATGAGCTGGAATAATATTGTCGTTTTGGTTGTTTGCCAGGTTGCGGACAACACCAATGTCAATATTGAACTACACATCATCTTCAAGGATAATGTTCAGTGTATAAAACAACCTATAAGGCTCTCTATCAATTATAAAGTGTAAACAATAATTATTGTTACCAGTGATAATCAGTTGACAACAATGGCTGTGTAATCGAAAGTGTCTAGTTCAAATACTTGATTGTAGATACTATAGGGCAGAATTCTAGTCTATACGTCTACATGGTTATTAGCCGCCCTTTACATATTCAGGTATTTATTTATTTTTGTCTTGTGCAGCTGGAGTAAACAACCTGTATATATATTAACAAATTGTCATTGATATCATTCTCATAGTCAAACGAAGATAGAAATAATTTTATTGGAATATAACAATAAGGAACGATTTTGCTGAAACAATTTTATTGATGCCAATCTGTCCCATAAAAGTGGTTGCAAACTAACATTGTTCGAATGAAACAGCGCCTTATTTTGATAACAGTAGATATATTAATTCCTAACTAATTACTCTAACAACTAGTACCATTAGCAACGTAGCTGGTACTTTCTGCAGCCAAATACAATGTTGTTTGCCTATAACACAAAGTATCAAGTGAGAAAAAGTACATAAAAGCTGCAATGTTTAACCTTAAATTCTGAGAGAAAATAATATCTCAGGTGTTTATTTTAGAAAAGTTCATAGTATTTTCTTAGTAATACGCCTTCCCTTTTGTAAAGGTAGCTACAAATTTTGGTTTGTCCATTATCATGTGTCCTAAATCAGGATCATCTCTTGTTTGATGTTCTTCGCCAATGCGAACACCGAAATCAAATCTACTCCAAACTAGGGGAGTGTCCATAGTAGAATTAATTCCAAATAATGATACAATTGTGTTGTTCACCATTACTGTGAAAAATGTATGGTCGTGAGCAAGGCGGATTCCAGGGCTTATGGGATATTTACTTCTTATCCAAGGTATTGTTCCAGTGATTGAAATTAGTATCATCACTAGCTGGCTGATAAAGAATAACAGTCCCAATTGGAAACCAGTTTTTGAAATTTTTATCACAACATAAGCTGAATTAATCACGCTTTGTTCACATTTAGCAGAAGTGTGGGTGAAGGACCGCTGTGCCCCAGCTCTTCCAAGAATTGAAAACATGGTTTCCATCCCAGCTTCCAGTAATGCGGCATTCACAACTTCCATATTTGGGGAAGTCCACCACAATAGTGGATTAATAGTCCCCCTATATGTTTGTGGAAGATCTGTAGCTGATTCAGCGTCGCCTCCAAATATGTTCTTGAAAGCAGCGAACATCCAAGTGATATTCGCTGGTTGCCCAACCGACAATATTTCGACTAATTTAGGAGCAATTGAAGCAGGTGAGCCATCCGTCATAAATGTGGTGCTGATGGATGCGTGGAAGTGATCGGATATCGAGGTTGAGCAAATTGGATAACTAACCTGTGTGGGAGAAGTTGAACCACACACATTTGTGCCCGACAGTATGGTTGTAATTTTTACCGTGGAAGATTCCATGTATACATAATTTACCATTCCTGGTGTAGAGTCAAACTCTAGTAATTGTTGACTCATATTAGTAGCAATATTGCCAGTAATATTTGCATCCACAAGGTACGAGCTGTTCCCTGTAGGTATACAGTTGCATGACGTGACAATAGTCGACACAAAGCCATCACCCACAATGGTGGTCCCATCGTCTGCGGTATCTACAAGCTGTGGTGCTATTACAAAAGTGGTGTTGTCTACTTTATTCTCGGACCGCATAATGCCAAGAGATGAACCAAATATTAGTTCACTAACACCCATTTCAGTGTACAAATTTGGCCACTCTCGATCATATGGGCTTCCGGTTTCTTTGTATTGAACACAACCCAAAGCACCTGCATATTGCCTGTAGTCAGAGGACGAGAGGGTAGATGCTGAATAAAGCGGAAGTAAAATGGTTATTGATTGAATCATCCAAAGATAAGACATTCTGGTCAAGAAATTCCTTGAGGTGCTTCTGTACGATAATTTAGTGGCAAACGAGAATTTCTCAAACACACTAGATTGAACAAACCCACATGCAGCGAGACTGTACCCTTCCGGCTTTGTAATCTACGTTAAACTGTGTTTACTAGGTAGCCAACGTATGCAGCAGCTCCTGAAACCATAGCTTTTTGAGTTGCAATGAAACAGAGAATCATCCAAATTTCTAGAATCACGGGCGAGGCAGCGTTGAAAACCTCTCCAAAGAAAGTAAGTAGCAAACCAGACGTGCTATTTAACTGCCATAGGATAGCTAATAAAATCAAATTCATTGATAATGCCCCAAAAATCCACTTCATAAATAGTAGTTTGTTTTCTACCAACTCCTTTCCCAATTTAGCACCTTGTGCTTGGGACGAACCTATACTACTGGAGTTAATCGATTGGCCGTCAGTGGTACCCTTTTTATCTGTCTCGTTAATTGGTATCCTGGTTTCATCTAGTTTGGAGTCGTCCACTGGGAACACTTTTCCTGACATGATACGCGTAAAGGAAAAGGAATATTATCTTTAGGCAAGCCATTTGTGTTATTTTTGGCTGCAGATAGCGTGCCAAATTTCTGCAGAATTTGTGGAGTTGATCTCAGAATGAACAATCTCGAAACCCCGAATTCGAAACAACAGAAATACGATCGACAATTAAGGTAACGAATAGCTCAAAATTGATTGTGGGGGTCTCACGGACAAGAGCGATTGGAGAATGCAAACATTTGTTTAATTGGGGCAACTGTAGTTGGAACAGAAACGCTGAAAAATATTATTCTACCAGGTATTTCTCCTTGACACCAGGAATTGGTTCATACTGTATCATTGATCATAAAGAAGTAACCGGAGAGGCTGCCGGAAACAACTTCTTTTTGGAACATGGACATATTGGGAAATCCAAAGCAGAATGCGTTGCAAAGTTGCTCAATGAGTTGAACCCAGAAGTTCGAGGTTCGTCTATTTCAAAAGTATTTGAGGTTAATTCAGGATCCCAGCACACTTATTAGAACGGAGCCGGATATATTCAAAAAGTTCACTCATGTAATTGTTTCAGAACTCGCTGAAGCGGATCTAATGACGCTTTCTGAGATATGCTGGGGTGAAAAAATACCTTTGGCAGTTGTCCGTACCTATGGATTTTTAGGGTTTATGCATTTAGTTTTTCCGGAACACGCAGGTAGGATAATAGATAATCCTAGTTATTGAAGTACATCCAGAGTCTAATATTGATTTAAGATTGGATTGTCCTTGGCCGGAATTGGCAGAATTTGCAGAAAACCACAAAATGGATCCTAAAGATTCAATGGCATTAACACACACACCATTTCCTGTCATTTTACTCAAAGCTGCGAAATTATGGAAGTCAAAGGTACCTTTTAACTGATTAGAAACCTAAATTTCCAAGTACCAGGGAAGAACGAGTTGAGTTTCAAAACATCATTAAAAGTTTATTGCCAAACATTCCCGAAGACGAAGAAAATATCAAAGAAGCATTTTCAAACAGCAGCCGACTTTTTAGGGGCAGCCTAGTACGATTATTCTAACCAGATTCCTGCCGACGTTCAATCGTATTTGAATGATTCAGTTTTGGATAACTTGCATGGGAATGCTTCTGAATTCTGGATTTTATTGAAAGCTCTCAAATCCTTTATTGAAAATGAAGGAAATGGCTCTCTACCGCTACCAGGCTCTGTTCCCGATATGAAAGCAGATACTGAATCCTATGTTACCTTGCAAAAATTGTAATTCTGCCCTCAACTAGATTTCACCACAAGGCAGAAGCCGACAAGCAGTGTTTGAAGAATTACGTTGCTACGATATGCTCCACTTTGAAAAGAACCATGCTAAATTCTGAAATCATTGATATTTTTTGCAAGAATTCAGGATATATTAAACTCTTTCGGACTAATTCATTGAAAGCTCATATGAATTCGTCACCCGAAGAAGAATTCAGTAAGCCGTTTTAATTGTAGAAAACGCTGCCAAAAATGATGAGAACCAGCTCCATTATTTAATTTTGAGAACTGCCGACCGATTCAAAGCTTTGCATGGTAGATTCCCTGGAACAGTGGAACAGACTTTTGCCTCGGATTTGGTAGCTTTTGAAGCCCTGTTCGATACTTTTTTGAAAGAAGTTGGCATTTTAGATGTTCAATACCATACAAAGGTGAAAGAAATGTAAATTTTGCTAATTACAGCGTATATGCTGGTGCGTGTGAACTGCCATCTATTGCAGCACTTTTAGGTGGAATTGCATCACAAGAGATAATCAAATTGATCACACATCAATACATCCCAGTTGATAACTGCTTTGTTTTCGATGGAATTACTTCAACATCAACGTCGTTCAAGCTGTAAAATAAAGATGTTAAAGGTTTATTAACTTGACGGACAATCAATTTACATAAAATGCATGCCGATTCCAAATTGAAATCCTTGTTTAGGAGTATCAGTGACAGTCGCTCTTATTGGAACACAATAGTTAAGCTCCAATCTAAAATTGGTGAATCTAGCAACCAAACCAACGCCAGCTGCAACACTTGGGTTTGATAGCATATTGTTGGTGCTTTCAACAAAACTTTGTTTATCCAACTTGACTAATGATCCGCCATTTACAAATGCATGACCTCTGAACAAATTAGTCGGTAGAACAGGCAGAGGGAAGAGTGCGCTCAAACCTAACCCATAATATAAATCCCCGCCAATCGCATCCTCTACTATTAGATTCAAATACTAGAGTCTTTAGGTCCAATTCCGCTCTGTCCAAATCCTCTTAGGCTATTTGGCCCACCAAGTTGGAATCTGTCATTCGCCCGTATTCCAGCTTCATGTCCACCAAAAGATAAAGGAAACAGCACTCCACAACGTAAGCTTCCGGAAATGCTCTATAATTAAATTGCTTTTACGATAATGTCTTTAAAGTTTTGAACATACACAGAGTTTAATTCGTTCTTCAAGAAAGATACGTTCCCTCCAAGCCCTGCCAGTTCCTGGAATATTCTGAGATATCTACCAGCTGTAGGAAACACAGGATCATCTCTTGTGTCGACGGAAAATGCATGGGAAATGCTTGACTTCAATGAATGTCCAGCGTCTTTGCGAATACTGAATTAAACGGATTGATACCTGAGCGACGCATTTGGAGAAAGCGAGTGATTTTCTCTCCAGATAGCATTGTATGCAATTTCGTACAGCGAAGTGTAGCTTATCTTATTTCTCAGGGTAGCCGTAAACCCTTGGATCGCTTCCTGGTACGACATCAATGCTGTGTGGTTTCTATCGTTTTTGAACAGACAGGTTTCCAAAATTTGATCACTACTAGTAAATAAAGGTTTGGTAAAGGTCAGTTGATGAGCCGATGCACCTTGCATTCCAGTGGAACTGACAGACTCGTCCTTTGGGGTTTGTAAAGAACTTGCAGTATCAACCCCATAGGAACTGGTCGCCGTTATAGTTTCTGCTTTCCCAAATGCATTTCTAAATAACAACGACATGTTCTACTATTAGCCGCATGCTACCAAGGATCCTTCATCGTATCCAAAATCGGCTCCAGTTCTTGCATCAATCCTTGGTCTCTCAGTAACGGTATAAACAACATCCACACAGTCTGACTCTGAGTTGGGATTTGCATCCAGTGTAATCGACACCTCCTTGAATATTCCCAGCTCGCGTAACTGAGTAGCAACATTCCTAGTCCCAATGATTACGTCTCCCAAAGTTTTTGCTTCAATTAACGGCTCAGTGATTTCTTGAACAAATTCATGCTTTGTATGCACCAAACCTTCCACCCTAACTTGATTTATTCGAACGGATTTTGCTTGTGAATCAATAATCAATCCGGCGAAGTCTGACATTGTTTTTTGATTCCAGTTTGAACAGCCAATGAAAAATCAGCAAAAAGCACTTCAACTTTTAAAATGGCAGATTCAACAGTACCAAGAACAGCTGCTGGAATTCGCAGGAGAAACACAGCAAGCAGGGCAGCAAATGCGCAAGGAAGTAACAGACCTGCCCAGCAACCAGGACAAATGATGAAAATGTATACTGACGATGCTCCTGGAATTCAAGTGTAAATGCGTATTAAATTTAGAGATCCTGTCGTGGTTCTTGTAGGAAGCTTGACTTTTATTGCTTCGGTTTTCATTCTACATATTGGTAACCTTTTTCTAATCACCAGTTGGAAAGATGTTGAGATAAACGCTGGATGTTTTAATAAACGCTTTATTTCAAAAAGAGCTCTTTTAAAATTCTAATAGTGTCGTCAGGACTAGTGACAGAGTGCCCTTTGATATCAGGATGGGTGTAAATTTCATAATCATTACCACCTTTGAAAGTCTTGTCTCCAAAAAAGTGAATTTCCCTAAAGTTTTCATTCTTGATGTGCTTCAAGCAGTAGGTCTTGGTCAACGAGCAATTACCTTATCCCAGCCTTCTGGAACAACATCGAATGAAATCTGTCCGCCGATAGAATAAACTAATCCGTAGTCGTGGAATTCAGCTTTTAGTGCATCTACAAATTTGGAGCGGATATTGTGAAGTTTGTCAAACCTTTCAAATTCCTCTCTTTCTGGATGGCTGCAGTTTCGGCCAATGGGGGAAACATTGATCATTCCGTTACGAAATTCAATAAAAGTTCCCCGCTTGATGGGAATATCTAATTCCGCAATATACTTGAGGATAAAGCTAGCCAATCTCTTGTAGCGCTCTTCTCCAAGGAACTTGATGAAGCTTTCAGACTCTAATTTTGCTCCAAGTCTATACGCTGTGAGTCCATTTTCTGCAAAGGAAAAATCAAATAAGTCCAACACTAATATTAATACAAGTTACCGTCATCCCCGATTTGCTCCACTTGCTTTGGCAAATCACTGCCGCCTACAAACCCTACCACAACCTTTTTGCGAAGTTCAGCAAGTGCGTTTCTCATTTCCTGGGAGATCGTCTTGGTTAGCAGATTTAACCTTTCTTGCAGGAGTTAGAGTTCCATCAATATCAAATAATACAAGGGTGGTGGGATTTTCTTTGTGGGACCAGGACATATTGTGTTCAAAGTTTTTTGGCGCTGCTTTTATACAAATTCAAACGTGGAACCTGTGACAAGCAAATTATCTGCACTTTCTGGCAAATCAATGCTCAGAAAATTTATTAATTAAATGTGGAATAAGTTTGGTGAATTTTCCAACGTTGCTTTGATTCACCTTTTCAATACCAGATGTTACAAGTGCCTTAAACAACGGAAGATTTGAAAGCGTGTCTGGGGTAGGCCAAAGGTTCAATTTACTAGTTTTAACATCCACTATGAAGGGCAAGTAGACAGAGTTTGTAGGTTTCATTAATTGAAGCTAGGTTATTGAAAGGGTACCAGAATGAAAATATTTCCTGTGGTGGTGTCCTTGAACACTGCATTTTGTCCTTCGACAAGTTGGCCATTGCTCATTAGTGCTAAATCGTTTGGAATTTCCAATAGCATTCTGAGAGTAACTTCATTTTGGGTATTGTCGCCGCCAAGGGTACAAATGTCTGCGAGTATATCCCGCCTTATTTGTGTAAGATCGTAGCTAAATTGCAACCAAGAAATTGAAAATCTACGCAGCACTGGCAATTCATAGACCAAAGATTAGAAAACAAGTACTTTTTCAGCCAGCAGTGAAAAAAATTCACTGGCACATGGAATTTCAATTTTAGATCTTACTTGGATCGTCCATCTTCCATGTACATGTGCAGTGTAGGCGAATGCAAATTCATTTGTAATTTGAATTACTATGCGCATATTCTCAACTTCGATTTTCTTCTGGCTAACTTTTGCGGCCAAATATTCATCAAATTTGCGCAAAGCCAGTATGGTCTCGATATAACCTTCAATAGCAGTGACCAAATTGTGAAACTGGTTCAGTGGTACGTAAATTCTGTCCTCATATCGAGGGATGTTAAATTCCTTTGATAAATATGAAATCAGCCCTTCCCTAGTGACCGTAGTATTCGTAGTTTTAATGATAGAATCCTTGAATAGCGGCGAAGAATCATTTGTATTGTGAGCAGGTTTGCCACAAATATCCGACAATTCAATTGTATTGGAATTAATTGATATTAAAAGGCCATAATTAAGATAAAACAATTCGATATCCCAGTGATTCACATTCAGTCGAATATCAGTGGTATACAACGCTGATAGTTGTATTTTCATTCTATTTAATTCGGAAATTGGAGGCAAAACGTTGCGCGCATACTAAATTACTTGGAACCTACCTCCAACCAAAAGTGAGGATGAATTTTCTTGGATATGAAGCCATTAATACTATCTACAATCACTGCCATCCCGTCCGCTTCGTTTCCTAATACTACTTCCCAGGTGTTGTCTTTCCATTCAAGGAAAATAATGTTATCCATTGAAAAATCAATTTGTATTTTGGCTTCATTGACCACTAGAATATTGACACCTCGTGCAGCCAATTCTTCACTACACTCATGTACTATTATCAGTTTATACTTACTTGAAAGTAAAAGATCCACTAGCAAAGATATTTTCAGCATTTGCTCCTGACAACCAGCGGCAAAAGAATCGAAATCACGAAAGCTGACAGTAATTGTGCTTTCAACAACATTGATCACACACTTATTTTCTGAGTTATCCATATAATACCTCCTGTCGCATTCGCAAAGTAGCTTGACAATTCCGCAGGTATCCTGACATGCAATTTGTGGAAGATGTTAAAGTCCTGCGGCTGAGTATTCCAATCAGTTGTTGGTCCATTCTCAATTTTCAGAAACACTGGATAATTAACCTTTCTCCCTATGTATAGATTGTTGTTTTGCTCGGTTGCCGTTGGAGGTGTATTTAAATTAAAGTATAACAGCAGTGGTGGGCAAATAGTTGAGATTTTGACTGGCGACGAGTAGGACTGATTTAACGGCAATATGTACTGAAAGTAAATATTCATTTCTTCCAGTTTATCGCAAACCTTGGAGAAGGCAATTTGGAGCCAGCTACTGTTGTGAATTGCATGTAGGTCGTCAATAGAAATATCAAGCCACTCATCCGTTGGATATCCTCCGCTTTGCCCTGCGTATACTGACGAAGGCGTCAGTTGGTTGATCAGTCCGCCGTCCGATGAATTTCTGAATTAGATAAAATCACTTATCCAGGTATACAGACCAAATTTTGAACATCGGAACACTATCCTCGGTGGATTCGATCCCTTGCCAATCGCACTGCGCTGCAATTGTAATCACAAAATAGCAATCTGGCAACTGCAAAGAATTCACATATATGCTCAATGATGCTTCTGGCTTTATCAGTTTCAGCATTCCTGACGTTAATATTCCCATACCATTCAAACCCAGAAAATGCGTAGGATTGCTAATCAGCTTAAATCCATTCAATAATACTTTAGATTCAACATTTTCCAGAATAACCGCTAATTTCAGGATAGTCAAGCATTCTTTTATACAGTTGAAGTTATTGTTGATTTTTGATTCCAAAGTGTTTATGACGTTGAATATAATACTTTTTTCAGTATCCAGGTTAATCATATCTGCCAAATTGATGGAAATATGTCCGGTTCTTGGGTTGATTTCAAACACCACCAAGTTTTCCTTGTAGTATTCCACACCAAGTCGAGCGTATGATCCGTCTACCGATTCAACACAGCTAACAACTGCTGAAACGTGCGATTTCCATATTGTCAGCAAATTGTTTGCCAGGTATCCTGTCACTTTCAGCAAAATTGACTCGGCAGCTATTTTCCCATCCAACTCCAGTTCTGATATCGATACAGGTTGCATTTCATTATTTTGTGATAAAAAAAGAGAATACTGCAGGTCAAGTTGATTAGTTAAATTGTCCTCAAGCGACTCCACCAGATTGTTCACAATATTATCTCCCAAGCCAAAACCGCTATGTACAACAGTGGAACTTGTAGGGGTCGGGCATGCTATTTTTAAGATATAGCAGATGGGATTTTCAGACCCTTTTTTCCAGAATGAAAACTCCAAGTCAATATCGTTCTTCACCGCCAATAGATTTTCCCATTGCCCAGCAGTTAATTTTAAACCTTGAGAATACAATATGCTCGTTTTTGCTCGTAAACAATAGTTCCGTAATTTGCTATTTAGATTTTTGAACTTGAAGCAATCTGCTTGAGATTTCAAGCTGTTTTGCGCTTCACTCCGTAAATAATTCAACTGTGTATCCCTAAGCGGCACACTATCTTCTAACTCGATGTAAAATTTCAAATCTACTATTTCCCACCATTCAACTTCATCGAGAACTAGTGTCAAAGTGATTGAATATTCATTTGGCACAGTAAATGTTGCACATCCCTCCGCTACTTTTAGTATGGATTACATATCTCCATGGATTTTCTATAAGCAAGGGGCAAAACTTGCTCTGTCAGAATCTTCATTTGAATGACTTTCTCCAAACGAGACAAAGACTGTTTGCGCTCAGTTTCTGATAGCGTATTTTCCGTTATATACCGATTCTGGCGTTAAAGATGAATACTTTGACGATTAGAGGTAGTTGCTGGTATTTCCCAGTAGTCAAAATATCAATTGCGGAAAATAAATCAAGGTTGATTATCCTGCATAAGCTCAAAATTACTTTGCGGTTTTCAACTGATTATGCAAAAGAAACATGTCATTGGCGCATTTCTCTATTAGCTGATCCTGAGAATCCAAGAATGCGTGCACTTGAAATAGAATCTTTGCTGGTGGGAATCGATACAGACATAACAGTTTGATAAATGCCTTTCTGGAAAACTTGCAGAATTCCAGTAATTTCAGAATTTTATCCTTTGAGTACCTTTGGTTAAATATTGTTACAATTCCGTCATGCTGTATAATTCTAGTGTAGTATTGTCGATTACAGCTTTCAGAATTTGCTTGAAAGGCACCTGCGCAACATTTACTTCCGGAAGCTGATCCAGATTCATTCTCCTTTTTCTTGAAATGGATTTGCAGCAAGCGAAAAATGTAATAAATTTGAACGTACTCAAAAGATACGATAGCTCAATCATCCACATTATAGAAACATCTAGTCACGTAGTTTTGTATGATTTTGATACCCATTCATCCCAGTGGAAAAAGAGAGGGATTGAAGGGACTTTATTCTTGTATGAACGAAATGAAGAGCCACGATATGGATTCTATATACTAAATAGGTGTGTTCAACTAACTCTAGGGTAGGATTGGAAAATCTGCGAGTAGAAGTTACACCTGATTTACAGTTCCAACAAGTGGATGATTACCTAATGTACAAAATTGAAACTGTCCATGGAATTTGGATTTTTGGAGAAGAGGATCGCAATAGGCTGTTTTACCTGTTGGAAGAGTAATAAGAGGTTTATCTAGGTGCGTTAAGAAATCTGTTCCATCAGTGGTAAGTAGAATTAACAAGAGACTCCATCTCTCAAAACCGTTTCTCTGGAAGAAATTTGGGCCGCGTTGGAAACTATGGCACCACATAATACCAAGTATTTGACTGAGACTGAATTTCTCGCCAGATTCCAAATTCTTGTTCAGGTAAACTAGCATTTATTATCAAGAGCCCATTCTTTGCAAGAGCCATGTATCTTGGCTACCTTTCAACACGGAAATAGAATAAATCTAATACGTATCTTCGATATTGCATTGTGTACATGTAGACTTGTACCTTGTAAATAGCTTTTTCGCTGTATTTACATATTTTTCATTAGACAAGTTTAATTTTGATTCCTTTGTCTGCAGCCGAAGATTCTCAAACTGAGTTTGAAAATCGTCCAGCGTATCTTTGGTCAACTGCAACTCTTCCTCCTTCACCTTTTCGAATTCAATCTTCATTGCTGTTAGAATGTCATTGATGTCCATTTTTCTCGAGCTTAATTCGTGAAATGAAGCTGCTAGGTTCCCTGTTGACTCTTTTTTAGCGTCTTGAATCAATTTTTTCTCAAGTCTTAAGCAGCCATGTTCTAAGGTAGTTTCAGATTTGATTGGTTTGCGATTTTGTGGTTTTGAAGCAAATTTAGCCTGCAAAGTCGAGCATTGAAGTTGTTTGCTGTCCAAATTCTTTTGCAAACTGTCCAGCAGCTCCAAATTGCTGATTTCTGCTGTTGAATTTCCCTAAATTACTGTGCAAGTTACTTCCAAGTCGATTCCTGATTTCTTTGCAAGAATGACGGCCTTTTCGGTGAACATTCGATATTTGATGAGCATGCTGTCTATCCCCAATACTTTTTTCTTTATAGTTTTAATTTCATTATCAATCATTTCCATCTCGTTTCTGTGAACGCATAATGCTTCATCAAAAATCTTGCTTGAGCGAGCCTTTCGTTCAGCATGCAAATACCTGCTCTGTCTTAAAAACGGTTGCAATTGAATTTGCCAAATTTGTTCTCCCTGCACTTAAAATCCTTTGCAATGCTTCGTCGTATCTGATCTTCATGCGTTCTGTTTGTTTTTCTAAATGCGTTGTAAACGATGATATAAGCATTTGGACATCTTTCCCCATTGCTGTTTCAATATCTTCTCTTGCTTGGTCAACCTCCTAAATTAACCGAAAATTCCCAAAATCAATAGACTAAATAAATAATTTAATTCTTTAACGGCAGGAATCGATTCTTCTTCCGTTTGCATTGACCTCGTTGCTCTGAAAAGTTGCGTGTACGAGGTCTGGCTGATTTTTTGCTCATTCAGCAGCTGGACTTCTTTTCTTAGTTGACTTTCGTAAGAATAGTTATTTTGTTTCATTTGATTTTCAAAGAATCTATTGTTTTTCAAAACACGTCATTGTGTGAACTACACTTTCAAAAAATTCAATGAATGCGATTAGCACCCACTCTACCCTTGTGAATCTATTCCACAAAGACAGTAAAAGCCCGAAAGCTGCTGACGAGCGATGTGCCTGTCCCGATGAAATGCTTTGTGAACCTTTAGTTGGAACCAAGAAAATTCAAAGAAATAGCTCAGATTCCTCACTGTATACCGATAAGCTAGGTGTCTCCGACGATACACATTTTGGAAACAAAACTGTCCAAATGGAAAATACCGAGGATAACAGAGAAGGGAAGAGATATCAAGAAATAAAACCACCACTACAGAAATCAAATAAAGAGAAAGAAAAATCAACTCCGCTTAAATGCAGACTATTTTCGGCATTCCATCGTATCCCAAACACCACATTTTTTAAACCAAACGTCCACCTCACCACTGATATCTGCACCATTAAACCCAGCAGACCCAACACTCAGAATCTACGAGCAGATCAGCTGAATACAAAAGTAGGTGGCAGCAACAAGATGACACATGTAAATGTGGGAAACAGTTTTGGGTTCAATAGCTTATTTGTTAAAGCAAAATATTCCAAACATGTACCACAACCTCTACCAAAAAAGCCGCACGGGAAAAAGCGACGAATAACTTTGATTGGGCCAATTTTTAAGTTTGATGTCATTTCTCCCCCAGATAGATATCAAAATGTAAAGTCTTGTGGAGTTTACAATACCGCTGTTCCTGCTAACAGTTTTAATGTAATGGTTTACTAATGTAGAATACCGACACAGAAATCGCGTTGTTGATAGATGTAAATATTCTTAATCATAGAAATCCAAAAAGGCGATTTCCGTAAAAAAATCCAAGAGCACTATTGAAGCAGATTTGCAGGAAAGTTGTGCGACTTTAGAGAAGAATGTCATACATTTGCAAACGCTAAACCTGAATTTGCCCAAAACAATCCCTTCCAAAATAAGAAGCAAAAACCTCTCTACACTATTACAAAAAATCAACGACAAATCTTTACATTCAATTAAAAACACAAAAAGACCTGATACCACTCACTCAATTACCTTGCAGTTGCAAATCCCGGGGGAAAGCCATACAAAGAAACCATTTCTACCTACAATGAAGGAGCCGTTCAATAAAACAAAGAACAAGCCAGCCGTGGAGTTGTCTCATTCAAAAGTGTCGATGGCAGAAATCCTTTCAACCATCCTGCCTCCTACAGTAGAAAAGGCTGGCAGACCAAAGAAAAGCACCAATATCCAAAAGAAAAAGCAATCTGAATCATGCAAGAAAACCCATGCTTTCTTAATTGCCGAGAGTACGGTGGCCAAGAGTGAGTTTGAAGATATTCAAACTATTCAGCTTGATCTACTCAATCCAGAAAAGCCTGGGAAATCTGAATTTAAAGCTGTAGAACTTACAAAGCCAGCGGTAGATACCACAAGCAAGCTGCCGCCATTAAAGTTGCAAAAAGGCTCTGAAGCTCAAGCTCAGTTTAGAAACACTCCATATCCAAGAAAGCAACAAATTAAAAAGTCCGACTGTGTCAATACTATATTTAGAGAAACAGAAAATGAAGATCTGAATGGTGAGTATATAGATATTGGGCCATGGAATAAATAACCCTATTCATTCAATTGACACTACATATTAATATAATTTTTACCAGCAAAGCAACTCCCTTTGCTATCCAATAGTCTGCATGTTTATCAGACGGAATATAAAGCGTAACCACAAAATTTGTCGACTGCCCTGTGGTCGACAATGTACCTGCTCTGGCAGAAGTTTTGTACAAAGGACATGCATATAATTTATCCCTATTAGAGGCGACTTGTGTGGGAACAAATCGTATTAATGGCATGGGCTATAGTTAAGTAAGTTACTTACCGAGTACATTTCCATTGGGAAGGAATCTTGGATTAACTGTTTTTCTTTATCCCACCGTGCTCCCTCAAGGAACAAACCGCTCATCAAGGCTCCTTCTTCATTCTCGACACTGGAAGACACTTCTGGGTCGCCTTCATCGTATGTTTTTACTTCGTAATTGAACTGCAATGAGTCGATTGGAATATTGAATTTACGCGCATGGTTCTGCAAAACACCTGTTAGAAATCCTAAAGTTAGCCTATTTTCACCTTGAGGGAAGAAAAAGCCAGGCAGCCAGAAAGATTTTGGTTGGCCAAACTCGGACCAATCTCTTACCATCTGCATTCTTTTATGGAAATCTTTCACCCATGACCCTAGTCCTTTTAGCGACGGGTAAGCACTGTTTGACCATTTTTGCGGAACCTAATATAAAATATGACCCACCTCGTTCAGCAACAAGCTTTTATAGACTAGTTCCAACTCTGCACTCATTACGATTAAGCCTTTTACTGCCTTGGCCAGACTTTCCAACGACGCCTTTACAATGTTGTTCAACTTGTTGAATCGTACAATTTCTTGCAGCAAGACAGTGCTTAAAGAATTAAGCATTCTTCCTGATTCATCTCTTCTAAACAATATTTGTAAAGTGGGGTTCAAGGTATCCGAATATGGATCAATGTGAAGGGTAGCCGGCCATTCAGCTAAAATAGATGCCACTAATTCCAGTACTGTTTCTTCGCTTGATTTTCCTGTAGCTCCGGCAGACATGCGAGGCTGAACATCTAGAACTGTTCGAATTAACCTGCGGGTTTCTTGCAACTGGAAACTAATATTTGCATTTTCATGCATTCCAAAGACTGAAGGCTCTTCATTAAATGGTAGCCCGTCAATGTATGATTTGAAGCTCGCCATATCTCCGTCTGGTGGTGCATAATAGATTCCTGAAGGAGAGAGCTGGTAATTGTCATCCAAAATCGAGGTGGTATAAAATCTTGCAAGAATGGATTTCAGTGCTCTTCGATCCCAATCGTCAGTTACTCTGCCTCCAAATGTAATTTCTCCGGTCAAATACGTCAAGGCTTCCCAAGGAATGGTTTTATATTCTTGCAGCATGTTTCGAAGTATGATGCAAGACACTTCCAAGTCCGAATTGCTCCAATCATACAGAATATTCCATCCCAATGGTCCAAATTTCTTTCTTTCGTGAATAATGGCATTGAAGAAACAGACACCAAATAGTAATTTTTTAAACTTCACTCCTTGAGGCGGATGATCATTAAACAAATCTTTTGGAATATCGGCAAAACTCCTGGCAAGATTTGCCCTCAGACCTTTTGGCGGCTCGTTAGTAACCTTGACACTTTCTTGAAGCACCGACACTGGGAATACTTTTGAGGGCATTGACGACAGGAACAATCTAAACTTCTGGTTGATTTCCATTTCGCCTTGTCCGAATTCTTTAACAATTGCCTCCAACCTGTTCATCCAAGAGGCTGCCAAGTGGCAATTTTGCAGGAATACCCAGTCTCCTGAAGTAGTTGCTTTCCTTACCAGCTCTTCCGCTATCGGACCTTGTCCTTGTCCCAAAGATATCATTTGAAGCTTTTCTTGCATATTCATCTTTGGAGAGCTGGCGAATTTCATCAGCTGTGTAACAGGGTCTGATCCAGTTGACAAAATGAATATGAGGGGGGTCGCTGGATTAGTGTCCTTGTAGGCTTTTGACAAGTCCAGAGGGGGAATGTCTATATATTCTGGCCCAAGGTTCCTTTTGACGAATTCTATCGCACACGGAACTACCTTTTCTTCCCGCAACACTTTGACCAACAGCAGTTTGTGAACGTCTGTGAGCTGGGAGGTAGTATCTCCAGGAACTGGAACTAAATTCGGCTGGTCAGATTCGACGAGTGTCTCCCAGTCAGTTGGGTACATATTAACGTGATCAATTGTATATGCAAATTGGGGTATGGTATAAGCCAAATCACATAGATTCTGCCACATGTATGGGGAAAGCCACCTAATAGGCGGTTTAGGAGGCAGGCTATTTCGCATGACACCACTCCCCCGCAAGAAGAAATTCCATTCGTTTGGATCAATTAAATTCTTTTCGCGCATAGTTTCAATACAGATCATAAATGCAAAAATTAGCTTGTGCGCTTCAAACAATCCGCGAGAAACATTGGTGAACGTATCAAAAGTAGTGTTTTTGCACAGGGTTCTGATTCTGACCGGCAATACGTCCGAAGATTCAGATTCCTTAATTGTATTTACAAAGAGATTTTTAAAGTATTTCAACGAGAAGTGATACATTGGGTCCATTTCAGCCAAGTCAGCCATAACAAAATAAAGCACAGACCCTCTTATCGCGACAGGTCTATACCGTTCTCTTGCCGTGTTAATGTTGACTTCGGTTTCCTGGGCTTCTGCTAATCGAACGTTAATTGTAGAGGATGTAACTTTGGATTGGTTTAAAATGTTAATAAGTTCTTCATCGTCTAAAATATTTCCTTGAGAGTTGAATAAGAGTTTCAGAATCTTCTCTTCAATATCCTTGAGCTGCTTTTTGTCTGATGCAATATTAACAATAAGTGAATTTCGCTGCTCTTCCAGCTCTGGCCGTTCTAGCTTCACCACGTCTGCCAATAGTTGCCCTTCTAGACCTGCTTTAGTAACAGTAAAGTTAATAATTGTAACTTTAATGCAGACTTCTGGCAAATAGTGTGGATTCTGGAGCTTTGTAGTAATGTAAAGTTTGAAATTTCGATCATATTCAACCAAAGAATCTCCTAATTTCATTAATACTCTTCCTCCCTGACGGACCGTTTGCTTTAGGAGCAGTGGTTCTAATGCTGGATCCAATTGCTCCCCGACATCTTCAATGAGCACCGGCTGCCCTGTTCTAACTGCGTTTTCCAGCGAGCGTAAAAATTTAGGTTCCGTTAGCTTGATCACTTTCAACTCGGATCCCTCCATATTCCTTATCCACCTATTTGCTTGGCCTTGCGGATCTATCATCAGTGGCCATCTTCGTCCTTTTGTTACCAAAAGCCCATTTTCAATTGATAAAGAATCGGAAGGCAGCCCTTGAATATTCCAATCCCTAACCGCTGCAGGGTCTGATAGGGTATCTACAAGATTAAAGTTTTGTGAAACAGGGATCTCCAGCTCTGTGCAAGTTTTTATCCAGGTTTGTACTAATTCATCTCTAAATACAGACGTAAAGGCGCCGTAGTAGGCCACGGATGCAGCACTCAAGAAAATATTCCCAACTAAGGAATCGATTTGCACATTCAGCTTTTCAACAGATTCAGTCCATCTCACTTGTTCGTCTGCCAATGCGGTTGTTAACTTGTTTGCTCGTGCTAGTCTTTTGGTTGTTTCTTCCATTTTTTCGAGTAACTGCTTCTTGCTTAACACTGAATTTTCATAGGTCGCTTTTAGCTTTTCAAGTTGGTTCTCTACTTCCTGCAGAGCGGCAGCCTTTTCCGCCAATTTAGCCCTTGTCGATTCCAAAGATTGCTGAGCTTCTTCCAATCTCTTTCTTTTTGGAGCCACTTCTTTGAAAACTCTGGAATAGAGTTCCATCGCAATTACCCACATACACATACTTTTACAGGCTCTGGAAACCCGCTCAACAGCTTCAGGGTTGAACGCTGGCATTTCAATATACTTTCTAAGTTTCTTGGTGATTGCTTCCGGAATTGAATCCTTGTCGTACTCTTGCATCTTCTTCATTAATTGAGAATCCCCCAACAGTTTTTTTGAATTTTCCCAGTCCGGTTTGCTTTTGAAAAGGATACAGATAGCTTCCATAACCATCAGCACAGCATCAGGAGGCTTTGAAAATACCTTCAATTCAGCAATATCTTTTTTCTCAAGCGCATCCAGTGCCTTGAATGCAGACTCTAATGCCGGAACTGCTGCGTCCAAATCTCGTTGGGCGTCATTAGCAATTGCTTCCGTTTGGGACGCGGCTTCTCTTACGATTGCTTCTTCTTCGGAAACAATTTTACGGACCCCATCTGCAGTTTCTTGATCCTTTGCGATTTTGATCATTAACTCTTCAGTATCTGCAGCTTTAACCTTTAATTCCGGCCCAAGCACATTCAATTCAACCTGCATATTGGCTACCAATTCATTTGTTTCGGATAATTTGTTCAACCCGTTTCTTAATCGGTCTCTTGCGGTACCCAGCTCTTTTCTTTGTTCTGAAAGCATTTTTACATAGATGTTGATTAGTTCAAGGTACGAGGTTGGAGTAGTGTAATATCTTCTGCGTAGCTCAGTCCAAAACTTCTTGGCCAACTCTCCAACCGAAGAGTGAATTTCGACACACATTGCAGCAATCTTCTCTTTCATTTGATCGGAGCCCAAGTCTACAAACTCCAAGAATCGTGTCGAGACCGATAGGAGTGCTTCTTTTGGCCATTCATCAAACCAATCTATAGTACAGCAGTTCACTAACGAAGGAAACATTCTACATCTATTTCTAAAGGTATCCCCAACGGGACTTGTTCCAAGTACTATGTGCAAGTTATCTCGGACCCTGTTGATGAAGAATTGGTAAACACTATCTCTGTCTTCTCCTAGCCCCTTCTCTCTTGCAATTGGACGCAATTCCCCTAAAATCTTTTCCCTTTCTTCGAATTCAATCAAATTAGGTACTTCGCCAGAGTTCAAAATATTGTTGACATCCTCCAAGAAAGTTTCAGATTTGATTTGTGTGTCGGATAATAAAAAGACTGTGTTTTTGCCTTCTACTCCAGCTAGTCGGTATAGTTTTTTTAAATCTTCATGCCACTCTTCACTTCCATATGTTCGGGTGAGTTCAATCTGGATACATTGATAGTCTGAAATGTGGCACGCCAACCTTGTGAGAGATTGCTTTCCTGTGCCACCAACACCTACCAACAATGCATTACCTCTTGGCTGGCGGATTATGCGCGATATTCTTGTTATGTGCTGTTTGGCGTCCATAAAGAAGATTAATCGCAGCTCCTTGTTCATTGTTACATTATATTCTTCTAAATATTCTTCCAAGAGGTTTGTCATTAACTTCATATCTGAAATTTCCAAGTAAATGCGATCCTCAGCAGGAACGCCTCTCTTTGTAAAATCGCAGAACATGATAGGATTGGTCGAAAAGCTTTCTTTGGGAAGAGTAGCGCCAAAATTCTTATCTGACAACTCAGACAGGAGCTGGTTGAAATATTTTCGGTCATTGTCATCAATCAAGCGATCATGAAATACTCTGGATGACTCGTGGCAGAATAAGCGCGCTAAATCTAGCCTTGTAGAAATTGTTTGTGGTCTGACTTGCAGTATACCTTGCACAACCTTTGATAAATCTCTGAGGTTAAAGGTGTAATGAGATTTGGCAGGCGTTGGGAGTAATTCTGTCAGCATTCGATGATAGATCTCGATAGATGAATTGACAATTGCATCGCAAGAGGCCTTTATCTCTGCTGAAAACGGTTTGAGGAACCCTTCAACAATGCACTTGAAAATCTTTGCCAGTGAAAGCTCGCTTGGTGCAGGGATGCTGAGCATATTAAAATGCCGTAAAAATCTTGGGGATATTTGATTTCTCCCGCCTCCAGGAGGAGCGCAGGCAGCTATCAGCTCCACATCCTGAATTACTTTCCAGAATAGCTTTTCTCGATCATAGAACCCTGAATAATCTATATATTGACGCAATAGTTCAATTGAAGGCTGGGAACCATATGTGTCCAACTTTGGCATATTCAAATCATCCACAAATAGCACGATTTTGTTGAATCCAGCAGGAGCGCCAGAAATATTTTTCCTCTTCTTTTCCACCTTTAACTCCATCATTTGTTGGGTTTGAGTACTGCTCGTTTGGGCTGAAAAGTTGAGAACCACATTAATATACTTGTTTTGTTTGCCGATTCTATTTAGCAGATCTTGAACAATGACTGATTTACCTACACCAGTTTCTCCAGAAAATAGTGTAGCGTAGCTATTTGTAAGCAATGGCTCTAATAGATAGGCATACTTGACCGTATCTACTGTTGGAACCATCATTTGGAAGTATGGTATGTCTGCAGAATATTTAAAAGTCGGGACGATTTCATCCCATGGAATAAAGCCTCTTTTCAAATCAACGAAATATCCAAAAACAGAGCTGTTAGTCGGCAAATTGAGTTCATTAACTGGACAAGCATCTAGATAATCTCTGAACCATGTATCAAATGTTTCTTGGCAGCCATCCGCCAGGTTTCCGCCAATTGACCAAACGTAGCAAAATACAAACAGATTGGCAAATAGGACTTGAAGGTCGGCAATTGGTTTTTTAAAATCTATCTCTGGCTTGTTAATGTATGTCTGAAGCAGTCGGCATAAACTGACAACCAAATTCAAGTCTACGGATCTAATGTACTCTTTTCCATGTCTCCGTACAAACTGAAGCCCCTTGTCCACATATGTTGTAAATAGATGCAAAAGAAATTCCTTCAATTCGCTTGGAACTTTTTCTGGTTGTTTTCTCAACCACATTTTAACGTAGGAAATCCAGCCTAGTATTGCAGGATCCATATATACCATACCACATCTACTTACCGTGGCAGGCGAAGCTACCGCCAAATCTCCAACTTCAAAGAGCATGTGCATAGTTGGAGACATTTTGATTCGTTCACCATTAATTAAAGTCAAGAGTTTGTTGTCATCTAGCACCGTATTCATATTTTCGATCCATAGAGCATCAACCGGCCCGTCACACACCGTCCATTTTTCGTCAGGACTGTTATCGGTAACCTGAGCTCTAAACATAGTCCCTATTAGACCGTCTTTCCACTCCATGGTAGCCAAATTGAATTCGCCGTACAGCTCATTCATAGATACACACTACTGTTAATTATCATGACCTTAGGATTGAGCACCCACGTCTTGATTCTCTCAAATTCTTTGTTTCCTCTTTCCCGCAAATTAGTGCTGGCTGTCTGCAATATTTCATAACAAGAAGTTTTACCACCACCTGTCGGCCCTACTAACATAACACCATGTCTGATTTTCATAGTTTCAGCCAGCTGACAAATTCGAGACACAAATCCGTCCACGATTTCCATTTGTTTTTCAGTCATAACCTCCTTCACTGCCCCGACCAAGGTGCCAAAATCTCTTTCAGGAACAACCACGCCAGGGAACAAGTCTGAGAGAATACCTTTAAAAAGGCCAATGTCTTCAGACAAAAACTTGGGTAAGTTTGAGTCTCTTAATGATCTTATTAGTACAACGTCTTCACTGAGTTCCGGCGCACTCCTTTTCAATGATCCCGCCATAATCAATACAGATTTGACAGCACGCATTCCAAAGTCATAGTGATCTTGCTGGGAGAGCTGCTCCGAGCATAATTTGTATAGATTTACAACCTTTCCTGCTAGTACTTTTGCATTTTCAAACCCTTCAGAGAAGAGCATTATTTCTGCAATCAAGCCGTAATCTGGAATCATCATTGCAATCGGTCTAAAAAGGGCCTTTAAATTATCTGGCAACTCGGTTCTGCCAGCATACCCAGGGTTCATGGTAATAAATGCACAACAGGTTTCAATTAATCGAATTTCACGACCTTCAAAAATAAATCTAGTAGCTTTGATATCTTTAGCATTTTTGATTGTCAGCAGCTGCTGAGCAATGACAGAAAGTACCTCGATATCGATTCTGTTAAATTCATCAAAGCAGCACCAAGCGCCGGATTGAGCTAATCCAGCAAACATTTTGCCCATCATTTTATAGTCCATACCATCAGAACAGTTGAAAACAACACACTGTTTAGCCATAGCTTTTGCCAAATCCTTGACAGTTTCGGTTTTTCCAGTTCCAGCAGGTCCAACTGGAGACCCACCAAGATTAAGCTGCATCGCCCCTGTTAGGGTTAGATAACAACGGTCAGTGAGCGGGGTAATAACCAGTCTTGGGGAACATCCGAGATATTCATAACCATATGAAAAGACTGATGTTGACATCTTGACATGGCAAGTATCAGAGTCAACATCCCAATAATATCTTTGCTGCTTTGTCCATTCAAAGTCACCAGCGGTGGTAACCTTGGCATTGACAAGCGATTGGATTATATCTCTATTATGAACGTCGATTGTAATTAGAGCCCCTAATATCGCACGTTGGATTTTGGTTAGATCGCCGCGAACGAGCATGGCCAAACCGGAAAGGTTCTACACTTAGAAAGCAATTACCGTGATCGATTTTTGCTTCAATGCAAGGAGGGCTTTGTTTGGTTCACTGGTTTTCAATGCTTCAGAAACATCTTTTGACCAAATCACTTGGTTCCCAGTTACTACAACCTGGCCAACATGTTCCCTTACCCAATCAGATCTTTTGGTTTCATCATACTCAGCAAGAGCAATTTTGATTAGTCTCCTGAGGACGGCGACCATTCCTTCTTCCACATTGCATAGCCATCCTTCTACATTCCCCCTGGCTTTTATGGTTTTCAAAAACTGCACACGCTCTCCTTCCGGACTATTCATTCCTAGAATATCAATGCTCTTTGGATCATTAGAGGAAAAGTCCAAGCTTTTGATTGCATCAAAGCATTTGCTTAGATGAGGCTGGACTGCTTGTGGGTTTTTGGTTTGCGATAAAATTTCAAGCAATTCGTCGTTCGACAGGAAATAAAACCGAGGGAATAACAGTCTCTTGCTTTCCAGATAATCCTCCAAACATTTTTGGATTTGTTCCAGTAAAATGTTATTTTGTTGCATAGTTTCTAATAGCCCAGGCATAGTTCCAGCCTTTATTGCGTTTGGATTCCTGGAAACTTTGCGCATTACTTCTTTCCAGCTTCTATCCACTTGCGAAAACATTCTTGCCTCTTCCGGCAACTGCCTTTGGATATCTGGAGCAGAGAAAATACTCTCCAGGTACAGCCAGTTCCTTTGACAGATTAACCAAGCATCCAGAGTTTCAGCAAAAAGACTCAGCATTTTATCCCATCGCTCCACTTCCGCCTTGATGGGTCCAATAAATCTAGATCCTTTGATAGTAGCAATTGTGACCTGGCTGTCTTCCAAAAGCGTTTGGATTTCTTCTACCGTTCCTAAAATAAAAACGTCTTTGATGTCTCTGTATGGAGTAACAATAAATTCAGCATCATTCCATAGCTTTACGACTTTGGTGAGCATCTCATCCAATGCAGCTTCAGATCCAGCTTGACTTGATATATGGCCAATTTCTTCTTTAAAATCAAACACTCGACAATCAATCAACTGGCCCAGCGTAAAGTTTTCATCTCGAACCAGAGGTTTTCCTACAGCGTCCTGGATTTTATCCCAGTGTCTCTGTTTCAAAGCAGGATTCCTAAGATCCACAATTGTCGGATACATTTTCCTATATTCTTCGACCAGCTCTTTTAATTTTGGCACAACTTCATTTGGCGGAAGTCCTTTGTCCAAGTTGTATGCTACCTTCAGGTATGTCAAAATCTTGGTGTTGATGTCGTCAGTCACCAGCGTATCGAATGCTTGGGTCTTCCAGCCACTAAAGTTAAAAATAGGTACTCTGCCAATCTGTCCCAGTCTTTTAGGCTGGACCATAAAGAGTTCTTTAGCTCTACTTCTTTTTTGGTCTCTTCCATTTCAATATCTTCATTCAAGTCGCCGAAATCTGCATTCTCAATTTGGCCCTCCTCTGCTTCTGCAGTTTTTTTGCCACCGCTTTTAAATAGTCTACCCCAAGTCTCGTATTTAGATTTTAATATTTCAACTTTTTCTAGTTGTTTACGAAGATCTTCAAGATAAGAAATTACTTCATCGTTGTTGGAAGAGCTATTTAGAACCATTGGGTCTTGCGCGGCATTTCGAATTTCCGATACTTCGGAAGATAAATCACCAAGAAGCTTTTCTAAATCCACGGTGAATTTGTTGATATTATCTTCTTTCGTATCCACAGCAATTTCTACAGCTTCTTTCAAACTTCTAATTGTTGGCGATAGAGTCTGGAACATAGCCAAATCGGTGGGCTGAATATAAATTTTATAGTTGTCCAGCAAATTGTAAAGTTGAATGGTCTCGGCTTCCAAAATGTCAACCGTTTCCAGACTATCCTGTACTGAATTTAATTCCCTATTACCTTTTTCAAGCCAGCCTAGATATTCAACAAATCCTTCAACTGTTGCCGGATGCGTGTTCAAGATACGCACCCAAGTTTGAATCTCGGTTAGCAATAATTCATTTTTGTCTCGCGCCAAACCAGGCAGGATCTTTGCAACTTCTTCAAAACACCGTTCTGGACTTGGAACCAATATGCCTTTAAGATTTGACGAGTCAACAAGTAGATTGTTAATTACAGACTTGGTAGGAATTGAAGTCATAATCTGCTTTTGGTTTGCAAAATTTCGGAGAGAACTTTCAAAAAAGTCGACCATAGTAGATATCACAATCCCGTCTGCGTTTTTAGATGCAGTCGACCCGTATTCAAGAATGTTGTAGCTTTTAGGCTGCTCCCCCTCTTCCATACTAGCATCTTGATTTTCCAGATCTTTAGCTTGCTTTACTGCTGCAATGATAGCTGCTGCCCCTCCTTCATGCGTTTCGGAAGTTGAAGTAGCCAATATGTATGCCAGCTCTCCAACTTCTTTTCGAAGAGACTCCAGCCCTTTGAACGATTCATTATTTATCCACATATTTTTCATGTTGTCCAAAGTATTCAACCAGCTGGAAGCGTTTGCAAACATACCAACTAGCACTCCTCTAATTCTTCCGCACAGTTCTTTAAAGTAGCCACCTTCCAGCACAATAGACCCTACTTGAGGACCGTCGCCATATTCCGGATCATCCAATCCTCTTACAGTGGAGTAGGAACCTCCAGCCAAATTTGATGAATCTAAAAAGGAAATGGTGTTTGTGAGCTGCCCAATCCTTTCAATTGTAGAGAGGTAAACCTTTAACAGGATGTCTAAAGTTGCAAGGTAGTCTGCCAAAGATGAAGAAAAGTAAAATCTAGTATTTTCTCCATCTCGTTCGACCATCAATTCAGTTCGAAAGAGCGGTACAAATTGCTTTGCTTTTTCGCTGCTGATTTTCCATTTGCCATCCTCAGCTTTTTTGGTGGGTTCGGGTTGAGCTAACTCTTCCATTGCGATGTTTTGTTCCAAATTAACACCTTCTTCCTCGATGATTTCAATAAGCTCGATTTTTTGCATTGAAGCAACCACCAAGCGGCTTAAAATATTGGAAAATCCATCAAATCCACATTCTATAAGTTGAGAAGTTTTGACTTCCTTTCCAACTACTACGCCTCCAACTTGGACACCGGTGAGGTTTCCATCAGTATATGCACTTTCATTTGTTCTTTCGCCATTTCCGTTTTCAGGATTTGGTACTGCCACGCCGTATTCGTTGATGAATGCTGTTCCGACTCCAATATCGTCTACGACAACATCAGAATCCTGGCATCCTTGAAAAGTGAAACAGAGTAAATCCTGAACAGAGGCAATAGCAAGCATGTGAAGAGTAGAAACCATCATATAGTCTGCCAACTTTACAAACCTCGCCAACTTTTTGCATTCGGTTCGTCTGGCAGCCTGTTCGGTGAAAGTTAGCTTCCTAACTTCTTTGGTTTCATTTTCCTGATTTTCGTCGGATGTTTGAACTTCAAACCCGCCATTAACTAAACACTGGCGGGATGCATTTTCCACAACTTCTCTAATTTGTTCTTCCCAAGGCGTTAATACTTCAACTGTTACTTTTTCAACTAGACTCTTCTGTTCTCGGACAAAATCGTTCAGCTCCAACGTCTTTTGCTCTTCAAACCCTACTAGCCGTTTTTCTAACATAATATCCATATTTTGATTATTTATAGCTTGCAGTGCAGGCCGTATACATGGATGCAAAATAAACAGTTGTTTTTGCAAAAGTTTCTTTGCACTTAGAATCTTGGTGTGGAGGACAGTGTTCTTCCATAAAGTGAAGCATTTCCACGATCTGTATCGGGCAAAAAATGGGATTTTGAGCAATTTATGATACAGCTCATATTCTCTGCACCATTGCTCAATGGGGGTGAATGTTCCTTGGCCATATTGGTTAATATGAGTAATTCCCTATGATCAATTCGCGCTTACGTTTGCCGACATTGTATAGTATCCTTCAGAAGACTTTGTATTTATTTTGAAAAAATCGACAATTTGCAAATTATAAGGATTGTAAGTTGGTTGTCCTTTTTGCGTAGATGTTACTGGAATCAAATAGACAAATTCATCTGTGTCTGTGTGTTGCTTCAAGTACTTTAAAAAAGTAAATGGGCTTGCAAACTTGCTTGTTTCCCCTCCCTCTGCTGGCGGGATATCGACATCGATAGATATCTGAACTTGTTGTGAAAACCCTTCTGTTGTAGTCCCTGAGCTTTCCCTTCCGGACGCTTTTCTAATTGGAGGAATAGCACTTTTTTTGGAAAGGCCGAGATTATGCTGTTCCACTTCTTTTTGGATGGCTGCAGTGGGTACTCCGGGGTTTATTTTGATTCTTTTAGCCGCTAGCAATGTTTTATGTTTTATCTCGTCTTCAGATTCCATTATATATCTGCTGAAAACAGAAGATTCCTAGATTCAGTAATCAAGTACTTTGTTTCGTGCAGCAAGCGGTAAAAGGTGTTTACTTGTAGTTACTTTTCTCTTTACTCCATATTCAAAATGCGGAATGGAGTTGTTGCTTGTTGTGGTGGCAGTTCTACCCTGAAGCTGTTGTGTAAATTGTAGAGCTGCGTTTGTCTGCGCTTTTAACTTTGGAAGTCTTGCCGAAGACTGCCTCCTTTCTTTTTGAGTTGGTGAAGGCGATACTCTCCTTTCAGGAATTTCAACTTCAATTTCTTCGTCCATCGAGACGCGTCAATAATAAAGAAAAACCCAGTGAATCATCTTCAATTGAAAATATTGGCATGCTGAATAATAAACGTAAATTACTAAATTATATCCAGCAGGCTGTTCTTTGGCTCTCAATCTCCACCACACCTTCCGTACAACGACAAAAATTCCTAGTGAGATATATATCCTCTTTGATCTATGAGATTTCAAATTCTGCTCAAGAGGCCGCACGTCACTAATAACTGTTTGGGAACGATAATCCCGCTAAAGTCTCACCAAATTCCAACCGTATCAGACGCAAACTCAAGCTATGAAATCTTTTTTGAAATTCACCAGTTGACAATTTTTTCATTTTTTCTGCATGATGTCTGCAGCTGCAAAGAGGGAGTTGCCCTTAAAAGAACAACAACTATTCAAAACCGTTATTGTAACACCAAGTTAAACATAGAAACACTATGAAAGCAAGGAATATAAGAAGGGATTCAAAGTCAGTGAACAAATATTAAAGAAAATTCCAGAGCATGGGGAGACACTTGCAATGAAGGGTTTATTTTGCAGCCATCTTGATCGAAAAGAGGAAGCGCACGAGCTGATCAAAAAGGGGATCAGATTAGACATTTCATCTCCCATTTGTTGGCATGTTTATGGTTTATTTCACAGAGGAGAAAAAAATTATGAAGAAGCCATCAAATGTTACTCCCAGTCTCTAAGAATTGAAAAGATACAGTATTGTTAACAACAGGCAAATATCCAAATATTAAGAGATCTTTCAGTATTGCAAGTGCATCTAGGAAATTACGAAGCTTTCAATGTAACAGAAATTAATTATAGGAAGCTTGTCAAAAATTGTTGGAATCTAAGCCGCAACTTAAAGTAAACTGGCTTGGATATGCGATTTCTTTCTACTTGCTTGGACAGCCAGACTTGGCTGACAAGGTATTGGCAGAATTCGACGAAACAACCAAAGGTCAAGTTCAAACTACCGGCTCCCTTTCATTCTACGAAGACAGTGAATTTGTTTTATTCCGTGCATTCTTAATGGAAGAAAGTAATGACTTCCAGAGAGCATTGGATTTCTTGGATTCAGTTAAAGACCGTGTTTGCGATCGCCGCACATTTATGGAAATCAGAGGTACATATTAGTTTGATTTCAGCTCAATTACTACTAAAGTTGGAGCGCTTTAATGATGCGGAAGAGGAGTATTCAAAACTGATTGAAATGAATCCAGATTACACCAAATATCTCGATGGATTAGAGGAGTCAAAAGGTCTGAAAGGAGAATTAGATTCTGAAAAAACTGACAAATTGATAGCACTGTATGCTAGCTTAAAGATGAAATATCCAAGGTCTCATCTAATTCATAGAGTCCCTCTCAATTATGCAGCCGGCGAACAATTTAGCAAACTTGTTGACCATTTCTTGGTTGAAATGTTCCGCAAAGGAGTTCCTTCGCTATTTAATTCAATTAAAGATCTTCTCGTGGACAAAGAGAAGGCAATAATCTTGAAAAACACGGTAGAATCATATTATGCAAATCTAGTTGCATTCAACACATTTTATGGTGAAGGTCATGGTAGCTTTTTTTAATGTTTAGCTGTTGAATCTCCATCTGTATACTTGTGGGTAGCCTACTTTTTAGCTCAATTAGCAGATTATTATAGAGATATAGATAAGAGTTTAGAATGGATAAACTTGGCAATCGAGCACTCTCCCACTGCGGTTGAGCTCTATATGACTAAAGCAAGGATTTACAAACATGCTGGAAGCTTTAATATGGCAATGGAGTGTATGGATTTTGCAAGATCTTTAGATTTACAAGATAGATTTATAAACTCCAAGTGCACAAAGTACAAGCTTCAAAACGACAAAATTGCAGACGCGGAAGCCACCATTTCATTGTTTACAAGGGTATGGCTATTTTGACACCAGGACTTTACTAGTACTGATCCGACACAGGATTTAATTGATATGCAGTGCATTTGGTATGCGTACGCAACTGGGAAGTCGCACCAAAGACAAAGAAGATATGGATTGGCACTGAAAAGATACCATCAAATTGAAAAGCATTTTGCAGAATTTATTGACGATTTGATTGATTTCCATTCCTATTCCATACGCAAGCAAACGTTCCAGAGTTACGTTGACCTTTTGAAAAACTTCCAGTCCATTCGCCACCACAAGTACTACGTTAGAGCTGCCAAAAGTGCGATTGAAACATACTTGATACTCTACGAAAGTGGCTCAAGCGCAGAATCAATGGTAGACGGAGTAAGTTTGGCTGGAATTGGCGAGACTGAGCGCAAAAAACTGCTGAAAAAAGCCAAAAAATCTGAAGCAAAGAAAACTAATGGCGATACTGCCAAAAAGGAGGATGTTTATGGATCAAAATATGTTGTAGGTGTGGATTATTTGGCTGAAGCTACCAAGTTCTTGAAACCGATGCTAAAGTTTAATGAAAATGATCTAGAAGTTCAAAAGTTGGGCTGCAGAGTATACTTTGCCAAAGGTATTATTAGTTTAACACAGGCAAATACGCTCTCGGATTCAAGTGCTTGGCAAAAGCTTTCCAACTTGACAACTCTGCACCGTTTATTCACTTGTATTCAGTCCAACTAGCAATGGCGCTAGAAAATGCGACTTTGCAACCAGACATTGCCCAAGGTTTGAAAGAAGCGTATGCTGAAGTATTTGGCAAAGAAATTGATTTGAATACGCTAGTTGCAGAAAACGACGGCTATTTGGACGAATCAAAACCTGAGCTAGTGCTTATTGGAGCCCAAGTCTTCAAGTTAATCACACCTGAAGCGGCATTGCCGGAATTTATTAACGCATCCAACAATAATTTGATTGATAGTTGTACGCTTGAGGTAATTTTTATTCACCATAGGATGCACTTTCAATTCTCAACCTGGTCGCTCTGACTTTCAACGACGAAGAACGAGGTCTTCACCTCAAGGAAGCTTTTGCAAAAAAGTTTCCGCAGTCAAACTTTTTTCAATTATAATATATGATAAGTTGAAAATACTTTATGTTCTTGCTTTGAGCAGAGTCGCAGAGTGACATCACTGCAAAAGCGCGTTATCATCTTTCCATTTTGCTAATTGGAATGTTTAGAAATACATTTCAGGTAGGAAACAGAGTTAACTATAGTCTGGATTCCTGTCAATTTTGTACAGTATCGGGTAAATTGAAGATTAACCGCTAGCTCCAAACCGCTACAAATCTGGGATAAAAAAGTAAGGAATGGCCACATTAAACGTATTACTGACAACGATATCCAATCCTCAGTATTAGAAATAATTGGAACCAATGTTTCTACAAACTACATTACTTGTCCTGCTCAGCAAAATAGAACACTCGGAATTAAGCTTCCATTCTTGGTGATGATTATCAAGAATCTTAAAAAGTACTTTACTTTTGAAGTGCAAGTATTGGACGATAAAAATGTTCGTCGCCGGTTTAGAGCCTCCAACTATCAAGTAATTATAATTAATTTTAGAGTACAACAAGGGTAAAGCCATTTATCTGTACAATGCCAATGAGGCTTGATGACGGATGGAATCAAATTCAATTCAACTTGTCTGATTTTACAAGACGTGCTTATGGCACAAACTATATTGAAACTCTACGCGTTCAGATTCATGCCAACTGCAGAATCCGAAGAATCTACTTTTCCGACCGTTTGTATTCCGAAGAAGAGCTTCCTCCAGAATTCAAACTATTTTTGCCTATTCAAAAGCAAGCTTGAATAAATTTGTTTTTTAATGATTTGCTTACGTCAACTTGTTTATTGTTACTTGACGCATGTCAAATAAAGTGGAAATGGAGATTGACCCTGACGATGTTTTAACTGGTGCTGATGAAGCAGAAAGACAAAAGCAGATCCAAGTATGACTGTTGTAACACAGATGTTTGTAATGACAGCAAAGGAGTTGTATAGAGAGGATGGGATATCTTTCCTGACGGATACTGAGATTGCAAAGTGGTTACTGGGATATGCTGGCCATAGAGGCAAGGGACTCGCTGCTCTTTCAGAAACCCTAGTAAATATTACTTATACAGCAATGGAGAAAGGACTTTAATGTCAACAGTATATTATCTGAAGAATTCATTTCGATGGAAAAGACAGGCAGGCTGCAATACTTTGGAAATGCGCTGGATGGATCGTGTATAATTGTGTGGAATGGGTCTAAATATGTCGGCCCAAAGACCGAAAGCGAGAGGGAAAAGGAAATGAGATTTATCGTTTATTTCATTGAACTGGGGAGGAAAAGGGGGTACATTAGAGTTAAATTAGGTTTTTGACGGACAAGCTGACCATAATTTTTGATAAATCAGGGATGAGAGCAGATAAAGAGGACGCCAAACTCGCCTCTTATATTGTCCCGATCTTACAGAAGCACTACCCCGAGAGACTGTCCAGAATGTATCTTTTTCCAACAAACACACTCTTTTGGATGGGATGGAAAATGATCACTTACTTTCTTGATCCGGCAACCGTGCCAAAAGTAAGTGGTAACTAACAAGATCATACTCAAGGACAGCCCGGCAGCATTGTATGAGTGGATTGCCAGAGAGAGCTATTTTAAAAAGTATGGAGGTCTTGCAGATGATCCTTTCGAAAACACAGCTAGAGACAACCCTTTGGAAAAGGACCTGGCATCCGTTCCAAAAGTGCTGAAGTCGAATATTGCGGCAGACTTGAAAGTCGTGGAAGAACTTTGGTCGGCCCCAACAGAATATCAGGATATATAATAAAGAGCTTTATTAACTATGGTGCTAGTCTAGCCCTGTCCCATCCATCGCCCTTGACAGTGTAAATTAATCGGTCATGCAATCGACATGGCCTGCCTTGCCAGAATTCAATTTTGGCTGGCTTCAATCTAAACCCTCCCCAATGCGGTGGCCGTTTCAATTCCTCCGTTTCAAACTTTTTCGTATAGTGTTTTTGAGAATCATCCAGTTCTTGGCGCGAAGTTAATTTGTTGGATTGGGGTGAAGCCCACGCACCAATTTGACTTGATTTCGGTCGAGAGAAAAAGTATTCGTCATTCTCTGCATCATCAATCTTTTCAACTGATCCTTCCACTCTTACTTGTCGTTGTCCCCACCAAAAGGTCATTGCAGCGAACGGATTTTGCGTTAACTCCTTTCCCTTTCTTGAATCATAATTCGTAAAGAACACAAATCCATTTAGGTCATAGTGTTTCAATAATACAATCCTGTTTGATGGCTTGTTATCGACGCAAGTCGCCAAACAAACTGCATTTGGTTCGGAAGCAGGTTCCCTTTCCTTGACATCCTTCAACCACACTTTGAAAAGCGAGTAAGGTTCCTTTGGTGCTTCATTTTCTACTAAAATCCCTTCAGTGTAGTTTACTCTCATGTCGGCGAGCACATGGTGGATATCCATTTCACGAATTCTGAGTAAAGAATTTCCGATAACACAAATCTCCAAATTCGCTCTATTTTTATCCATCGCTTCATGATTATCCTCATCTGATATTGAAATATAATCGCCTTGGCATATTGCTCAACTAACAATTGGAAAATAAAATGGTATCAATTTAGACTAGGATACCGGCAGCTCTTTTTATTTGTTATTTTAAACTTGAAAAGTTTACTTTTTTCGAATCAGCGAGACCAAAAATGGCTTCAAAACAAGCACATAAACGACTTACAAAGGAATACATGCTGATTACAAAGAATCCACCGCCATATATCATTGCCAAACCATTGGAAAGCGATGTTTTGGAATGGCATTATGTTATTACTGGTCCAAAGGACAGTCCCTATGACGGTGGAGAATTCCATGGAAAAGTCATATTCCCATCAGACTATCCATTCAAGGTAATAGTGATATAATGTAGCCACCAGCGATTAAAATGCTGACACCAAATGGCCGATTTAGGACAGATTTCCGTTTATGCCTTTCAATGTCTGACTATCATCCTGGAAGCTGGAATCCAGCTTGGAGTGTCTCCACAATACTTACCGGACTACTTTCTTTTATGTTGGAGGATACAGAAACCACCGGAAGTATCAGAACTACTAATGAGGATAAAAGGATATTTGCTAGACAGAGTAAAGCTTGGAATAGGAGACAGGAAAAATTCAAAGGTATTCCACATTAATTTAGCAATCTTTCCGGATTTAGTTGATATTGAAGTTGAAACAACTCCTATCGAACCAGTTCTAACCCAGCGAAAAAAAATTATTCCAGAAATAAAGGAGGAAAAAAGGGAAGCTGTGGTCAAGAGTGTAAATTACAAGCTATGGTTCAGTGTTTTCGTCAGCGGGCTGTTTGTTTACCTGGTATTGCTGAAATTGTCAACAAGATTGTAAGTTAATAAAATAATACGGCTTTATTGCAAGATTCCATCTGTTTCTTTAAGCCCCAGCATTAAATTAATGTTTTGAAGGCATTGTGTAGCTGCTCCTTTGAGTAGGTTATCGATAGTGACCAAGAAAACAACTCTGTCTTTAGATGGGGACAAGGTGAAACCTCCAATTTCAATATGATGCTTTCCTGAAATGTCCTTGACTTCAGGGATAGTATCAAGTATTTTGATTAGCGGCTCATTTTCATAAGTTTCCTTGAAGAGCAACTCTATATCTTCTGCAGTGTGATTGCCTTTGATTGGGACAGAAAATGTGAGGGAAATGCCTTGAAACCAAGAAGCTACGTGAGGGATAAAGGCAACCGGAGTCTTGGCGTGAAAAGAAATTTCCCTTTCGTGGACATGGTTTGTTAAAGAGTATCCCATCAGATTATCCTTCAATTCGTTCAAATCATTTTTTCTTGACGGAGTAGTTCCTGCACCAGAATAACCACTGACACCATATATAGTAGGTTGTTCCCTGATTAGGTCGCGATCGACAAGAGGAAATAGACCAGTTTGGGATCCAGTTGCGTAACATCCTGGATTTGAGACTAGTTTAATTTCCTTGGTTTCAAAGTTCTTTCTAATGTTATAAAGTTCTGGCAATCCGTATTGCCAAGCAGAATCAAATCTATAATCAGCAGATAAATCAATAATAGCAGGGTGATTTGAAGTTTTGAGCAGAGAATTGACAAATGGTTTGCAGATACCGTTGGGCAAAGCCATGACCCAGCAGTCCACTGGTTCTACTTTATCAAGATCATTTGGTCCAATGTTGGAGTACAGAACCTGGGATTTCGAGTAGTGGACACAGGGTTTTCCTGCCAATTCTCTTGAAGAAACGTGGGCTAGCTCTAAATGAGGATGATTGTTAATTAGATGGATCAGCTCTTGCCCCGTGTATCCTCTGGCGCCAATAATACCAATTCTTTTGCTTTCGGTTGCATAACCTCTCATTTGAGATTTGCTGCGAGTTGAATAGCTTCGAATTTGGTTCTTTATTGGGAGAGAAAAGTGTGGACGAGCAGTAGCATGTTGAGTGCGATCCAGGTTTAACATTCTGTCAATGAATTTTTGGACAGATTCTTCAGATTCTAAACCGTACCAAAACAAGGTTCGATTAATGAAATTGTAACTGCCGTCTGCCCTTTCAAAGAACCACGGTCGCTGCGTGCTAGTTTTTGAAGAAACCCAGGCCAGCTTTTTTTCGTCGGATTTAATACAATCCCAGACATTTTCAGGCACATTGTTCAATACTGCGGCTTTGGATCCGACAAATTTTTCCAATAAAGGGATATCAGTTTCTTTTGAAATGACAGCAAGGATATCATAAGATGCATCGCAATAAACAGTAACGTTTTCACGCTCCAATACTGATTCGAATACTTGCTCTACAGTTTGATTACCCGACAAAACATCTGGATCGTTTTCTTCCAGTAAAATTCGCAATTTAGCTAAATCCAAATCTCTAATCTTTTCTCCCTTGTACGACGAAACTTTGTATCCCCTTCTAATCAAAGTCCCAGCTCCAGAGTGTGTGAAAAGCTCCTTGTGTAGGTTTTCGGCAGAGATAATGGATACTGAAGAAGATCTAGGCAGTGCGCATAGCAAATCGTTGATTTCTCTGATTTTCAGTTTAGTCCCGTATTTAACCCATGATTCTCGCATTAAGTCTTCATATTCCTATATTAGCCGTTATATACTTCATCCAAATTGATAACATCAATCTTCTTGCCGGTAACGCCATGGAAAAGTCCACCTTTTTCATTTAAATACACGATTTTTAGCGGTTGGAGGGCTTTTGCTAATTCCCCAGCAGCAACATCTGCATTTACATTCAAGATTTGACCATCCTCAGTAGTTGCCAAGCTGGTTAGAATTGGGAGCGCTTCTGCCCTAATACTACTTTCAATCAATTCTAGAATTAGCAATTCCGTACCCTTGTTGATGGACGTAACTTTACCAACAAATTTATACTTGTCTTTATCAAGATAATCAGCTCCAAACACCCCGCCATTTATTGGTCGAGTTTTAGTTCCTAATTTTTCCAAAGCCTCCACCAATTTCATATTCTCTTGGTGGAACACTTGTCTTGCGATCGCCAATGTTTTACCATCGGTAATTCTGATCCCTTCTTCATACTCTGGAACAATACCGGCTTTATCTAGCAACCCGTTTAATTGCGGTCCTGCTCCATGTACGACAATCGGATATAGCCCAACGCGATGCAAAAAAGTCAGAGAGGACGCTAAAGTATCAAGATCATCAGTCAATACCGCTCCGCCGACTTTAATAATAGCGAATTGATGCGATTCTACCGAAGAAAAATGCTGGAGGTACTGTTCAACTTCTTTTCTTGAGCCAATATTGTATAATAACTTTACAATAGTTTCCTAAGATCAAAAATAACACACCTTCTCTGTAATTCTAGGGATGAATGACGACGAGAATGGTCGGATAGCATATTTTTTCAGTGAATTTGAAAGTTTGAATTTTCTCACTTGCTGGCAGATGCGTTGCATATCAAAGGCAAAATTTTGGTGATGAGATTAGAGATTGATGGCGGTATCAACATCCCACCAAACTATACAGCGGAATAAAGGTACTCTAAAAGTGCATAGGAAGCAAGAAATCCCCACAGCAATTGCAAGTTAAATTATACACAAAAGATTTATTGAGCAAGCACAGTATCATCGTAGTCGTCGTCATTTCCGAATTCTAATGGTTAAACAGGACTACTTTTCTGAAAATTCTGATGGACAACTTTGACATTAAGTCTCTGTCTTGATTGAAATTCGAATCCTAGGCCATCATCCTGCATCATCAGATCATCTTCGAATTCCTGAGAAAAGTCATCTGGCGTATCTCTACCATGAAAGTCTGAAGGAAACATGATTGAGTTAAAAATGGGAAAACGATAAAATTACAAGAAAATATTAAAAATACAAGCCATTAGTGCAATGTTTGGAAGATTAGATTGAGCTACAGTTAGTTCAAGGTTACAATTAGATTTTGTGGTAGTTGGTATAGGGGTTGAACCCGAATCGCCAGAAGCAGAATTAGTTGAAATACTAACTGGAGCGGTGGTGACTGATTTTAAACCAGCAGGGTTTGTCGGACTGGCTCCGCTTGGGTTCTCCACATTATTTGTTTGAGCTGGTGGATTGTTTCCTGAACCTTGAGTTGGTCTTGGCGGAGCATTAATCACACTTTCGTTTACTGAATCGCTACCATCTCCCGCAAATACCGGGATGTTTGGAGTAGGAGTTGGTGGAGGTCTTTTATCAATCACTACCCCAGCAGTTGACATTCCGGTGTGAATGTTGGAACAGAGACCAGGGACATAGTCTATAGTGTCGTAAGTGTCGTAGAACTTTGGGTTGTGTTTAATGTACTTTTTGTAGCTCTTGGAAGTGATGCACAAATCCTCAGGGCAATTGTACCACGTATCGTACAGCATCGACTCCTCCATGCAAGATTGAGGATCACTGTCGAATATACAGTCTGAATATATTACTGGATTAACGTTAATAAATAGGGCTTGGACTTTTTGATCAATAAAACATGCATATCCCTGCGGGTCGAATTCGTTGGCTGCTGGGCCCTAAAATCAGAGCAGCATTACATAAACCTGGATGCGGTAAGGCTCCTTCAGCGCTATCACCATTGACAGGAGTATCTGAAGCATTAAGGAAACAAAAAATAGTCCCTTTCATTCTCGTCGTTTGTGATACTCTTCCTTTTTTGGCATGGTGACACAGAAACCGCAATATGTCTTGTTCATGATAAATGACTAGAGAGCCAAGATCAAGGTCAAGTGATTCCGGGATGTGCCAAGCTCAACAACCAGTTCGGGTAGATCTCGATTCCATTATTGAACTGCTTTTAAGTTGCGCAGTTTCCCACTCCATTCCGTGGATTCCGTGGGGGTCGGATCAATAAATGGATAAATGTTTGTGCTTTTTATTGCAATAATGATAAGGCTAATGTCTCTAATGAATCCCTGTCTAAATCGGACAGCATACGCTTTTTGTGCGGTTTCTCTACAGTCTTGTTTTTTCTCTTTGCAGGTTTTGGCATCGATTCGTCACTTGAATCAGAATCAGCAAGTTCGTAATCATCAAAGTTCATCCCTTCTGCACCAGAATCACTACCACTTTCGTAATCCGATCCGGAATCAATATTCTCATAGTTTCCGTTATAGGAGCCTGCATCTGAACCTTGGTAGTCTGAACCAACCATAGCATCTTCATCCCCTGATCCTTCTAAGGTTACTTGAACAGGCCCACTCTATGATTAGTTGCAATTACCTCATCTCTACGAGACTGTTTTTCCTTCAACTTCTTTGCACGCTTCATTTCCTTTAGCTTTTCTTTGGCCGTTTGTTTATCGACTGCATCTTCCATCTTCATCTTTTCTGTAGTTGTTTCTAGATATTCTTTGGTTCTTTCGTCAATTTTCTTTTCCTTTTCAAATTCGCTCAACATCTCCACTTTGAATTGATCAAACGCTTGCCCGTCTTCGGTGAACTTGAGTTTTGTTCCCAAACCTCGTTCGTTCAATAATTTATTGATCTTCTTTTGGGAACGCTTGGACTGCAGTTTGTTGAGTTTGGCTTCATCATCATCAGATATTTCGTGATCTTTTCTAGTTATTGTCAAGAGTTCATCGTCAGACTCTTCTTCCTTTTCTTTAAGCTTATCATAGTGGGACGACAAAACTGTGAGATTCTTTTGAGCAAACATTTTGTCTGTTCTCGTTTTTGGTTTGGATGGCTACATTAGTAAAAATTACTTCTGGCTCATCTTCGTCAGATGATACTCTGGAGGCCAGTTCTATTTGCTTCTTTTTTCCAGACACTGGAATAGAAATCTTCTTGTTGTCTAACGCCTCCACTTGACGGGATTTGTTCTTGCTGTTTCCTTGTTTTTTGAATTTAATGTTTGGCGCACCAAGCAACCCGAGGGACTGTGCAAATTCTTCGGCAGGGAGAGCATGCACATCAAATATTTCTTTATTTGACTGCAAATAAATAGATCTTAAATAGGTGATAAATGCCTATAATTAGATAAAATTACTTTTTGGGCGAGATATTTCAAGTCTGGTCTTTCTGAGCAAATGGACGCAAGCTGGTTTTTGATGGAAAGAGTCTTTTTTGGATTTGCTTTGATTTCTTTGATGGGAACCTTCTTTTGCTCTAGTTCCTTTAGCATGGCTTCTGTTTCTGTGGGTAGCAATATCAATAATGCGTGGCCAGTCGCACCATATCTGGCAGTCCGTCCAACTCTATGAATATAAGTCGCTGTGTCGTCAGGGCAGTCCAACTGTACAACCCAGTCTACTGCGGGGATATCCAAACCTCTTGCAGCAATATCAGTTGCAAAAAGACATCCGTCTGGTCTTTTGGAGAACTGGTCAAAAATAGCCATTCTTTTGGCTTGTGATTGTTTACCATGCAGTGATAGTAAAGGTATACCAGGTTGCATCTTACAAAATGCTTCAAATACAAACCGAACCTGCTTGCAACTTGCCAAAAACACCAATATTTTGCTTTTCAAGTGAGTCTTGAGAAATGAAAACAATATATCCAATTTGTTTGATAATGGACAGACTATATAGCTCTGGCTGAGATTTTGGGGAGTGCTGGCATCCGCTTTATCATGAACAGCAACATATTCCGCATCCTTGACACTCAACCTGGCTAAATCCTTTACTGCCTTGGTTTGAGTAGCAGAGAACAACAGAGTTTGTCTCTTTGGCAAATTGTCAATAATTGCGTTCAACGTCTTTTCAAACCCAATGTCCAAAATCCGATCCGCTTCATCCAGTACTATAATTAATGATAAATACCTAGTATTTGGAGATTGCTGCAATCAAAATCAGGTGTCTGGTCCATATGCTGGAGCAATCTTCCGGGAGTACAGATCAAAATATTCATTCTAGACACTCTCTCTTGTTCCTGTTTCAAATCTTTTCCGCCAATTAATAATCCAGCAGAAAATGAATGTTTTTTGCCCACCTTTCTGAGAACTTCAAAGATTTGCAATGCCAACTCTCTAGTTGGAGATATAATAAGTGCACCCAATCCATCGTACGAATTCCAATTTTCCTTTTGCAACTTTTCTAACACAGGAACAATAAATGCAAGTGTTTTCCCTGAACCTGTTTTCGCTGCTCCCAATATATCTTTCCCTTCAAGCGCTTTAGGAATGGAAGCTTTCTGAATATCAGTCATCTTTGTAAAATGTGCCATTTGAAGGCCTTTCTGGGTTGCTTCTGATAGTTCCAAGTCTGTAAAGTTGGTTGGAACTTGCATGTGTTTTGAAAAAAAGAAAAAAAATAACCTTTTCTGCCATAAAAAATGTAGTTTATTGCAAGCGAAATCACTTTACTGGATTTCCTAGTCGATCTACACTGCGGTAGCGGTCAATCAGTCCTTGGCAGTTGTCATTTTTACACTCGCACTTGAATGTCCAAATTGGGTCCCATTCGTCTTCTTCACTCCCGCCATTATAGACGAAATTCAACTCTTCTCCTTTAGGAACAGTGACTAGAGTAACTATCTCTTGGTTGTCGTTCAAGGTGCAGTTTGGCCTGCAAGAGTGGTTAGTGTAACGAGCGTTACTAAAAGTCAAGAGCCAAACCCACTTTTCATCTCGTTTGATATTTAACACATATGGCCTTTGATCTTTGCTGACTTGATTGTAATCTTCGTAAATTTGATGACCTTCAAACTTTTCAACTATGGTGTTCGCCGGCAGATCTTCTGCGGCAAATAATCCAAAGCCATATTCGATTTTCTTTGGATATGATGGATATTGATCTGATAGTGCGGTATTCATAATTGGCTGTGAAGTGCAATCTTGGAAAAAGTTTCGAGCGCGTCTGCTCTCAAGACCATCATCTGGAGTGTTTGAACTTCCAGATTCAACCTCACTTCAACACTGCAAATATCACGTTAATGCCGTCTCTAAAATCTCTGATTCGACCTGGTAACTGTTGTCTCAGGGCTGTTTTGTATATCAGCCCAGTCGCTGCCTAATTATCCTGCAGTGGAACATTATTTTTGAATTTGTTTTATTAGCCTTGCAGTGGAACATTGATGGATCTGCTTAATAAACAGCCAGAGTAATTCCATAAATATACATGCGAGAAAGTAGCTGGTAGACGTGCATTGTACACTGCGGGGTTATTCAGGTTTGTTATTGCTACTTTAATTCATATCTTGCAATTCGTATCCAAATCATTTTGTGTCGAGTCAGCATATTTTTTTTCAATCTGCAATGAGCAACCCAAATTTCAACAAGCTCTTTAATCAAGTCAGCAGACAGAGAGGCTTCTTCAATTCAACCGGAGTATTGATTTCACTTGGTATTCTAGGATATGGAATCAATCAATCCCTGTTCAATGGTAATATTTGCTAATTGAAGTGGATGGTGGGTACAGAGCAGTCAAATTCTCCAGAATTGGAGGGGTAAAAGACAAGGTATATGGAGAAGGAACTCATTTTGTTATTCCATGGTTTGAACAGCCAATTATTTATGATGTCCGTGCAAAACCAAGAAATATTGCTTCACTAACTGGAACCAAGGATTTGCAAATGGTAAACATCACCGTTAGAGTATTATCTAGACCTAATGAACACCAATTACCAACAATCACCAAAACCTTGGGGTCGGATTACGGTATTCTAAATTAATTCAGATGAAAGAGTTTTACCTTCGATCGTCAATGAAGTCTTGAAATCAGTTGTTGCGCAATTCAATGCATCGCAAATCATTACTCTGCGTGAAAAGGTGTCCAAACTAGTCAAGGAACAGTTAATGTTGCGTGCTGGAAAATTCAATTTGGTTTTGGATGATGTATCCATTACCCATGTTGCATTCTCTCCTGAATTCACACACGCTGTTGAAGCTAAACAAATTGCACAACAAGAAGCACAGAGAGGTTTCTTTATTGTAGACCGTGCAAAACAAGAAAAGCAATCCATTATTGTAAAAGCTGAAGGAGAAGCCAAATCTGCTATATTGATTGGTAATGCTGTAAGCAACAACCCTGGATTCTTGGAGCTCCGTAAATTAGAAGCGGCTAGAGAAATCGCATCTATTGTATCTCAGAGCAACAACAAGATTTACGTGGATGCAGACACTTTGCTACTAAATGTATTCCTGTGTTAACAATAGGTTAAATCCAAGCATTAAGCTATTAAATGCCCAATATAATATTTTTTGCACATTTTCAAATGTTCTTGGCATGAGAAGAATGTTTACTTTTAATTGAGGATGTTTGGATATGGAGAGATTGATCAGTCTGTCTGGGTGATCAGTTTAGTTTGTAGCCGATCAGACTGGCTCTGGCTACAAGTCGATCTGTACTAACTGGATAGACCATCTCTGGAAATCAAACTCAAGGGACACCTGCTTACAAACTATGCTCCACCTGCCTACAACCAAGACAACCCTTCAAATCAAAAGGTTGTATTGGTTGCTTTATGACGTCATAGCCTCCTTTTGCTTTGCCTTTGTTTTCGCAACCCTTTAAAATGGACATCAAGACAGGGAAAAGATGGCAGGAGATAAACTCTGCTCGGCTTCTCGTTAAGGAACTCGTTTGAAACATATCCTTGTCGTTTAGTTTGGGTTTCTCTCAAAGGTGCAATGGTCACAAAGAGCTTAATGTGTGACAGGTAACCAAAAGGTCTTTCAAGTTGAAACCTCCGCAAAGTATTTAAGGCCCAGTATTCTTCCCCCAGAAATGGCAATCGACAACTTGCAAAAACAAAAGAAGCTGGCACATACCAATATCCCAAAACAAAACCTATTGGGATTCTTTATATATAGAAAAGAGATGAAGGAAGTTATAAGGAGCAAGTATAAATTGTCAAAGGCTAGAGATATATCCGTGATGGCCAGCCACTGCTGGTTACTAGAACCTGAAAACGTTAAAGATGTGTTTATCAAGGCACAGAAAGAATTCATGGAAATGAAAAAGGGAATTTCGATATGTTAAATTGTGAATAATAAAAACTAATCTTATACTTCAAGTTTCAAGTATCTGTAAAGCTCCGCTACCAGATATAAAGATCCACAAACCACCACTTGGTTCTTGAAATCAGCCTTTTCAAATGCAAGTGAGATTTCTCCACATTCAACACACGATGGGTGTAATTCCACCAAATCTTGCGGATTAAAGCAAGAAATCCAACTCATCCCTGGGGGCTGTCTGAATTTTACTGGATACACCACATCGCCATCTTTCACCAAGATATCCAGCATTGCTTTTGGATCTTTGGTACTAGAGAATCCAACTATCCATGTAATGGGGCCAGATCGTACAGAATTGATATATTCACTTAATGCAAGAGCTCCACCAGCATTATGAGCGCCGTCCACAAGAATATCGCCATACTTTGTGCGAATCCTTTCCAATCTGCCAGCGATCCTTGCTTCTGCGACTCCTTTTATAACGGACTCTTCCTTAATCGGATACCCCAACGAATCAAGTATTTCAACAGTCTTTAACGCTGTGGCAATGTTTTCTAATTGATAGGATCCCAACATCCGCCTGGAAAGTTTGAACTCTGCGTTTCTGAACTTGCCAATAACCAATTCCCCTTCTGGTCTTGTTTTTTCCGTGAAATAAACTGGAGCATCGCAAATAGCCGCCTGTTCCTTGATTTCTGCGATTGCATCTTGATGCTGATTAGGGGCAACTACAACACTTGTGCCTTTCTTTATAATACCAGCCTTATGTCTAGCAATTTCTTTGATACTATTCCCAAGGAATTCTGTGTGATCCAAATCAATTTTACAAATAACTGAAACCAAAGCTGCATCAATTACATTAGTTGCGTCCAATAGCCCTCCAAGTCCAACTTCGATTACTGCAAAATCAACTTTTTCCTGCTGATACGCCATAAATGCGACTGCAGTTGTAATTTCAAAGGCAGATGCGTTAATTTGGTACTTGCTGTTGATATCGAGGACTTTTTGGCGAAGGGAGGAATACAACCCAAGATCAATTACTTTAGAGTTGATTTTGATTGCATCTCTCTCTTCTAATAGATGCGGGCTGTTGTAGATTGCAGTTTTGTACTGCTGCGACAATATTGAGCTGATAAATGTACTCGTGGATCCTTTCCCATTAGTTCCTGCTAAATGAATTGTTTTTAAATTCTTGTGCGGATTTCCTAGATATTTGAGGAGACTCAAAATTGATTCCAGTTTGAGTTCAATCATATCGTAAAATTTTTTGGTGGAAAACATTTGTTCAAATACAACAGATTTCCAGTAATAAATAGTTCATCCAAACACGTAGCATCTAGTTTGTGTTCAATAAGAGCGACTCTCCAAACTTGAATGAGGGAAAGCTTTCGTTGGCACATTTAGAATCAATTTCCTTCTGGATGGACAAACATGGTTCAACTATTAAATTTGTAAAAGAAACCAACCAGATTTATTAAAGGTAATTTGACAGCCACAAGAACCCTAGTGTTAATGCAATCTACCATCTCCATAGCCAGCCTTTTCTGTGACTGAGCACATGAATACCTCTATTGGCCGAGTGTTTTTGGAGACGGTATTCCCTTTTCCAGTGGTAGTGTTGAATAAACCCAAATGCGCACGTAGCTGATCTTCAGAAACAGCTCCTGGAATATCAATCTTATTTCCAAGTACCAGAATAGGAATGTGCGATAGATCCTCTAGTTTGAGAATTTCCTAGGTAAATATTGATATTACATCTAGTTCGGATTTGACTTCCTCAAACCTGCTAATGTCGGTACAATCGACAATGTAAACTATTCCGCCAACATCTGGATAGTAATCTTTCCATAATATGCGCGCTGTTGTTATTCTTATTTACCATTCCTATGGCCGCCCAAATCAAAGGTATTCAAAGTGATTTTTCCAATCGTGATTTCTTGAGAAGCTAATTTAGCGCTGGATTACTTGGGTTGTACGTTGGTGCAAAAGTCCCTATTCTGTTGAATTTCAGCAAGTGTAACAAAGTCGTTTTGCCGGCATTGTCCAACCCCAAGAATAATATCTTTGCAGATTTGTTGGCCCAGCCAAAGGAATATAAAATATCCCAAAACCAGTCAATGAAAAACATTGCAGTTTGGTTTTGTGCAAGTAGTTTTATATGTCTCTGTCGATGTCACCAATGTACGTGGCAATTTATGCGTTTCGTCTAATTACACGTAGCAGCCATTCCATTTAAGGATCTCTTGCCGATGGATTTGCAGCAATCTTGAAGACAAATCTTTCATTAAAGAACAAACTCTCGCAGTAGCATGGAAGATAAGTTTCACTAGTGCAAATACAAGCTGCATTCATCGTTTCGGGAATAAAAGACACTCAATGGCATACAACAATCACCGCCATGCACAACCACTACCAAGCTGTAATCCAATTAGCAAACCGACGATAATTAAACTAGGAAAAACATTTATTCAGTTCAAATAATTTGATAACCAAAGGAAACCTATCTTTAAGAGCACTATTACCATCCCCATATCCAGCCCTTTCTTTGACAGAGCACATGAATACTTCAATTGGACGTACATCTTTCAATGGTACTTTTCCTTTTCCAGTTGTGGTGTTGAATAATCCCAAATGAGCACGGAGTTCATCTTCAGAAACGGCACCAGCAACGTCAATCTTATTTCCAAGAATTAAAATAGGTACTTTAGATAAATCTTCAATTCTAAGCATTTCCTGGCATTAACGATAGTTACATCTAATTCTGCTTTTGCTTCTGGGAATCTTTGGCCGTCAGCACAATCAACAATATAAACAATACCACCTACATCGGGATAGTAATCTTTCCAGAGACGACGAGCTGCATTAGAAATATTCTACCATTTTGATGGCCTCCCAAGTCATATGTTGTTAGTCTAACGTTTCCAATTGTAAGTTCTTCAGACGCTGCATTTTAATTTACAATTTACTAGGGTGATAGGTTGGAGCCAAAGTTGCCAAACGATCATTCTTCAACATATGCAACAATGTGGTTTTACCAGCATTATCCAATCCCAAGAATAATATTTTCGCACTCTTATTTGCCAATCCTTGCGGTTATTTTTCTTGTTACCTAGCGATCCTAGCACATCCCAAAACCAGTTTACGAGAAACATTTGATGCTGTTTGTTGAAGAGGAAAAAGACAAGTGCTTTCACACTTCTGCGCCACGTTAATACTTACGTCAAATAACATGCAGAAAGTCTAAGAGTGCTTGGGGATTGCAGCAATAAGCGAAATTGTTGGAAGCGAATTGCAAACGCGAGACACCAAGCGGTTTGGATAACAAAATATCGTTCACTTGGAGGTGATTCAATGAAAGATCCGCAACCAATAATATTAACATTTTATTAAATATCATATGGCCAGCCTAGCCACCACCCATCAATATGGTTTTCTTCTTGGAAGTGCTTTACCTTTTGTTCAAATTCATATTGCTTTTCAACATGCTTGCCAACACGGATTTGATCATTGATCAGCATTTCAATATCTTGCCATTGAGTTAACGGGTTGGCGATTACGATGCGGAATGCATCTGTTCTGCGAGCGTTGAACATTACAGCTGTACGAGAAGTGAATGGATGCGGCTGGCCATCTTGCTTTCCACTTTGGATTTTCTGTATTCGCTGAACAAATTGATTCATTACTTCAAGGTCTTGTTCGGTAAATTCTTTTCCTCTAAGCCATGTTGGTACATATCTGTAAAGCAAGATATTTGTCTGTGGATTATGCAGGGTTTGGAACGCGCTAGTTGGATGCTCATCGAGTCTAACCGACATTTGCTTGACCAAAGTACAAGATCTTGTCATCAAAATGGACAGGCCCTCTTGGCCCAGCAAGTTCAACGAGGCATGAAGATACAAGGCATTTGCTGGTCGAGACCCTTCTAGTGTATACTTGCCTAGATCGGGAGAGTCATGCCTGATAACATATGCAGCAGTTTTGCGGATATATGCTGTGCTAGAAGGAGATTTAAGCAATAATATTCCTATTCCAAGCGGCGTGTAAAGTTGCTTGTGTCCATCAACAGTAATAGAATCCGCTTTATCAATTCCAGCCAGTTTTCTGCCGTGTTCATTGGAAAAGATTAAAGGCCCTCCCCAAGCAGCATCAATGTGAACGTGAATATCATTTTTGAAGCCAGCCTGGGTAATTTCATGAATAGGATCAATAGAGCCGCTAAATTAAAGATAAATACGTTTCAGTCGTCCCGGCAATGGCAACAATCGCAACAATCAAAATATTCTTGCTTTGGAATTCTTTGATTTTTTCAACCAGCAAATCCGTCCTCATCTGGTAATCTTCATTTGTAGGGATCAAACAAAGTCCATTTTCGCCCAACCCCAGCAAATCGGTCGCTTTCTTGAAAGAGTAGTGCATGAGCTCGCTTCCAATAATAACAGCACCATTGTATTTGTAGTGGTTCATTGCTTCCACTAATCCAGCCTTTGAAATACCAGGAAAGTCTCCGTCTGGTCCAAGGGCTTTGTTTCTGGCTATCCACATTGCAGTGATGTTGGCAACTGTGCCTCCAGAACACACAACTCCTAAAGAAACTGAAGGACACTGGGTGTAAGCGTCGTAGAAGTTTAAATCTCTAGAATAAAATGTATTGTGGAGCATCGCGATGGTCTGCCTTTCAAGTGCTGTGAACGTTGAAGCAGTTTCCACCTTGACAACATTTTGATTCAACGCAGTTAGTAGCTTGCTTAACGGTCTATGAAAGTACGGCAATGCAGCGGTCTAGATGAGTGGGATTTACCATATGTCCAATCATTTGTGGTGCTGCAGTTCTGGTAGATTTATCCACGAGATTCTCTTTCAATTCAAACAAATATTTGGATAATGATCTCGAGTCTGCAATAGGAACTTTGGTACTTTTAAAGTCTGGGATGTTACTTGCCCAATCCAATGCGTATATAGGAGATGGATCATTTAAAAACCCTGGGTTAATGAAACCATACTGGTAACCAAATTTGAAATATATCTGTCCAATAGCTCTTCTGATTGATTCGTCGCTACGAAATAATGTAATACAGAGTCTTGATCCCTATACGATTCTCGCCTTCCTTGCTTGTCAATTATTGAAGTAGCGGAATTTCTTCGCTTTGAAAAGTTCTGAATGGTTTCTGAAGTGCGGACATCCTTGATTTCAAACGGTTCTGCTTCAAACCCTTCGTCAAAAGTAATATTTTGGTCCATTGTTTTTGAAAATTTTTCTCCAACAGACCCATGATAACGGTAGGCCGAATGGAACAAAGGTCGTCCTTTAAGATGCCTGGAAGTCTACTAATCATGTATTTATTTTCAAATGCTTTGATAAAATTTCCTTGATTTCAACTTTGGAATTCGCCAGGTACGGATAGTAGATTTTCTCAATTCCATATTCCTGGATATGGTCAAAAAGCAAGTCATAGTAAAGACCAACATCGTCTGGCCCATGCGAATCGTCAGAAAGCGTGAAGCTGATCCCCTTTGAGATCATCACCTGCAATATATCTTTGATTGGATATGCAGACTTGAAAGCCTTCTTCCATCCTCTGGAATTTAATTCTACTAGTCCGCCATACGACTTGATGAAATCAATATTCCTATTAATTTTCCCCCAAACTTCTTTGGACAGCGGGAATTCGTGTCTGTACATTCTAACCAGATCAAAATGACCTAGTCTTAGAGTTAACTACCAATTATAAGCGGTTTCACATTGGTGAGCATGTCGTATTGGATGTCAAAGTACCTGAGGAATAATTGCTCTGTCCCGCCTAATTGCGCTTCAATTTTACAGTAGAATTCCGTGTCAAAGTCAATTGGAATTGTGTCTACGTGGTGTACACTACCAACCAGCAAGTCAAATTCATATCTTTGCTTCAACTTTTCCAGTTCCACTCCAGATGGAAGCCATTCAATCTCCATTCCGACTAGTATGTTTATAGGACATGTTTTCTGAATCTCTCTTGCTTCCTTGTAGAACTCATCGTACATTTTAAACAAATCCTTTCCAGCTTCTTCCGGATAAAGGTGCTGTTCATCTCGGGGCATGTGTTCAGTCAAACAAAATACTTTGAATCCCAGCTCAACAGCCCTCTGAACACAATCTTTTAACTCCCCATTAGCATGGCAGCAATATTGTCCTGAATGCGAATGGCAGGAAATCATTTGAAAAGTTGCCACTTGATTGTTTTAAACAAATGGAAAAGAGCGATTCTGAAGTTACTCTGCTGGAAAAGAAAGAAACAAAGGAGATTAATTTAGAAGACAAGGAGGAAAGCAGATTGATTTCAAATGCGAATGATAACTTGGACGAAACGCAGGAAATACCTCTCATTGGCACTGAAATTGAGGAATTGCAAGATATACCAATCAGCGATGGAAAACCTTCAGTAGAATATAAAGAATTTGTTTCGGCAGAGAAAGGAATACACTCTACCCCAAGCAAAAAAGCGTCCGAAATACTGCAAGATCTAGATGATCATTCGAAAGAGGATGATTTGGTCGTATTCCCAGGTAAGATGACAATGGCCAATGAACCGCTGGAAGAGCTGCGACTGGCTGAGGAAGAATCCAATCAAGTCGGCAAATGGTGGGGCCATGTGCTGTTAGGTTACTGCTTTCCCTCAAAAAGCTGATTTGTATTAATAAACCAACATTGTTTGATCTCAAGAGTACATTGTGGTGGGGCACATTTTATTACATAAGCAGGTTGATATCGTAAGCAAAAAACACGTGATGGTAACTCATTTTTCATATTAAACCGCATTGGAGAACAACCAGAGAAAGATTCAACAGACAAGGGTGTCGCAATAGCCCTTTGCATGCATTCCGGCTTGCCGTCCAAGATTAGACACTATTCTGATAATTCAAGATCGTGTTCAATTAACTGAAAAGCCACATAGCCTGACCACGTATAAATTCAACAGAAAAAAATTCGTCTTTACAAAATGGTTGCATTAAAGTACAAGGTTGCCGACATCACATTAGCTGACTTTGGTAAGATTGCCCTAACGCAAAGGTCGCAAAGAAATTGAAATCGCTGAAAACGAAATGCCTGGATTGATGCATTTGCGTGCAAAGTATGGCCCAACTAAACCATTGGCTGGTGCTCGTATTGCTGGATGTCTGCACATGACTATCCAAACTGCTGTTTTGATTGAAACTCTCGTCATCCTTGGTGCCGAAGTTACCTGGTCATCTTGCAACATTTTCTCCACCCAAGATCATGCTGCTGCTGCCATTGCCGCTGCTGGTATCCCAGTCTTTGCATGGAAAGGAGAAACCGACGAAGAATACATCTGGTGTATCGAACAACAATTGAAGGCATTCAAGGACGGAAAAGCCATGAACATGATTTTGGACGATGGTGGTGACTTGACTTCCCTTGTCCACGACAAGTACCCAGAGCTCTTGGCAGATGTCCGCGGTGTATCTGAAGAAACCACTACCGGTGTCCACCATCTTTACAAGATGCTCAAGGAAGGAAAACTCAAGATTCCAGCCATCAACGTTAACGACTCTGTTACCAAATCCAAATTCGATAACCTTTATGGTTGCCGTGAATCCTTGATTGACGGTATCAAGAGAGCCACCGATGTCATGATTGCTGGTAAAGTCTCTGTCGTTGCCGGTTACGGTGATGTCGGTAAAGGTTGTGCTTTCGCTCTCAAGGGTATGGGATCTAGAGTTTTGGTCACCGAAATCGACCCTATCAACGCATTGCAAGCTGCCATGGAAGGGTTCGAAGTCACCACCATGGAAGAAGCTGTCAAGGAAGCAAACATCTTTGTCACCACCACTGGTTGCCGTGATATCATCACTGGTGCTCACTTCCCATTGATGAAGGACGACGCTATCGTCTGTAACATTGGTCACTTTGACATTGAAATCGACGTCGCATGGTTGAAAGCCAATGCTGTCAAGAAGGTCAACATCAAGCCACAAGTTGACAGATTCGAAATGTCCTCTGGAAGACACATTATCCTTTTGGCTGAAGGTCGTTTAGTTAACTTGGGATGTGCTACTGGCCACCCATCCTTTGTCATGTCCAACTCCTTCACCAACCAAACTCTTGCACAAATCGCACTCTGGACCGATTCCAAGTCATACCCACTTGGAGTTCACTTGTTGCCAAAGAAGCTTGATGAAGAAGTCGCTGCTGCTCACTTGGAAAAGTTGGGTGTCAAACTTTCCAAATTGAACAAGACTCAAGAAGCTTACCTCGGTGTCCCAGTCGAAGGTCCATACAAGCCAGATCACTATCGTTATTAAGTTTAATAAAAGTTTCACCAATTTATTTTTGCCCAAATTTTTGGCCACACTTTTGACTTTGAAATCAACAAATGCAGGCGTGGGACCTTGTCTGCGAACTATATACCAAAGGTATAAAAGACCCATCACTGCTGTATAAGATTCAACATGATAAATGCAAAGCCAAATGCGCCGGAAATCCAAATTGCTTGAAATCGCTGGAATTCCATATTGACAATACAATTGACAAAATAGAACTGCGTTCAAATCCAGCGGGACTAAGGAATTACGGCGCGACATGCTATTTGAATTCCCTACTCCAGATTTGGTTCAACAATCTGAAATTCCGGATGGAAATCTTGTCTTGCTCCAAAAACAATGAAATCCTCAGGAGTATACAACAAATATTTGCCAACTTGTTGCTCACTAACCGCAAATATTATGAACCAGCAAAGTTCATTGAATTGATGAAGCTTGAAAAAGGAGTGCAACAGGATTGTCTGGAGTAAGTTTCATTAACCAAGGTTTTCCAAACTGCTGCTTTCGAGACTTCCTGTATCGGGGAATATATTTCAAGGCGAGATTGAATATGAAACACGCTGTTTAAAGTGCAACACTTGCTATTTTAAATCAACCCTGTTCCACGAATTACAGCTGGGAATCAAACCAAGCATCATGGAATGTATAAAAGAGTATTTTTCAAGTGCAGAGTTGACAAATGACAACAAGTATCTATGTCAGACGTGTAATGCGAAACAGAACGCTACTCGAACTCCAAAACTGACTTTACTCCCGCAATATTTGAATCTGGAAATTAACCGATTCGTGTATAATATGGCTACTTTGACGAGAGAGAAGCTTAATACGTCCATTAAGTTTGCCCAAGAACTCGATTTATCCTCATTATGCCAAAAAGATGCTGCTGTTTATGAGCTGGTTTCGATCTTGCTTCACAAAGGCAATACTGCACATTCTGGCCATTATATTACAAAAAACAAGGTGAATGACTGCTGGTATGTGTTTGACGATGAAAATGTATATTTGGACCTTAACTTTGAAAAAGAACTCCAGTCAGATTCGGTATATTCGCTCGTGTACAGAAAGAAAGGCAGCCCAGAATCTTCCGAGGAAGCGTGCATTCAACCTATGTCTCCTTCACTCAAAGAAGAAGTACTTGCTGATAATCAAGAGTTTTTAGCATTTATGAATTCTTCAAATTTAGAAATTCAACAGAAGAATGATGAAAATTCAAGGGTAGTTGAATTACTGGAACAGCTATTCCAAGTTTGGGAGCCGAAAACGGAAGGATGCTTTGTGTCGTTTGATTCTCTGAATGATGTTATGAAAGGACTCAAAGCCGCTATGCTCAATGGAGCTGGGGCAGAGCCTGGAGATAATGCGGGTTCGAGTGATAATCCAATTGTAATCGACAAAGATATCGACAGTGTGCAAGAAGTTGTGATTATAGAAGGCTTTGCCGAACCAATAACAGTACACGAGCCTAAATCTACCACCATTGCTAGAGAAGTTGGCGATTTGGATATCAAATGCAAACATAGCAGATTAGATCCATCTAAAATCCCAAATACCAAGAGAATTAGCCGCGAAGGTTTAGATACTTTAGGCAAGCTCAATATCACGGTAAATAGCTTTAGTGAAGATGACATATGCATGGAATGTTTCGATGCGCTCGTGAAATCAAAACTGCAAGATTACATTCACGGTATTGATTACACAAAGATGAAATCCCTCCCCAAGCAAAGCGGAGTCAGGTACTTTGTTTCATCTGAATGGTACAATGGTAACTTCAAACTAATTCAGAATGGAAAAAGAGAACTCCCAAGTTTGAGAATGGAGTTATTCCGTCTCCTCTTTCATCGCCGTATAGCGAGCACATCTATTGTTCGCATGGCAATAGATTGCCTGAGGCAATTAAATTCACAGCAATCGCGCAGAATGTATACAATATAATCAAGACGCGCTACAAAGTAACATTGCCCTCCAATGAACTCGAACCTTGTAACTTGTGCAATGTTAAAGATTTCAAGGAAAGGGTAGAGGATGAACAAAAACACCTTCGAAGATTACTAAAATCTAAATCAACATTCATTCAAAATGAAACATACTACCTGCTGCCCACGCCATTCCTGGTTGAATGGAGGCGGTTTATAAAGTCAAAGTCCAACCCTGCAAATTTCCTAGACACCACAAACCTGCTTTGTCAACATGAATTGTCATTGTACTTGCCAACAGATAACCACAACTTTTCAGAATTTATTTATGTGACTGCAGATGAATGGGAATACTTGCTAAGCAAATATCCGCTAATAGGCAAACCGATTATGCTATTAACTCAAGAAACAGACCCCAAAATATGCATAGAATGCCGTTTAGATCGCTTGTTAGATTACAAAACGGCAATCATTAACATTTACAAGCGAGGAGGAGACGATACTCCTGTAAAGAAAGGCACTAAAACAAGAGGTGGGGCCATGAAAAAGAAGAATCTGCGTTTAGATATCGATGCATTCACCACAGTTCAAGATTTGAAAGAAGAGGTAACTATTGGCTAAAATTAGCTCGCAGCGTATTATAAAGTGCCGGCATATTACCAGACTTTGTTTTTCAAAGGGAGAGAATTGGAGTCTAATGAAACAATGAAAGGAATCAAGATCTTGCCTGAAGAGCTGATTGAGGTAGAGATTTTCGAGCCAGATGAAGAGCTTTTATACCAACAAGAAGCAGAACTTGGCTTCTATGGCACCGCTCTGGGATAACTATTATTTGAATATATCACTAATTTTCCGTTTTTTCCAGCATCTCGCCAATCTGATTTACAAATGAGAAACATTTCTATATTTTCAGGAAAGTCGCATCCTCTGTTGGCTGAAAAGATTTGCAAGCAATTAGCGATCCCAGTCGGAAAATCAACCCTCTCCAAGTTCTCCAATCAAGAAACGAATATCTTTATCAACGAAACCGTCAGAGATGTAGATGTTTTCATTGTCCAATCTTCCTGCGATAACGTCAATGGTAACTACAGCTAATTGCAGATCACTTTATTGAGCTTCTCATTATGATTTCAGCATGCAGAACCGCAAGTGCACGTAAAATTACAGCAGTCATCCCGTGCTTCCCATACGCTCGTCAAACTGAAAATCCATTTGTTCAGGACGAAGGTAACTATCACTAAGGCAGAAGTTGAACCCCCAAAGAAGCCTTTACTTTCAAAGCCTTCCAAATTATCATCAGTTTCATTTATTACAGAAGCTAAAACTGTTATTGACACTGATGTACCTCAAGCACCGAGTCCAATTTCAGCTCAAACAAAGAGAAACCGAATTTCTTCGATCTCTACATCCCAGCCAGAAATTGCGGTTACAACTTTAACTGTTACAAAACCGGACAACAAGAAGGAAAATGGAGGATATAAGACTTGGAGCGCCAAACCAGGGACCCTAATTGCGAATATGTTGATGGCAGCAGGTACCTTTATTTAATCCAGGTTGTGATCACGTAATCACCATGGATCTTCACGACCCTCAATTCCAGGGTTACTTTGATATCCCAGTGGACAATCTATACAGCCATCCACTAATTATCAAGTATATCAAGGATAAAATCCCAAATTATCAAGACAGCGTTATAGTTTCACCAGATGCAGGAGGAGCTAAACGGTAATTTGTATTAATCCAGCGCAACTCAAATTGCAGATAAATTGAACATGGATTTTGCCTTAATCCACAAAGAAAAGAACCATCACGGACCAAGAGGCAGCACTATGATGCTTGTGGGCGAAGTAGAAAACAAGGATTGTATTATTATCGACGATATGAGTGACACTGCAGACACAATATGCTCTGCAGCACATAAACTTGTTGAAAAGGGGGCAACCAGCGTTGTTGCTATTATTACCCATGGGATTTTGTCTGGCGCTGCATTGGATAGAATCGAAAAGAGCCCTTTGAAGGAAGTCATTGTATCCAACACTGTGCCCCAAGAAGAGCATATGAAGAAATGCTCGAAAATTAGAGTGATGGATGTTACTATTATTTTTTCGGAAGCAATTAGACGTATTCACAATGGCGAGTCTGTCTCATTCCTACAGGATATTGTCCCATACTAAATACATTTCAATTCTTTATCCTTTGCTCTATAACCGTCTCAAATATTTGCGCGTGTCAGCCATCTCATTGCTGTTCACTATTCTAATCGCCACGGATTCGTCGGCAGCCATGAACTACAAACAAATTTCAGAGATCCCACAATATTTATTGTAATATGGCAATGTTACTCTGGCAAAAGCCAGGTTTCGCTTATTGGAAATGCTTTCCTCACTTTGTATTCAGCTCTATCGCTCAAGTGCACCAGCGATAAAATCAAGCAGGTGGAAATAAACAGCGCTGCAGAACCAAAAAACCAGAAAATAACAGGTATCGAAAAATAAAAGCATCGCTGTCCAAAAGTATAGAATCCTGCTCCTAAATTCAATAATGAGCTGATGTGGTCTGACGATTCGTACAAATCCTCTTGGCTTTCACTTTCTCTCATTTCTGCCATCGGTACGTTGATTGAAAACCCTACATGATTGAAATACCTAACTGCTTGAGTGAATGCCTAGAATTAACTTGAATTACGAAAAATGCAGAAAAGTTGCAGGTCAGCAAGGCAATACTCTTGATTCCAATATAAGGGTCGTTTATCATCATATCAAGCACAAAATTCGATTTGGCATCGTCCACCCTCGCCAATTGAGAAAGAAACGCCAAAAATCCGAATGAAATTGTGATGGCAACCGTTGCTAGAAAAGTTGCGCTGATGATCGAATTTCGTAGGGTCTGGACTGCTAGTATATCCCCGTTTTTCTTTTTTAGCATTTGTCTAACCCAAGCTGCCCGAACTTTGAATGTCCATCCAGTGATAAGGGTCTTGTTAGCAAATCTTACCTCTGGGGCATAAGTCAGCTTATAAATATAAACCAAATGATAAGCTACCAGCAGCACTCCAGATGTAATTGCCAGATACCAATCAATATCAATCATATTCGTTAGAGATCTTTCTGCTGTTTTTCTATCTCCCCAGCCACTTGATCAATCACGACATCTGACGATATTTCCAGCAAACATTCGATTCGGGACCTTGAAATTTGGATATTATTTGGTATTTGTGCAATATTTGCGAATAGGATATGGCTGGAGAGGTGTTGAATGGTTTCAAAGAAAAAAAGTACAACCAAGCAGGAATAATGAAAATTTGGAAAGATGATATACTGGATTGCAGCTCAAGGTGAGATGAATACAATTTATTCTTAAGCAGACAGCTTTCGGATATGCGAGATTCAATATGGCATAGGATATCCGATCACGCGCTGCTATCGTATTTAATCGCGAATTTCAATACCATAGCCCGTCAAACATGGGTTTATTCAGCTTTGTAGAGGATAAGGTAAAGAATTTCATGCAAACTTCTAACCTTCAATCCGTGCGCCAAATGAAAAACCAGAGGGACATGCAGTTGGCGCTGTCAATTGCAGGAACAAAAGATTTGCTAAAGTTCATTTCTGGAGGAGTCTCTGCCGTTATCGTGTTAGGGCTTTTAGCTAGAACAAGAGGAAAACATCTTCCAGTAGCTGCGGTCCCAGGGACTATCATTCCGTTAGTAATTGCATATCAAGCGGATATGGTGTATGGAACCAAGAGTAACTAAAACTAATTCAGTGAATCGTATCTACTACGACGCACTTGAAATTAAAAAGCAAGAAGGATGGTGGTTTAATGAATTGATGGATTTACCACCTTTAATGAAGCCAGTCTACAGACGGCTGATGGACAAGCAAAATGAAGAATTGAAACGCGCTGGCTATCCCCCAGCCGACGAATGGGCAAAATAAAGTGAATAATTTATTAAACTGGCAATGTGTTGGGTTTGATTATTTTCTTGTGTTTAAACGAGCCCATTGCCAGCCTACATTCTGCAGAATCACTAACATGGATTAGGAATAAGAGGAGAACCACAGATGCAAATAGCGGCGTTGCTCCAAAGAACCAAAATATTACAGGGATTGAGAAATAGAAACAGCGCAGTCCTAGCGTGTAAAATCTAGCACCCAGGTTAAGCAAAGAAGTAACATGACAGGTACTAGTCGTCAGTTAAAGCTTTACCTTTCATAAAAATATTCTTCTTGATCTGCTTCTGTCTGTAGATCGATCATCGGGATATTAATTGCATATCCAACGTGATTGAAATATCTGATCGCTTGCGTAAAAGACTATGGTTAATACTAGCGTACGAAAAAAGAACTAAAGTTGCAAATCAGCAAAATCATGGATTTGGTTCCAATATGCGGATCATTCATCATATTCGTAAGTAAAACGTTTGTGGTCGGGTCGACTATTCGAGCAAGCTGCGCGAGAAAAGCCAAAAACCCGAAAGAGATCGTTACAGCAACGGAAGCCAAAAATGTAGCTCCTAGGATCCAATTACGAAGAGTCTGGACAGCCAGGATATCACCACCTTTTTTCTTTAGGATTTCACGAACCCATGCTCCTCTAACTTTAGCAGTCCAGCCAGCTATTACGTTCGTTGGTCGGTAGAGCAGATTCCACAAGAACCATACATGATATCCCACCAATAGCGCTCCAGAAGAGACTGTTAATATCAGCTCTGAATCCATTTGGAAAGTTTTTTGTTCATGTGACTTACCCCTCACTTGCCGCACCGTCTTTGATTCCAAATTGTATTGTAAAGACTGAATACAGTAAAACTGCATAAAGCACTAGTTTCTGCGCAGATTAAACGCCAAACGCATATATTATTTTGTATGCTCTAGAATGGGAAACGTAATTACCAACCAGAATCATATTTGAATTAGAATTTATTAATCACGTCCAACAAGGTTCATTGCCAACTCATAAGCTGCAAAAGTAGCACCATTCGCTGGACCAGCACGAAGCATACACGCCAGGAAACCTATGTTAAAGCCAAATACCTCTATAAAACCCAGCAACTCCTTCGACTGCAAATGTTTTTCTAAAGCAGTCCATAGTTGACTTGTATTTTGCAGTATTCTTGTCGAACGAATCAGTTTGAAGCTTGGATTTTACAACATCAATCGGATAAATCATAATCCATAGGACGTAGCCAGAAAGTGCACCATAGGTGAGTTGCTTGATTGGAGATACTTGGCTTCTAGTGATTCCTTCCTTTTCCATTGTCTACATTAGTATTAAATACTTTCTTGATCAAATATTCATAGACCATGAAATAAATACCATATCCGTGGAATTCACGCAATAATGTAATCATTTGTCCCTTGTAAATCGAGCTCCATCCGTATTGCTGAGAAGTCTTTTTGATAAAATCCCAAGGCCCGCTGAAACCTCCTCCAGTTTGAACTTGCAATCTGGTACGGACATGCTCCATAGGCCCAGACACAACAGAGTTACAGATACCTGAAAAGGCACCGGCTAAATAAAGCTGGCCCAAAGACAAGTCTTTTCCAAGGAATCTCTTTGCACTTTCCAAAGCACTGAATTGAATTGCAACACAAACACCAGCACCTAGTAATGGAGTCAAAGTGCCTTTATATAAGCCTAAGAATCCTTCATTTTTAACAGTCTTTTTTACGCAATCAGCTACTCCCGTGTACAATGGATTTTCTCGTGATTGTGTTTGAAGTCTGACTTTAACTGTATCAAACGGCTGTCCAGTAAGCACCTGCGCTACTCCTCCAATACTTCCAGCAAATAATTCCTTAATTGTCTGGGTTGAGCTATGCTTTTTTTCCTCTCCCATTTTTTTTGAAAAAAAAACTGATAGACTGATCAAATCCTACTTTTCTGTAGAAAAGATTGGTCGAGTTGCATGTTAAATTGAGGAATGGCGGTACCACATATTGTAAGCAATACACAGTCGCTTGAATCTAAATATTAAATCGGCAAATCCCGCACGATGCTAAGCTGTATTCAACCACCTTATTCTGCAAATTTCATTCGTCAAACGATGAACTGCAGCTTCGTCATAGATGAACAAACTGTAGCCAAAAACACGCAGCCGCCTCAAAAAGTTTGAAAAATATGAAGTCCTCCTTTGAATTTCCACCACGGGACAGGTCATTCGAACAGAAAAACGAGTCTGCAACAGACTCTGCAATCCAAAGAGAAATAATAGAGCATGCGTTTTGCGAATTTGTCAAAGTATCCGAAGTGAAAATCGCTTCTATGCAATATCTAGGGTTGGATGCGAACGAAGATTTATCCAAGCCAATGAGATTGGGTTCAGATGCAGAGTTTGACGCAAAAGTATTTGCTTTGGCTGCAATCGCCAAGCATTGTCCAAAATTATTAATCGACAGCGTAATGTTATGGAGAAGTACGAGAAATAAAAAGCAGGAGCCTGTACCGGAACAAATGTAAATCGACGTTAAAGTAGACGAGCATTATACCCCATTCTTGGTTCAACAGACTTGGAAAGCAGGATAAAAAAACGGAATAGCTTACTTTCAAATTTCATACTCTGTCGAATATTAACTCAAATCTTACTCAGCTTAAATGGAAAAGTCCTCAGTAATGAGCTGGGAAAGAAACTGGAAGATTTGATATTTGGGCAGATAAAGCCAGCAGATGCGTGAGTTTAATTTAACCAAGTGAAACTGTAGCAAGAAACCTTAGTGTAAATGCGCATGTGAATTGGTTTTCAGAATTGCTGGGAGTGTTATCGCACACAAGATTCTCGACAATATCCGACAGATTGCTTTCAGAAATCAAGGAAGTGAAGGGGGTAGATAGGGTCAGCGAAATGAATCTGGAGTTAAAAATTAGATGCACGCACTATTTAAAGTTGAAAGTAAGCCGAAACTTACCAAGATTTATCCAATGGCTGCGTTGGAAGAAGCTGCCGATTTTCTCCAAGGTCTCGCAGAGTTATTCCAAAATGCAAACAGTATGAAAATCAAGATTGCATTTTGTTATCTTTTCAATCAACTACTGGAACCTATAGCAAAAGTTGCTGATGCTGAAGTCAACTTGCCAGTCTGGCAGAAAACCATTGAATCAATCTCCCCTAGAGTCATGCGAATGGTAAGCAAGGCAAAGAACTTGAACGTCGCGCTCCCCTTGCTTACTACATTGTTTTGCGTCTCCAAGAAAGAATACTTTTTAAAACACTGGCCGCAATTGATTGAAATTTTAACCTCCAAATTCAAAGACAAGCAGCTAAAATCGATTGCGCTAACTTCGTTTTCAAGATTGGTGTGGGTAATTTGTATTTGAACAAGGTATATCTTTTCAGATGTTTTGAGTCACCGTCATCAGTCGTACAAAAAAGAATCGACTATTTCACAAAAATTCTATTTCCTAGTCGATTTACTCTGATGCCCAGTGAATGTGACTTTGATATTTTTGTCCGTATCGTATACTTTATGCTGGTAAAGTATCCAGAATATGGCAACGAAAATGTTATTTTGCATTTGTTGAAATCAGATGTAAATACAAAACTGTCGCAAGAGGATTCGTTTTCAATGTCTAAATCCGATAATTCACACCATACGGTGGATTTACCCAACGCTGAAAGAATGCTGATCGCTTTTAGAGCTTTCTTACTGATCCTTAGAGATGTTGAATCCAGTTTGGGAGAAATCTCTGCCGATGGCAAGTATGTGAAAACAGCAGGAACTGTTTCTGCAGTTCATTCAAACTCTGGGCTTGTGCTCGTTGAAGGCAAGTTGAATCTCGTTTCGCCTCGATTCCCAGATAATTTTAATATTGTGTCGTATTCAATCGAAACTTTGGAGATGATCGGAACTAGAGAACTTCCAAGTAAAAATATCACAGCTAATTGTGAAATCAACGGACCAATAACTGCAGATTTGAATGCAAGAATGGGGACAAGTATGAGGGAAACGTTGGATCTGATTAATGAATATGCTGGCAGCGCTTTCTTTATTTTAGATTCGGCGGTTGGCCATCTCCTATGTCAAGAGCACAACACTCAGCAAATTGCAAGTCCGCCGGTTAACAATGCGCAATTCCTTACAAATTCCAACACTCAGCTATCTTCCACTGCGTCATTCGGGGGAGGGACTACCTTTGGATCGACATCGACGTTTAACCCAACCGGCTCGTTCAATGGAACCCAATCTTATATGAATACCAGCGCGACCTACATCGGCGTCAGCTCCTCTCCCAACATCTCTTTTACAAATCGGCCTAGAAACACTGTGGTGGACGCTTTGAATAATTTCACTGGGATTACTACCAAGCCAGAGGCATTTGGAAACGAAGTGCTGCTTGAAGCAAAGTCTAGCGATTACCATGAAGCGACTTATATCCGATTACTTCAAGTTATCATTGATAGTATCCCGCGATTTCAGCCTTCGGGCATCACTGCTGGAAAGTTGGTAGAGATGGTCGCCAAATACGTTTTGCATGGCGATAGCATGCTCCAGCAATCTGCGATTAAAATGTTAAATAGGGTCTCGGTGGTGAAAAGAAAGGAACTGGCAGACAATTATTGGCAGTTTAACAACCAGGAATCTGTGGTGTCTTCAGTGATACGCATAACATCCAAGACTGTCCAAAGCACGCTGGTTGAAAACTATGAAAAGTTGTGGCCCAACAAGGATAACTTGGATTCAAACTACACCACCTTTGCAAATACGTATTTGGGATTGCTCGATATTTGGATAAATGAAATAAAGTCCAATCCTGAAAATTGTCCGGAAATTGGGAATCCCATCAAAATTGTAAAGGATATTGAATCAATTGGGCTATTCTTTTTATGTGGGGTATCGCCGACAATCAGGGAGCATGGGATAAGGATATTAAAAACTGCATTGGAATTTAACAAAAAGTTGGAAAGCAAAAACGGCAAAACCAATACTTTATCTTCAATTCAGCACAGCCCACACAACTTGGACTCAAAAGATCGTCTTTCTACTTTCCAGGGGGGAAATAGAGCATCTATTTACAAGAAATATTCAATGTTGTCCTTTGATAATTTTGCACCGACTGACCGGCCGTTTGTTTCAATAGTTGATATTTTGGTTGATCAGGGCATTAAGCTTGTCCGCGATAATTATTTCGACCCAATGGACCTGGCCAGTACTCGTTTAGAGTTGGATGAAAACATTACCCAAAGAAAAGAGCATCAAACAAAGCTGTTTGCAATGGAGCATCCACTGCTGGAAGTAGCGGTTTCCGATGATCCTAGAGATGTTTCGCTATGGACTAGGTGTTACCCCGATTTGATCAAAATATTGCTGCAATATGGAAGTGTGGACACATTAAAGAATTGTTTTTACGATGTTTGGAAATACTTGGAAGCCATCCATCCAATACTTACTTCGATATCTTCTGAAACAATGCTAGTAAGAACAAAATCGCTGCCGTCAATGAAAAAAATAGAAAAGGGTAGTGCCATTTCCGCCGCAACTACGATTGACAATCTTGTCGAACAGTGGAGATTCTTCCTTGTATTTGCCTATAAATGTATCCAAGTGACAGGAGAGCAGTCAGCCAATTCAGACAGTGCTCTCACCCCATTCGCTGTCCGTTCGACAAGCGAACTCAACAAGAATATTATCCCTTTTCTATCCAGCGAAAAGTATGAAATACGAAAAGCAGCAGTGATTGCAATGGGATCTATGCAGCCTGCTGGGTACGAAACATTCCTTAATGACATACAGCCGTATTTGCAAGTTGTTATAAAGCATTCACAAAACCCTTCCAGAAAGCTCTCTCCTAAAGATGCGGGGATAGAAAGGATGCGTACTGAATTACCACATTTGCTGTCTTTTATTGCCTCCTTCCCAATTGAAGATTCTCTTAGAAGCTACAAAAACATGAATCCAATAGTTGAATTTATCCGATCCATGTATACTTTTCTCTCCGATGCAGAAGTTCAACTAGATTGGAGACACCAAATTACAAGATACTATTACTGTGCGTTTGTAGAAAGGTTTTACAAATTCCTCTCTCAGGTGCTCAGTAAAAGGGAAAATGAAAATGTAGAGCAATATTTCCCTTTCAAGTTGCGGCTCGAACTATTTACTCTCTTTGAATCCTGGAGTGGCCATGGGGTTGAATCCGAAAAATCCCGTCAAAGAGAAGCAAACATGATTGGAAATGTGCTAGATAACATCAAAGATATCAATGAAAGGGCCACATTGGGAAATAAGATGGAAGTTTATCGTAGGTCAGTGCAACTAGTCTCGCTGAAGGCTTTGGCGGTCCTATGCAAAGGGCCATTGACACATGCTTCTGAACCCAACTTGGCATTCGATATCAACAGACTTATTAGCTTAATCAACTCGTTGCTTGAATCCCCATTACCCCGATACAATTTAATTGGCAGGTCGGCAATAGAAAATATTCTTGCTTTTAACCAAACTTCTGAAGACTTATTTGAACGAATTGTTCAAAACTCGTACACCACTTCCGAAGATTCTTCAAGAGCAGCAAGTATCACTGTCGGGAACTTTTTAGCGCTGGTTGATTTGATATCAAAACAAGATAACTGGAAACACTCGCACGCCAAAATAGTGTGTCTAGCGATATTCCACATTGCCAGTGACGACTTGGTGCTTCGAAGAGGAGCATCAAGACTGCTTCATGCCATAGACCAAAAGATTTTCGGTTTAACTGTAAACAACTTTTCTTTTACAGAAGATGTAATCGAGTGGTATAAAAACTCTCCAGTAGAAGAGGAGCTGGAAGACAATGGTATTGCGGATGAATTGGCAGAAAATGATGGCGAAACCCCATCCGATTTGGCAGATCAGCATTATTCCTTTGAGGCTTCCACCATTACCAGTACCTTGCCTACAATATACAAGAATGCTCAAAGAGCGGTATCTCAAAGACTTGCATCAGAACACCCGGAATTGACGAACGAGGTAGATATTGCTAATGCGAGATATTCTCTGAGCTTATTTACAGAATTCATACAATAGGTAACAAACCCGTAAGTCCTAAATGTTCAGACTTACTGAGGGCTATAGAGCCTTGGCTGAAAAATGTTACTCTGATTGGAGATTTTTCTTGTCAAGTTCCAGAGGATGGAAACTTTATCGCACCAGAAGGACAACATATTTCTTGGACAATAGTTCACAACTTATTTTATCTCAGTATCAGATTTGGAGGCGTATTTGGCCCAGAAATAGAGAAATTATGGAAAGTTGTAGTAGAATGTGACAAGGAAAAGTCGACTGAGGATTCGTTGAAAAGAAGAGTTGAGATTATTATTGATATCATAATTTACATTGCAATTATTACCCAAAATCCAAATGCAATGGAAATCGCCAAAACAGTCGGAGTATATATCTGCAGAACGGAAGCCCGACCAATATTTTTGGAAGCAATAATTTCAAGGCTTTTGCCAAAAAGCATCATGCAACCTCCCGACATTTTATTGAATCAGATCACTGTAGCCAAATTTAAAACGGCACAGTCGATGTTTATTGCAGACATGGATTCAGTGTTGACGAAATTTGCTGGAAGAGCCCGCTATTCTGTCGGCCACATAGCAATCAGTTTATTGGTAGATGTCAGTATTGAAATTGAAAAGTTTGCTATTACTTCTCATCTGCCTCTGCTGCTGTCTTTCATTTTTGTTCAGCTTGATGGCAATGCCATGAAGTGTGAAGATTTACGAATGCTATTGGTAAACTTGATTCAAGCTGTATGTGCTGGGGAGCCTGCACAGAAAGATAGCATTGATGCAACATTGGCAGCACTCAGTCTAAAGGTAAATAATGCTAATTTGAGGAAGGGAAAAAAGCCTGGAAATATGAAGACCCTTCCGCAGACAGTTTTGAATTGCAGAGTTCAGACCAAATGTGCGCACTTGCTATGGAAATTGTTGATATCTTTATCCCATATTCTCCAAATTTGCTGAATGAATGGTGCGAAACTTTGTTAATCTGGGGAACCCACTGTCCTGGTAATCATATTGCATGCAGATCTTTGCAGATATTCCGTAGCCTAAATCCAACCATCACTGATAGAATGCTGTCGCAACTGCTCCACTGTCTTTCTTTTTCAATGTCAGATGTTACGGCTGGCATTCAAAGCTTTGCGATAGACATTCTCCTTGCACTAAATGTGGTGTTAAAAGGGCTTTCTAGGTCTGAGATTATGGAATACCCCCAGCTGTTTTGGACAAACATTGCCATACTCAGTTCTGTTCATGAATGGGAGTATAATGAAGGGCTAAAACTGTTTGACTTGCTGACAGAAAAATACGACTTTACCAAACGATCAGTGGTTGAGAACTTGCTAAAAAACAAGCCGTCAAAATGGTCGCCAGAGTTTGATGGTGTTCTATCTTTATTGATACGAGGAATGCAGTCCAGCAAAACTGAAACAGCCGCCTTGGACTTGATGAACAAAATTGTAGCAACTATAGACAAATCTATTTTGGATGTGCATCCGTACAGTTTTATGATTGTCGCAATATCCAATTTTCCAAAATTGCTCAATCTGTTCAATACTTTGGGAAGTCCGCTGGAGCCGGATATAGTGTTTTCCGATAGCTGCTTACAAAGAGCAGATAAGCTGGCTCAAGCGGCAACAGCGACGGGCAACGAGCAGTTTGCACACTTTTACAATGCAATAGCAAACCTCCGGTTCAAGACAGCAGAAGATTGCACTCTTCAATTTGTCAAAATCCTGAGGGAAACCTTCCCTAAATACCTTTGGAATGCTGTGAAATTTTCAATATCTCTATTGACCAACACTACACCGTATTATCAAAAAGGGTTGTTGCAGATGCTTGAAGGACTAGTGCAAGAGGTTTCACTCGTTTCGCTGCCTCAAGATATGCTGCTGGACCACAAAAATAACTGGTTGCAGCCATTGATGGAATTATTGGATACGCAGTTCGCAGCCGAGACTTCAAATGTTATAGACATACTGCTGTCCGGAAGAACCAAGGCAGCGGAGCCGGATATTGCGCAAGCAGTGGGAGGTGCCCAAACAATGTATTCACATTTCAAGCAAGGAAACATAGCTGCATCTGCATTGTATACTTCTACAGGCTGGAATCTTGGTGTAGATCAATCTGTCACGATCGATATTGCAAAGAAACGAATGATTAGTGTCGTAAAGTCCTGTTCGAGTTCATTGCATCCAAAACGCAATTTGGAATATTTAAGGAAGCCAGCGCCATCTACAACAATATTGGATCTGAAGGAGCTTGGGAAAGGGTTTGAGGAGCTGGAAGCATTCTTTAGAAGAAAGATCAATTGATCTTAATATATTAATTTCTGGTCCATTTCGATTTGGCATTTGCAGTTAGTATGGTAAGATGTGGTCTGCGATGTTGATTCCCTTTGAAGACGACAATGCACTTTAAAATTGCAATCTTGCCTGCTATATTTAAAGTGACAAAAAACGGCAACGCGGAATTTCATCCAATATATACCCGGGTTTAATTCCTGAATGGATCGCTTATCAATTGCGATCCATTGGTTCAAAATCCCATACAATTATTTTTTAATATCCAGATATGCCAGTTCTTAATTTTTATAGTCAATGCACTGCAGGGAAAAATAAAGCATGGAGATTAAATATTCCTAAAAACTGGGATTGAAATAGCCAAACCCAATCACGAGCGATTGTTGCGTTTCATATTATCCTGCTTCTACCTTGGTACTGTTGAAATTTTTATCCAAAACCAACGAATGGAAACGTTTGCTTCCTGAAAGTGGCTTGGAATTTTAATCCAACTGCAAAAAGTATAAAAGCAACTTCTAAACTCACAATAGACAAATGTTGACAGCCTTTTCTCCAAAGTTAAAGATCTGCTGTATTGGTGCCGGATACGTAGGTAATTTTTCCACTTAAGAAGGCGGCCCTTCCTGTGCAGTAATTGCATATAAATGTCCTGACATTCAAGTAACGATTGTGGATATCAATCAGCAAAGAATCGACGAATGGAATTCAGACAATTTACCAGTTTACGAGCCAGGTTTGGATGAAATTGTGTTTGCTTGCAGAGGAAAGAATCTTTTCTTTTCCAGCGACGTTGATTTCCATATAAACCAAGCAGATTTAATCTTTGTTTCTGTAAATACTCCAACAAAAAAGTCTGGATTAGGAGCGGGATTTGCGTCTGACTTGGCATACTTGGAAAGTGCTACTAGAAGAATTGCAAAGGTAGCTACATCTTCAAAGATTGTTATTGAAAAGTCTACTGTTCCTTGCAAGACTGCCGAGAGTATGCGTGCTATATTAGATGCCAACAGCAATGATCTAATACGTTTTGATATTTTATCGAACCCAGAATTTCTAGCAGAAGGAACAGCGATCAACGATTTATTGTATCCTGACAGAGTATTGATTGGTTCTCTCACTACTCCAGAGGGTCTTCATGCTAGATCTGTACTCGCCTCAGTGTACGAACACTGGGTACCAAAGGAAAAGATTATCACAGCAAACCTGTGGTCTTCTGAATTATCTAAATTGGCAGCCAACGCTCTATTAGCCCAAAGAATATCATCAATTAACTCATTATCTGCAATCTGTGAAGCTACTGGCGCTGATGTCGATGAAGTCGCATATGCTTGTGGACTCGACAGCAGAATTGGACCGAAATTCTTGAAAGCCAGTGTAGGCTTTGGTGGTTCATGCTTCCAAAAAGATATCCTGAATTTGGTTTATCTCTCCGAATCTTTGAATCTGCCTGAAGTTGCGGCATACTGGAACCAAGTAGTAATTATGAATGAATACCAAAAAGAAAGATTTACAACTAGAGTTATTAAATCATTATTCAACACAATTACCAACAAGAACCTGGCAATCTTTGGATTTGCGTTCAAAAAGAACACTGGCGATACCAGAGAGTCTGCTGCAATCACTTTGATCAAATACTTTTTAAGGGAAAATGCAAACGTAAGGATTTACGATCCTAAAGTGCCAAAAGAACAAATTGTGCGTGACTTGACCGATCCAGAGGTAGCCAGTAAAGAACAATGTAAGTAAATTGCTAATAATAGTCAAACAGAGAGTGAAAATGTTTGACTGCCCTTACGAAGCTGCCAAGGGCACAGATGCGATTATAATTGTTACTGAATGGGACGAATTCAAGACTTTGGATTACAAGAAGGTGTATGATGACATGAACAAGCCAGCGTTCATGTTTGACGGCCGTTCTATAGTTGATTATAATGTTTTAAAGAAGATTGGATTTAAAGTAAGCGTGGTAGGAAAAGCAATCTAGTTCATCCGCTAATACATTGATTTTGTTTAATTGAATAGCGTCTTTGAGTCATAGCGATCCATTGCCAATCACATGTCAAAAATGACAGGGTGCACTCATAGTGACTCAGTAAACAATTCAATCCAGAACTCCAAATACAAATCCAGTTTGATTATAATCTCACCATAGTGACATAATGTGATTGTATTAAAAACAAAAAAAGGACCAAATCCTCTAATTCTTGTAACCACGAGAAGCACGACGACCACGAGCACGTTCTTGTTTGCGTCCCTTGGATCTGACAAAAGGCCTATGGTTAATAAATCATCCTACTTTGCATGGGAACCTGGTTTACCTGGGGTACCAAAGTGTTTGACAGCTTCACGGTTGTTCTTTGGTCCACGTAACAATACAGTTCCTTTTCCTAATGGTGAACGAAGTGCAAGTTGATCAAAAGTCAAAATTTCACCTCCTGCTTTCAAAATTCTAGCACGAGCAGTCTTGGTAACACGGAGGGCTGCAACAGTCATCTTTGGGACTTCAAGCAAACGGTCATCATCTGTAACAGTTCCAACTAATACTGCAATCTTGTCTTCCTTTCCTTCGAGGTATTTTACGAGGCGAGCAATAGAAAGTGGTGGTCTATTAACTTTGGACATAAACAAACGCTTAAGAACGGTTGCATTGAATTTAGAATTAGTTCTTCTAGCCAAGAAACGGTAAAGTTTAACTAAAAGTCTCAAGTAAACGTCTTGAGATTTTGGTTCTGAACGATTGCGGATCTTGACGTGATGCTTGGTTGCTAAATCTACACCCTAATTGTTAGTTCTGTCCGGATATTTTTTGTATCGCTGTTCCTTACCATTTGAAAGTGAAGTTGTACTGTCATTGAAACACTCAAAAAAAACCATCTAAGCCACATTTCGGAGAAAAAATTGTTTTGACCAATCAAATTTGCAATGTGTTTTGCAGACCAGCCCTAGCCCTCCTGTTGCATTTTGAGATAGGGTTTGTCCAGGTTCGATGAATCTTAATTCCAGTGTGCCATTCAAGTTGTTGTGAGGCTCTTCATAAAACACTCGGCGACTTGAGAGCAATCGCGTGAGAATTGTCACTGCATAGTGGAAAGAGCATCAATTGCGCGAGATAATGTTTTATTTCTTGTAATACCCAACCAGCGCATCTAAAAATTCGGATCCGCCAAGTTCGCCCAGCTCCATCACAAGATTTCTATAGGGTTTCAAGTCTACTTTCCTTTCGTGCATTTCATCAACCAACTCTAGCGCAGATACATAATCTCCACTTACCCTGCAGCATTCCAGCAGCAAATCGTAGTTATCACTGGTATCTCTCTTGAATTCTTTTATAGCATGCAAAGCTAATCGTTTATCTGTAGTTGATATCTGTAATACCATTCTGTAAATATCCTTGTTTAATGGTATATTTGAACTTTCCATATCTAATATTCGCTGAAACGCCTGTTGGTAGTGTCCAAGCACCAGTAACGATTCGATTAAACTGTAAAGTGATTGGTATGAGTGTGTTTTGTTGTTTGATACCAAATATTCTTCGATTTTGAATATAAAACTCTTGTCTTTGTTTTTAGGGTTCTTGCAGCTTGAGAATAATAGTGCAAACGATTCACTGGTAGACGGTATTCCCGATCGTTCCATTGATCTGAATATCTCCCAGCATTTGACTTGGGGATCGATTTCAGGTTCCTGACTTGCTGGCGTGTTTTCAGTCGGTAAACATTGCACATTGCCATTCCCAACTTCTTGAATTAGTAAATTGAAAATGTCTCGATCAGGCAGGAACCCGGTACGCAAATAGCTGTTAAACAATTCAACAACTGCATTTAAATCCATCTTTCCAGCATCTTTTAGCAGTAGAGCCAGTTTGATTTTGTTATTTAACGATTCATCATCTCTCTCATTAACTTGCAGCAATGCGGAACCTTCCAGCGTATTTTTATCCATGTTTGCATAATTTTTTACCAGATACTCTAGTTTCTTGCTGGAATAAATATTGTAAATTGATTTCTTGAATTCGTCCTGATTGATAAACAAATACGGCAGTAACAGTTTCGACAATTCTTGGAATAGAATATACTCTTCTTTTTGTGCAAGAGTAAAAATTTCAATGATTAATATTTCTGTTGTTCTTTGCAAGCGTGGATCCCAATTCATTGCATTCAAGTCATTCATCGTATCATTCAGGTTTGAAACGAGATCCGATAGCACCAGTGTTCTGGATAATAGCCGGAACCTGGTGTACTCTAATTTATCTGCATATGTAGTCAAGATTTGTTGAGACAGCTGTGTGATTTGTGCTTTGGTAGCAGTGGATTTATTCAACTACATTAATATTGGACTACTATCAGCGAACAAGTAATTTTTCCTATAGAATCATTTGGACCAGCTAAAATTTTAAATGTTTCTCTGGATAATTTTTCATCTTTCGAGTTGATTAATGTTTCGCTGATTTGAAAGTAATGACTAGAGGTAAGGAGATGCTGGTTTTTCTTTATGTTTCTAATGTATTTCTTCAAAGAAGCCATATGATTAGCAATTGGGAAATTTTTTTGAGTTGGATTTTGTTGCTGGAAGAGGTGAATAGAGATCCATATTCACTGTGTCTGCTAAAAAAGATTCTTTATTATTTCACGGTAGTCCTGTTCAATCTTGTCGTAGGTCTGTTCAAGGGCATTCAATCGATCTCCAAACTCCATCCCTTCCAATACCTCCTTGTTCTTTTTATATAGCCGCTTCTTTACAAATATGCGGTACTGCTTAACCTGTCTTGCATCCCATCTATCTACTCTTTTCAAAAACAGTATTTCAACACACCTAATGGCTTGGCGCTGATATTAATAAACAGTACCTCGCACAAGTGGAATTGCTTCATTAGTCCTTTTAGATCGTTTCTAGCAAATGACTTTGGCGTGACATCCTTTAATGCCTCGTGTTCTAGTAGCATTTGCACATCTTGTTTATCTCTCATATCTTGAAAGGAGTCGTTAGGGTCTTCGACAGTGATATCCACCACACTTGGATTGCTGCTGAATGTTTCATACAAGTACTTGTATAAAGTCTTTCCATGGCCCTGTCCCTGATGTGGAGGTAGTATCAAGAATTGGCTGAGTTAAAAATATTCACCTTATCCGCATCCTGATCTTGTCTGGAAAATGATAAAAAGGATAATAGGTGCAGTATCCAACCAGAGAAACATTACCCTCCCGCTTGAATATTAGAATGCACTGCCATCTATCATCTGGTTCGATAAATGTAGATCCCTCTATAAACCAGAGCAAAAACAACTGTAATCGGGAATGGTAATCCTGAAAGCGCTTGGTTTCAAAGTCGCACTTGTAATATTCATAAACTGTAGAGTCTATTCTATATTCATGGATCTTTTCTCCAATTGGTTTGAACTTTTCATTCCTGAGTTTGCTTGCAAATTCATCGCAATTAAACAGGGTTTCTTGGTTAGTATTGGGTTGCCTTTTGGAATGTATGGTTTTAGGATTTTCAGTATATCCTGTGGTTTTGCTCCTTCCCTAATTTGAGATGAAGATGAAATTGATAAATATGGAATGAGTGATCCTGACGAATAGTATAGTTTGATTTTTAGATCCTTGTATCCAAATACATGCTCTTCATCTCCGAATACAGGGTAAGTGAATTGCGGGTGGAATTCTACTGGCTGCTCAATGGTTTCTGGATTAACTGCATTAGTTTAATTAGCTTACCTAGTATTAACAGAGTATACCCAGTGATAGACAAAGCGCTTCGTTAGAGTCACTGATCCACTCTTGAAAGATATTTGATCTCACTAGAGTTAATTGATTTTACAAGCAGACATTTAGATTGGAAAAGTTGGTTCTTGGACAGATATTGGACAAAGAAAATTTATTTAGAATTTAAGCAACTTTTCACCAGTCAATTGCATTCTATTGTATCTGCAAACAACAATATGAGCAGTTTTTGCACACCCGACACTTTGCAAGTTTTGCACCATGATTTGAGTGAAATGGCCATAGGATTCAAACCCAAGCCCGCCGTTACAATTAATAACGCCGTTTCCGCAGTACTTGATGAAATTTGGTCTTTCATTCAACCATGATTGAACTGCAGAGTCACAGTCAGCAGTGCCTGAAGTCCAGTGCAAGTTTTCGCCCTCAGCGGTCTGAGAAGCATGGGCGAATGAGTTTGTTGATTCGAGATGTTGGGCCCAAGCTAATGCGTCGTTTGCTAAGCTTGAACTCCAAGAAAGACCTGCAAGTCCGACATTGCCTCTAGCATTGTTGTGCACACCAAGACCACATTGGCTGGATTGTGCTGGCGGGTTGTTTTGTGGAGGAGGGTTAGTCTTTGGAGGATTGGTTTGTGGAGGAGGACTAGTCTTTGGAGGGTTGTTTTGTGGAGGAGGGTTTGCAGGGCCAGAACCAACAACGCCAGGGTTGCTGCTGGCTTGTCCAGTACAAGCACCAAAAGAGATTTGACATCCTTGCGCGGGCAAACAGTGTGCATCAGTATCACCACAGTAGCCGTACTTTGAGCAACAATACGTGCCGCTACAGCGAGTATTGAAAAGAGAACCACATCTATCGTTGGTAGTGACACCAACCACACTTGGAGCAGAACCACCAGTTTGAATAACAAGAGGAACAGAGGATCCACTACAAAGCCCATAGCCAGCTTGACAGCCATCAGCACAGTATTCAGCACCTTGACCACAGTATCCCCATTTAGAGCAGCAGTTGCTGTTATCGCACACGAATGCACTGTTTTGAGAACCACATAGTCCGAGAGGAGAAGTCAATGGGCTGGAGGCAACCAAGTTGAACAAGAACAACAATGTCATTTTAAAAAGTAATTTTTTTTCATTGGAATTTTCTAAAAAGGAATGTAATATAGTGTCCTTAATCTGTCAACTCCTCGCCGCATCAGCATAAAATGCGGTCAGGTCCCGTGTCTAAATAAATTTGGGGTTTCAAGGATTCAAAGCTAGAAATAAATGGTTGGTAACAGAGTGGATTAGCAGGGTAATGCGGGCAGAGACGATTCGGAACAGCAAAACGCGGAAATTATCAAAAAATCTATTTTTTAATTGACCCTGGGATTACATCCATTTGGATTAGCCCTTTGGTTCAGCCTTCGTGAATTGCCGTAATGTATCCAACCGTAATTTCGCACGATGCAATGCTTCGCTGACTCCACTCTTTTTTTCAATTTTCGTTCTAAATAAACATAAACTTACACTGGTATCTCTGCCACGCGCTTATCCTGAACTAGACAGTTGCAATTGAACGTAACGTAGCCACTACTCTCAGTTTGGAAGCCGTATCTATTTTGAGTGTCTTTGGTCAGGTATTCGAGTTCTTGCAGCTGTAGCGACCCTCCTAAAAAGTATGTCTTCATTTTCGACTGATAGTTGCTTAATGGTTTCCAGGTATGTATTTCAAAACTGGACCTACCGACAGTACAAGGGAGTTCCAAGTATCCATAACCCTGGATTTGTTGTCTATCCATGTAATCAATACCAACAATTTTAAAGTAGATTATTGGGGACTTTAGGGTTTCTGCAGTGTAGGAAATCTGTATCGGAACATTAAAGTTCCATACCTGCCCATCTTCATCAGCTGTCGAACAAACTGTTTGTGTATAGCCTATAATGCATTTCGACTCATTTTTACAATCTTTTGGCAAGCTGGTAATGTATTGGATATACAAATTTGCTGAATTGAACCCCGTTCCAATTCCGATTTCACCATTCCACACGATTCTAGATTGCGATTCCATAGATTCCATCTCAAGGTCCACCAGTGTGCTTGAGCGCGATATTTGCAGTCGCTTGTAGAATTCGGTAAATATCAGTTGCTCTATCTGCTCATCTTTTTCTTTTATTTTCTCTGATTCATTTGTGATAATGTACTGGTAATTTGCGTCTTTAATTTTAAACTTTTGTTCTGTATTAAAGTCAGGCTTGATTAATGATTCTTACTGTCATTACGAAATTCCCATTACCAAAATATTGTACTTTTAACAGTAATATCTGTGTTATCGCTGTATCGTATTGCTCTAAATCTGTGTCTCTGCAATTAATATCGAATACGTGATATTGGCAAGGAACTGCATTTCGCTATAAATTCCCTTGATTGATGGCTGATGCCACCTTTTAGTTTCTAAAGGAACCCCAATATTTTCGTCATTGTCACTGACATTCAGGACATGGTGAATTGGTTCCAATAGTCTCTCTGCCATCCCAGAATGCGGATCAATCTTGAGTAAATCCGAACCCAGCTCGCTTTTAATTTCGTTATCCAATAACACTGAAATCACAGTTTCTTTTTCTTTGGAGTTTTCTGCCTCTGTAATTATTCTTGGCTGTTGCCATTCCACACAAACTTGATCTATTAGTTCGAGTTCTTCTCCTTTTTTATACAACTTTATCCCTATTTTCAAGTTTTCTATTCTATCCAGTGTGCGGTGATAATTCCTGATATGCTCCATTGAACGCGTAAACAAACAATTCTCAGCGGAGGCTAATGATTTTTGACTTTTACAGCAATTGTGGAATGTAACTATTTGTTCGGACAGTAACATAACTCTTTGGGCAACGACTCCAGCCAAAGATTAACTATGCTCGTTATGAAACCAGATACATCTCGTCGGGGATAGCAGTGCAACGGTGCTACTTGCCAGAAAGAACCTGCCTCCACAATAGTTCTGGTTAACAATAATAGCCATACGCGTTTTAAAAGGGACACAGAAGAATAGCAATGACGAGTAATAAATGAGTTGCACGGATTCAAGTGTGCTGTAGCTCTGAAATTTACTTCAAGTTCAGTATGCACTCAATTTTCTCAGCACGAAAAATGAATCTGGTGTGGTTTTTCGTAATGATATTTGTAAGCTGTTCAACAGGCGATCATCTCCCACAATTTCAATCTTGCGTATCAGACTGCAACTTTAAATGTCCGCACCCATTGTCAATCACTCTTAAACTTACATTATGGACTTGTCTGGATGATTGCAAATACACTTGTATGCACCAGATTACTCAAACAACGGAACGAACACATCAGTACTACGGTAAATGGCCGTTCTATAGATTGTTCGGGATGCAGGAACCAGCGTCGGTGCTGTTTAGTATTGGGAATGGATGGCTACATTATAAAGGTTTAAAGAAATATCAGCAACGAGTATCAAGGAGATTTAGATTGAAATATTTAGCAGTTTTCTATGGATTATGCAGTATTAATTGCTGGATTTGGAGCGCAGTGTTTCATTCCAGAGATTTACCATTCACCGAAAAAGTAATCGTTATTAACGAGATGGACTATTTTTCTGCAATGTTAGGATTACTCTCTGCATTATATTATTGTGTTCACTTGGTGTTTCAGCTGCGGATTTACAGTGTATCTTCAATTGGAATAGGAGGTCTGTTTGCTTTCTTTTATATCTGCCATGTATCCTATTTATCGCTATACAAGTTTGATTATGGGTAATTCGTAGTAATTATCAGGTATAATATTAAAGCTGGGATAGTAGTAGGTGTTCTGCATAACGTGTTTTGGTTAGCGTGGAGTATTTTGTCAATCAAAAAGCGGCCGCATTCATACAAAATGGGAGTTGTTGTGCTTTCGCTGACATTTGCCATGTCGCTTGAACTACTAGATTTCCCTCCTGCTCTTAAAATACTGGACGCGCATTCGTTATGGCATTGTGCAACTATACCGGTGGTTAAGATGTATTGGGACTTTATGCTGGAAGATGCTCTGTTTGAAGTACGCTTTTATTAAATATAGATCCGGCAAGGGAAAGGTAAAATGCCATTAGAATAATATTATTCATATAACAATGAAATTTCATCTATATTAATAGAAAATACCTGAATACTGTTTCTGCCTCAATTGTATGGCATGTAGTTCGTTTTTGATTTCTCCAAACATTTGTTTTACTTGAGGTGGTTCATTTTCGTAATGTCTAGTTTTCGAAAATCTATAGTATTCATCTAGACGATTCTGCAAATCATTTGATAGATGATGCAACTCGCTGTGTACTGTTCGTAGCGTTTCGGAATCTTCTACCTTGTAAGTTGTTTGCGGGTATTCATTCTTTTCTTCCATCATTGATTTTACCAAGTTCAATTTTACTAATAGCTCATTGTTTTGGGCCAGTTTATGCTTGGCCAACAACAGTTGGTCTTGTATCTGATTTAATTTGGCGTCTGTCTCTGAATCAACCATATTGGCAACTACAAAAGATATTTCGTTAAACAATCCACGAATTTCACTCTGCATTTGAATCGTTTCTACTTGCGACAAATCTCTGTCTATCGCTTCCTTATCCTGGCAAAAGGAACCGCCGAAATAGTAATTCCAGGCTTTGGCTTTGATATATTCTAAAATCACCTTATCCTGAATCTGCTTTTTGCTCAAATCAAAGTGAATGCGAGACTCTTTTATTTTGTTATTGATTTTGATCAACATTGGTTCCAAATCAACAGTTTTGCTTTCATTGAATTCCATGATTTGATTATTCAGTGTTTCCCTTTCTTGCTGCTTTGTTTTAATCGTTTGTTGTTGGTGCTGCAGTAATTCAAGTCTGTGTTCTAGTTCTGCAATTTCCTGTTTAGAATATTTGTGTTCTTCAGATGCTGACATATTGAACTCTGCTTCAACCTCTCTATTAAGGTGCTTTCTAATTCTGTTGATTAAATTAGACTCTTGATCGGTGACTTTAATTAATCCATGAGTAGCTAGCGGTAGCCATGCTGCGAGTTCAGGATCTTGGATTTCTATTGCTTCCAAATCAAAGTCCATGATTAAAAATTCGAGATTTTCTGGACATGAAATTCAGGATAGAACTGTCGGACAATTGCTTTGAAGAACAGTAAATAGGTCTACACTTTATTTGAAGTGGTAGTTTTTGAATAGTTCCGAATGTCCTAATATCCATAGGAGAACCGCTCATTTTGGTAATCTATATGCCGTCTTCTACAGTTTCCACTTGTCTTAATTCATTTATTGTACGAAAGAATTGCAGACTGCATAAACGAATCGCGCCAGATTGAGCTTTTACGCGTTGTTGCAAACATGAACTCTCCAATGATGCGGACAGCAGATTCTGGTATATCAATTGGCCCAATATCGCTTCCAACTCTCAGCGACTGCCAATTATCCCATTTGCAAATTGAACAAGAGTTTTTAGAAGCAAAGTCCATTATCAATCAATTCAATCAGCTTTTTATGAATTTCGAAACACAAACTGAATTCAATTCAATGAATGCTAAATCTATAGTTTCATCTGATGATATTACTGCGGAATGGCGTAGACTGATTCCAATTCCTCATCCTTATCCTGATTCATTTGAAGTTCAAGCAAAACGGTTAGAAACAATTCCAGAATCAAGCAAAAGTACTTTTTACTAATTACAGGCTTATTTGAAGAGAACAGCGAATTCTCGATTGCTGTTGAACGCGATGATGATGAAATATCAAACATTGATGGGATTGCTGGCGCATTCCAAATGGAAGATGGGAACGCAAACCCAGCCGTGGAATGCCAACCGTCAACTGGATTTCAAGCAGACACTCAGATGGATAGGAAAAGTTGCCCATTGGATAATACAACAGACATTCCAAATTTATCTTTAATCCAGCAAATCAACAAGGAAAACCCTTATATTAATATTGATATTATCGAATATCTGAGTGAGATATGCTTGGGCAATGCCGATTCTAAAATGTCAAGGGTACTTTTGGAATACAATAGCGTTTGCGAACAACTTCAATCCGCAATGAAGTACGTTGATTATATTCATTCTGAAACTCATTTTTCTCGTCCATCCAAAGCGGTAATTGTTACGATAATCACAGGCAACAGTGATCCCAAATACAGAGCAGGACCCAACTTGTAGTCCAATCGAAAGTGAAACGTTTTCCATTGTAACTAATATTAATGATAGGGCCAGAACGATGATGGCCAACTGGGAAGAGCAGGAAGATTATCTGCAAAATTTGGAAAAGTGAAACTTGACGACAAGTTGGATTCTATTGGCCGAATCCAAGTTAGAGAAGTCGTATGTGGATCAATGTTTGCTTATGCATTGACTGACAATAACCAAGTAATATTTAACTAAAGCAGTTGTGGTGTTGGGGACTGGCAGATTGTATTGGAAGAGAGCACGGAGAAATCCCAGCGAAATTAAAAGACAATGTCACAGTTGTAACTGCAGGAGAATGCATTTCAGCTTGTATTGACACTGAAGGATGTGTTTGGTCTTGGGGATACTTTAGGAACGAGGTTGGGAAATGTAGGTTTGATGGTGCTACTGAAAACCAATTGGAACCAAAGAGAGTCCTTGTGTCAGATGCTATTGATATAAAGGCAGGCGAGTCTCATTTGGTATGCCTGACAAAGGAGGGTTCTGTGTATACATGGGGATTCGGTGAGCATGGTGAACTAGGGAGACCAATTTCTCTCGACAGACTTGCAACTGGTCAAGAGTTTATCCCAACAAAGGTTTTATTCCATCCGGTCAGTCATATATTCGCCTGCGGATATAATACTTTCTTTGTCGACGAAAACAGAGTTTATGCTTGCGGAAAGAACTCTTTTGGGGAATTAGGACTTGGAGATTTCAAAAAAAGAAATTACCCGGTACTGCTTGATTATTTTAAGAACAAGCAAATTGTCCAGATAGCTGGAAGTATTCATCATGCGCTATTTTTAGATTCTGAAGGTAAAATCTACGGTGCCGGAAGAAATAATGATGGGCAGTTAGGGGTTGTTGGGAGCAAGGTTTACTCAACCCCTCAGTTAATACCTACAACTGTAAAAATTGCACAAATCGCTGCTGGCGTGTCAAGTGCTAGCTCATGTAAAAACATTTAACTTTAGATGCCATTGATACAGATGGAAATTTGTGGACAACAGGACAGAGCTTGTATGGACAACTTGGGCATTGGGATCCACACGGCAATTTGGATGACGAACCAATGACTCAACTGAAATTCAAAAAGGTTAGCTTGAAAGGAGACAGAAGAGTGCAATCTGTTGCAGGTGGTTGCCACTTTACTTTAATTACTGCTTATTTAAATAAACTGCAATTCTAACACTTAAACGTGACGACCTGCAATAGAGCGATCGCAACCAAACCATTAAGGGTACTGCGTTTTCGGTAATCAGCTATGTCTGTCCATTCAATTCCTTTGATTTTCTTTTTTGAACACAAAAAAATGTCCAACTCACTTGAAGTATTGGATTCAATTAAAGAGTTGAATATATCCGCAACAGAAAGTAATCCACAACAAAATTCAAATCCGCCAAAGCCAAAGGACAAAAAGAAAAAACCTCCAAAGCCAGGTTCTAAAGCAGCACAATTGTTGAAATCAAAGCCAGTTAAAGGATTCACAAAGCCAACCGCATATGTAAATGATAGTGTTTTGATTCTTTATTTTGCCACTGCGCAAGATTTGAAGGATGCGCTGATGAATGTTCATTTGTTCTACGAAAAACAGGAGCTCAACGGTCCTCTGAAAGGAGTAAATTTCCCTATTGGTGTATATTATGAGTGGATGGGGACAATATCTGATTATACGGAAGGTGAGCTCTACATGAAATCACTCACGGCAAACATACAGGCAAATTACTTGATTGCTGGATTAAAAGGGGACCAATCTACATTTCTTCATGAATGGGCCCACGCAGTGTACTTTGCAAACTCGGACTATAGAGAAATGATATCCAAGATTTATTCTGGGCTGGATCAAAATATTCGCACAGTAATAGAAAAGGAGCTACAGCAAAGGTAAATACTATTAAATCTAGGAATTATCATCCTAATGCGTATGAAGACGAGTTTCAAGCGTATGTTCGAGAAAACCCAGCTGATTTTGGAAAGAAATATTCAGCTTATCTATCCGAGATTCATCAACAGCTAAAGAAACATGTAGCGCTCCCCAAATTAGCAAACCCTATTGATACAGCATTCTAAACGCGATTCCGAATCTGATGACTGAATTTCGGCTGCGCCACTAAACAATGTGAGGACGGAATGTGAAAGTTCAAGGCGGTGACGGTGTTTGCACGAGAGGGAGTTGCGGTAACGACTGAGGATCGCAAGTTCTACTGAATAAATAGTTTGGTAGCACAAGTTTTTGAGTAGAATTTTTGCTGGAGATGGGTGTGGCTGCATCTTTGTTTTTTGTATGACCCAGCGACGCCTGAACGTAATTTCTAACCATTTACAACCAACTGGCACTTTTCCTTACTACAACCCAGACATGTCAACTAGTAATTCCTGCGCTAAATTATAGACTCGCTTTTTAAAACAACTCTCGCACCTCCAGACGTTATTTTCGAACTAACTGCGTCTTACAAGGCTGATACCGACCCAAATAAAATTAATTTAGGCGTTGGAGCGTACAGAGATAATGAAGGCAAGCCATGGGTGTTGCCGGTTGTCAAGAAAGCTGAAATTGCTATTGTTGGCGATGGTTCTTTGGATCACGAATATTTACCAATCGATGGAATTAAACAATTTACTGAAGCCTCAGTTAGACTAATTCTTGGATCGGAATCCGCAGCAATTGCAGAGTCAAGAGTAGTTATTATTAATGGTAGTATGCATCGGCACAAACCATTTCTGGAACTGGTGCCTGCCGTCTTGGAGCAGACTTTTTATATCAATTCGCTAAAGGACCCGTTTATATTTCAAATCCTACTTGGGCAAATCACCGTGCAATTTTCCAAAGCGCTGGATTTGATGATATTCGCGAATATCCATATTGGGATCCAAAAACTAGAGGACTTGCATTTCAAGGTTTATTAGACTGTTTCCACAACGCACCAAATGGATCTATTTTATTATTACACCCTTGCGCTCACAACCCAACCGGCGTTGACCCAACTCTTGAACAATGGGCACAAATCGCAGCAGTTGCCAAGGAAAAGAACCACGTTGTATTCTTTGACTGCGCTTACCAAGGATTTGCTTCTGGTGATTTAGAAAAGGACGCACAGGCTGTTCGCTATTTCGTTTCCCAAGGAATGGAGCTTTTGATTGCTCAATCCTATGCAAAGAATTTTGGGTTGTATAATGGTAAAGGAAATCTAATATAGAACGCACTGGATGCTTGAGTGCCATTACCAAGACTCCGCAAGGGGCAAAAGAAGCTTCGAGTCAGCTATGCAAAATCGTTCGTGCAAACTACTCTAATCCACCTGCCTTTGGTGCTAGAATCGTGCAAACTGTATTGAATAGCCCACAATTGAATGTAGAATGGATTCAGCAATTGAAAACTATGGCTAATAGAATTATTGAAATGAGACAAGCATTATACAGCAGCTTACTCACATTGAAAACACCAGGCACTTGGAACCACATTGTCGACCAGATTGGAATGTTCTCATTCACTGGATTAACCCCTGCCCAAGTTAAAGTATTGCGCGACAAATACCATATATACATGACAACGAATGGCAGAATTTCGATGGCTGGCTTGAACACCAAAAATGTCCATCGTTTTGCCGAAGCTGTTGATTGGGTTGTTCGTAATGTTCAATAAATTGCTATTTCAAACTTTATTGTATAAAGTCTCCTCCATCGATCCATGAATCAAGACCAGAGAAAATGGGTTGGAAGCTCCCGGTAAGCATTTGCTGTCCTGGGTTGTCAATCAGCCAACACTCAATTGGAGAATACAGAGAAATCAATTCTGCGCCATCTTTCTCTTCAATAAAGCGCAGATGTGACCGCAATACATAATCTGCAGAGCTGCTTACTTCAACACAACTAAGGATATCGGGGAAATCTTCATGCGGAACTGCACTAGAGATTTCAAGCCCATTGAAAGATCCATAAGTATGATTCATTCTGAATTTGTAGTTTAATGCTCGGACAAAAGACGCAATCCGTTCCAAATCCCAGTTTGCAGAATATGGTATTTTGACTGACATATAATTGGAATATTTATATGAAATGGTTTCGACATAACGATCGATATCTATGATATCAGTAGTTCTATTATCTGGGAGTAGCCCACCTCTTTGTCTTTTGTTGCTGATTTGAAACTCTTCCCCGCACACAAATTTTATATATTCTTTGAAATTTACATATTCCTCTTTTAACCTGTCAATCTTCAATTTTTCTTCCATTAACACAAAATACCTTTGAGGGATGGTTGAGCACTGTTTTTAATTTCTTCTCTAAAGTACAAGTTCTTGGCATCTCTATTTGCCAAAGATAGCAATAAGGGCAATCCACTTGTCTTTGTTTGTGCTTTCCTATCCAAAACAACTTTTCTTCCTGGAATCAATACTCCAAATCCTCTCTTTGAGTATTTGTATAATCGGTATTCATAACTGGGCGATCTTCGAGTGACATCAACGACATTTCTCTGGTAGGTAATCGCTTCAAAAAACCTAGGAATCCCATACACTTCTTTCCCATCGTAGCCGACGCAACAAGAATCAATGTCGAATCCCATCAATACTTCGCTTGGGGACTTGTACAATCTGAAAATCACTTGAATTTGGCGTAGAGGATATTCCCGTACAATTGTTAATGAATTGCGAGTGCGTGCAAATAGTATTTTATCTCCGACTTTTGCTTGTATATCTGAACAAAACCTTTGGACCCTATCGGTAGCTGCGACAACATCGTCATAACCATGAACGAAAATATCAATATCAGAGTTATAGTATCCCCTTTCAATCAACTGTTCATTTATATCCTTTGTGGGATCAAATGGTTGCAGGGCAGCCAATACAGCACCACCAGCAAAGAACAGATTTGACAAATCAATGTCTTGAAATACCCCTCCAGTAAGGTGGTGCCATTGTTTCTTGAATAGCTCTCTAGAAGCAAAAGCTGCTCCTGGTTCATAATCACGGTTTAACACCAAGGTATTGCTATCGCCTTCATCAAACTTTTTGGTTTGATAGCCAACAAACACATCACTCATCATCAAGTAGGGGTCCTTCAATTCTCTACTCGTTCTGTCAGAAACAGATAGTTGCCGATAGTGAGTTTCTAACTTTCGATTGAATTGAGAAAACGACAAGTCTCCCTGCCACCATTCAAATGCATTTGTTTCTACTAATTTTTCCAGGGAGTGAAATGTAAGCAGCTTAAAGTAGCACTTGCAAATTTCCTCTGGCATATTTTGGAAATAGTTGACGTAGTTTAGAGGAGCTTCATTGATTGCTTGCGCAACTTTTTCCATCGCCATGTCCTTTAACGATCGTATCGAATTAACTCGAATTTCGGGATGATCGCTACTGTTCAATTCAATACCATTCATTAAAACAGGATCTTGTTCGGTTTCGAGTCTTTTGTCTTTCATTTCACTTGCATGTTTAGATAATGCTTCATACGGATCAATATACAGGTCTCCATCATGCCAGTACAGTTGCAAATGCTCTGGGCTGGTATCGGTGCACTGGTCTCTATCTTTGCATTGTGCAATCCATTTGTGTTCATCCACTTCTTCATGGGTTACAGCTGTCCTGGACATGTACACTGAAATCGGATGTTCAAATTGACGCAAGTGGTCCATATTAATTCTGTAGCAATTGGCACCATACCGACAGCTTGCCATTGGAGATTGCAAGTCAGAAATTTCCCCTACTTTCGGTAACGGTCTCATTTATGGCGCTGTACCACACATTGTCCAGCCATATTGGTTCGATTCTGAAATAATCTTACTACGCGACGTCATACTATGGGTGCTTTCACCGTTGGAATTGCAATTGATGGAGCGCCAGAGACAGCAATCGATCTAAGCACACCAATCGGAAAGATTTCGCTATCAATTACATGTTTTTATACTTTACTTGCAATCGTAATGAATATCTTGATCATTTCGAGATACATTGGAGTGAATGCAAGCGCGTTCCTATTTATCCTAGCGATAAATCTCATGCTGCTTTTATTCGATATCACCATTGCAATTCGTTTTCTATATCCATTTCCATTGATATCTTGGATATACAAAATGCTGGGATCAATATGTATATACTGTACGATAATCGGACAGTTGAGAGTATTGACGATATTTGCAAAGAATAGTCACATTGTTACACCGCACCGGATATACCTATTCAAAATCATATTTTCTGTTTTCTACTTGGTTTGTATGACAGGAACTATGGCGAAATTGTTTTCACTAGGTGCGAAGGGAGGAATAATGGATCAGTGGAATATCTAGTAATTGAAACTAATCCAGTGGAGTGCTTTTATTAGGAGTAGTGAGCGTTGCTTACGAAACCGGCCACGCAATCTATACCTCACAGTCGATAATCTTTCAAAAGGGAAACGAGAAAAGTGTAGCTCAGAAATCTCATTTGGATATGCTTTATACCATTACATGTATTGCGATTGCTACTGACTGGACAAATATAGCACTGATTGGTAGTGTCATCTTCGTTACGTCTTCAAACACTGCATTCTGCCTTGGGTATCTTTAATTAACTTAGATTGATTGGTGGTATAGTTGGGATGAGTCATATTCTATATTTGACTATTATTTTCAAGTTAATTAAGCAAATCTTTGAAAGCAGCAGCGTGCGGAATACTAGTAACTAGATTCAACCATTAGTGGTCTATTGTTGGATTCTATCGGTTCGATGGTACTCTTGTAATGGACAACTGAAGCTCAATTGACTCGGCTAGTATCGGCAGATAAAGAATAAATCGACCAATCTAAGAGACTATTACAGGCTCCTTCCCATCAGCAGGATCCCATTACAACCTATAGACCGACATGTCAGCATGCTGCCCAAAAGAAGAGAAATAAAAAGATTTGTTTGTATTTCAATATTTTACAATCCCACTCAAGAAAGTCCATACATCTCTTTACACGTCATTCCTCAATGCGGGCATTTGATGTGGGAATTGGTATCGATGGCACACCAGAGGAAGGACTAAATCTCCAACTTGATATCGGTGTGCTCGCTGCTTCATTTGCTGCACTGTATACCCTCCTATCGCTAACAATGAACATTCTAATCCAGACGAGGTATATCGGTGTCAAAGCAAACGCCAAAGTATTTGTACAATTCATCAACGTGATATGCTTGGCTTATAATATCGCCATAACAATTAGGTTTGTGTTTCCATTTCCAGCCATCGTTTGGATATATAAAATGCTAGGAATTACTTGCATGTACGCTACAATCATTGGGCAGTTGCGGATATTAAAGGTATTTTCAAATAACAGCACTTTTATCACTGAAAGACGGATTAATATCTTTGCCGTTGGGTTTACGCTCTTCTCCATCATATGTGCTGGTGGGACTGCCGCAAAAATAGCTTCACTGGGAGTGAAGGCATCCATAATAGATACATGGAACATTTAGTAACGAAAAACTAACTTTGCGGTGTGTTCGTGTTGGGCGGTGTGTGTATACTGTACGAGACTTTGCATGCAATTTACACATCCAAATCAATATTCTTCAAAAGAAAGACCAGCCAAACTAAAGCCAAGAATCCAAGTATACAGCTGCTATATGTTATCACTTGTCTTGCTATAATCACCGACTGGATTAATACGATATTGCTTATTAGCTCGCTGCTGGTGAAATCTAACCAGCTGGCGTTTGGTATCGGGTAATTGCATTTTAACCAAGCTTGATTGCAGGTGTAATTGGAATGGGGCATATATTGTACTTGACTATAATATTTAAATTGATCAAGCAAGTATTTGACAGTAGTTCTATCCAGGCTCCAACTTGTAGTAGTAGTTTCGCGAGTAAAGAAAAAAGAGAAACACCTGAAATGTGAATAAATAAACCCGGATACTGTACATCCAGTTATTCGATTTGCACAGTACCGGATATACGCGTCTTAACCTAATGTCAAAACTTGCAAAAACGTCATCATCAATGGGTATTTTGGCAGCAGATATTGGAATAGATGGACAAGGAGTAGCACCAATAGATTTACACACTCCAATCGGGATATTTTCAATTGCAATAACAGCGGTATACGCGATTCTTTCAATTTCAATGACAGTTATTGTTGCTTGTAAATACTTGGGGATTAGCTCGAGCGCCTACCGGTTTATACAAAGCATAAATATCCTCTTACTCTCATTTTACATTATCATAGCCATACGTTTCCTTTTTCCCTGTCCATTGTTAATTTGGATTTACAAGATCTTGGGTTACATGTGTATGTATACCACCATATTGGGCCAGTTACAAGTACTGAAAATATTTGCAAAACAAAGCACATTAATCACTGCAAACAGAATAGCACAATTTCGGATATTTTTCACCGCAATCCTGCTTATTTGTTCTCTAGGATCAGTTGGAAAACTGTTTTCTCTCGGAAAGCCAATGCCTATAATGGATATATGGAGTGTGCTGTAATTATACGCTAAACTAGTGGGATACTTGGATTTGGCTTGGTCTGTATAGCGTACGAGTCGTTCCACGCAGTTTACACTTCGAAATCAATTATTTTTAAGAAGCAGAGGGGGTCTTCACCTAGTGATAATCTACACCTGAATAGACTTTTCATTGTCACAATTCTCGCAATAATAATCGACTGGATAAATATTCTGGTGCTGGGAGTGTCGGTTTTTGTTTCTGATGTGAATGTATCAAATTGCTTGGCGTAAGTTAATTTTGATTGTAGATTAATCGGTGGGGTAATTGGAATGGGACACATCTTGTTTCTTACTATTGCCTTTGGATTAATACGACTGGTATTTGAAACAGGCACCAGGAAACAATGCAACGACGAATCTGTCAAAAGTTCTGTTCAATCTGCAATGCGTCCATCAGTAATAGAAACATGACTATATTCCTTTGCATTTAAACCTCTTGATGGAGTGCCTCTAAATATTCGCAAGGGCCAACTAAGCCTGATTCCATTAAACATAGTGATTCAGATACTGAAATTCACCAGATTCCAATATAAAAAAGCTGCTTCTCGTTGAACTTTATTTTTTGTGAAATCTAAATGCCATTTATTCTCCACAAGACGATAAAAGATGGTACAGAAAACTAATAAAGCGCATTCAGATGGGATATGGTCAGTCGCATGGAGCAAGAAGCAAAACAAATTAATCACCGGATCAGTAGACGATACTGTTAAATTATGGAACGGAGATACACTGACTCAAATGCATACGTTTACCGGACATCAACTAGGAGTAATTTCTGTAGATATCTCACCAAACGGAGCCTGTATTTCACATTAATTTAGTGGCTTGTTCATCCAGTTTAGATTCCCAAATACGTGTGTGGGATGTTGCTTCGCATTCATTAATAAAAACTATAGACACTGGACCAGGTATTTGAAATGTAACCCAGTCGAATGTTGGTCAGTGTGTTTCTCTCCTGATAACCGCTTTATCGCTACTGGATCTCATTCTGGAAACATTACAACATGGTATGCGGAAACTGGGGAAAAAGATCGTGTTTTATCAACAGGAGGAAAGTTTGTAATGTCCATTGCGTTTGTAATAGCAGCTAATAGTAGAGCCCCGATGGATTAAAGATGGCAAGTGGAGCTGAAAACGGAACTATTCACGTGTTTGATATTTCAACAGGCAAGTTGATTCACTCTCTGCCAGGTAAACTGTATTAATAATAGGCCATTCTATGGCGATTAGATCGATGGTATTCACCCCAGATTCGCAGAATCTTATCACAGTATCTGATGATAAACGAATCAATGTCTACGACATGATAAATTCCAATTGTATTGCGACTCTTGTTGGACATCAATCATGGGTACTATCAGTATCTGCTTCGCCTGATGGCATTCATTTTGCAACTGGGTAAGTATTTTTAATTCTAGTTCAAGCGACAAGAAAGTAAAAATCTGGGATTTAAACTCACGATCCTGTGTTCATACGTTTGAGAATCATACTGATCAAGTATGGAGTGTTGCATACAATGACGATGGTACTAGATTAGCAAGTGTTGGGGATGACAGAACATTGAACACCTACTCTACCTCTTAATAAAAAAATGCAGTTTATTTTGTTCCATAAATCCATTCTTGCATTGTAGAAAACAAAGGCTCGAAGCTACCAGTCAGCATTTGCTGGCCAGGATTGTCAATAAGCCAACATTCAGTTGGCGAGTATTGAGAAAGTACCCAGTTATCGTTTTCCTTGTCCACAAAGGACAGAGCAGCGGTCAAGACAGATTCGGCAGATTCGTTGATTTCTATACAGTTAGGAATGGCATAGTCAAAATCGTCTTCCTCCTCATCATCGTGTGCAGCTCTATTTGGCCTTAATTTTCTCGCCACGTCCATATTCATAAAATTTCCGTAGTGTCTGTTCATTCGAAACTTTGAGTTGCAAGGACGAACATACCTCTTAATCCTCGCCAAGGACCAGTTTGCAGAGTAGGGTATTTTACAAACCATATAGTTTGAAAACATTGACGAGAACATTTCAGTGTGCCGATCAATATCAATCAACTCTGTGACACGTCCATCAGGGAATAGATTGTCATTTTCTCTTTCATAATCGCATTCAAACTGCTCGCCTTTCACGAATTTGATGTAATCGTCAGAGCCAACAAGTTTGGACTCAACCTTGAATGTTTTTACTTTTGCTAAGGTTAATTTCAATGTACTTTGGATTTGTTCGTTGTTAATTTGGGATAAATCAGTTGAATGTTGAGTGGTGAAACTACCAGAATATCGAGAGTACAATCGGGCTGCACTTCCGTGCGACAATGCTATCAATCTAGGCAACCCATTTAAAATTGTGTCCTTAGCTTTTGAATATAGTTCTTGAAGAAATTCTGGGGCAAGTTTCTTCCCTGGAATCAATACTCCAAATCCTCTCTTTGAGTATTTGTATAATCGGTATTCAT